>OX421846.1:39781135-40381135 GCA_949127995.1 Suillia variegata | reverse complement strand
CACACACGCAATCAGCATTACAAATCGAAATTATCTTTAATACGCATCTGCGTCTGTCCAGCTGTTTGTCTATCGGTGTGTTAACCACATGCACACTCTTGCATAACGTCACTTAAACACTTAAACATGGCGTAAAGTTATTGTTTATTTTTAATTTTTTTGGTTAGTTAGTTGACGATGTCACTTAGCCACAAACGCTTAATTTGTTGCAACGAAGATGCGCAAAGTTGCAGCACTGGCTGCTGCGCCTACAAGGAAGCAGTTCGCGCATGCGAGCCAAAAACAAAAACAAAAAATACGCAGAGAAGAAATGAAAAATGCAATAAAAATGCATTTAAATGCAGCTCGTTGATTGTTTTGATAAATTGCAGCGCATGTCAGCGATAAGTGCATACGTCCCTCCCCCCTCCCCACTAACGGTGCTGATGCTGCTTATGTAATACATTTCGGTTGCCTTGCGGCAAATGTCGTCGTCGTCGTTCGTCAGCGCTTAGCTGCTACTTTTGTTGATTGCTACTGCTGCTGATGCATACTGCAGCGTGTTGCAGTTGCATGTATTGCCGCTGCTTGCTTTGCGCTTCTGTTGACAAATCGTGATTTTATGTTAGTTTTTTTTACGTTCAGTCTTGATTTTGATGAATTAACCGTTTCGGTTAATTAATTATGCCAACGAGAGGTTTGTTACGACCACCGACACCGCCGCCGCTAAGTTGTGGGAAGAAGGAAGCGATCGCTGATAGTTGAAAACCGTTTTCAGATGGCGTGAAGCGATGTTTTGCCATCTTTCAATTGGCGGTGGTTACAACAAAACCGTTTTCCCATGCTTGAAGTAAGGGTCTTCTTTAGTTTCTCAATTGAGACCTTAATTTTAGGAAAAGCTGATATGGCAATTTGTGGTCATTTGACCAATTGACTAGAAAATGGCAAACGTCGTCTGTTTTCTTATAAGATGTGTTTCCTTCTTTTTCATATTTATATCAGAGTTCTGAAAAGCTCGCATACGACTCGCTCACAAACTCAGCTTAAAATGTTATATAAGAGAGTACAACCCTGGCTTACACATATACATACATATACAACTCACAACATTGCCATTGGCATTTTAAAAATGTCGACAATTCGGAAGGAAGACAGACGTGATGTTGAATCGTATTTCGAAGGGTGCAGTCGTGCCACCGCTTAGCCAAAAGTGACATTTACTCCAACGCTCATTTAACAGATTGACAGGCACTCCCATACTGTCGAAAATGAGGTGCTAAAAATCTGCTGGATTGCGTGAACATTTTTTGTTACCCAACTAAGGCTATCGCCATGATAAAATTAGCTTGACGATGTGGTTAGTGGGTAATGAGCGATAAGCAAATGTCACGTCAAATAAGATTTGTCTAAATTCGACGAGTCTAATTTGTCATATGAAGCCAACGAGTGTTGCTGTGTAAGTCAAGTAAGATTTCCTTAGTTTAATGGAACCTATTCACTTAATACCAGCATGACTGCTTTCACATACATACAGCCACGAGTAATTCTATACCAGTACAGTCACTTAACACTTGGCCAAATGCCGGAAAATGTTTTCGACCATACGAAAAAAGTACAACTAGAATTATCGTACTACACTCACTTTAGTGCTGATATAGCCAGCGGTCATTCTAGCAAGCACTTACTCAAAATTCTCTTTTCCGCTTTTTTCATGTTCTTTGCCTTAACTTACAAACAGATTGGGCATCCTGCCTCCGATGCCCACGACTGGCAGTAAATCAACTTCATCGTCAACGGCCCACATTAATGCTGAACACAGCCAGAAGCAACAACAGCAACAACAACAACAACAGCACCACTATCTGTCACAAAAGCAACAACAGCAACAACGCCGACACGAAACATCGCCCAAACGCTTCAGCTCCTCGCTGGGCAGCGATACCGGTAACAGTACACGCGAGTCCGAATGCAGCGAGGAACATTTGGGCGGCGGTGGTAATTCACCGCTTTCACGTTCACCACCAATTGGAGTCAAGCCGTTACCACTGCCAGTGGCACAACAGAACAATGAACTCTTCGACTCATTGGCCGCAGAGTTGCGTGCCAAGTTGAATGGCAATGGGCCGCCATTGTTGCTTCCGCCGCGTGATTACGACACCGTACATCGCTCGAAGGGAAATCTGACGGCTATTGAGTTGCGCCGCTGCCGTAATGCGTTGATTGTGGGCGGTGCCACACCCAATACGACGACGACAACAGCAACAATGACGCCAATAGCGACTTCAGCCCAAACTACGGCAAATGGCAAACAGGTGTCATCGCGCGGTTCTTCGGGAATTGGATCTGATTTGGCGCCATCGCCCGAGCGGCAAGAATTAAACAGTTCGAGTGGTAAGTTGTCAACTTTTTTTTAAATAATTTTTAGAGGACTTGTTTTAAATCTTCGCATTTTTAATTATTGTTTTTTTTTTCCTTATCCGCAGACGACGAACACTGGTCAAACGAGGCCGATAATTCCGTTATTGCGCTGAAACCTTCACAAATAGCGATGGAACGTTCGGCACCAATTATACCACATCATCCGCAGCTGAATCGCAAAAGTGCCATGCAGCCACCGGAGGACAGCTACTTGCGTGATCTGCCGGCCAAGCCGTATGTGCCCCGTCACGGCACCAGCAGCAACAATAACAAATTGGCTACTGCTGCCACAGGCTCTGCAAACGAACGTGATCCGCGAGCAAAAACACCATCGACAGCACCATGGTCGCGCGAAGACGAAATCAAACCGATTATTATGCGGCCCGCCGACTACGATGCAAAGTTCAATCGCGTGCTGCAAGCAGAACAGAAACAGGACTATCAGCCACACCACGGACGCCGAGCTGAAGTTACCAGAGAGCACGCCAAACTGCATGATACCGATAAATATAATGAAATCAATCGATTGCTCAGCAAGAAGCTTTCGCTAGAACGTGACACACCTGCTGAGCCGATACGCTACAAACAAAAGGCATTACGTGATGAACGCGATGATTTAGAAGCCGAGGACTTTGACGACTCCGATCCGGCAAGCGATCATCTGACGTCGGGGCCAACTTCGAGCTACCACAATCCACGCAAAGAGAACCTTACGGACAAACAGAAATTCCTCGAGTATAACTCGAAGAAGCAGCCAAAAGTATTTGCTGCCGATGCTGAAGCGCTTCGATATGGTGGTCGTCATCGTTATGTCGATCCAGCGGATCTGCCATTTGAGGCACCGCCTCCAGCCACACACAACAAATACGCTGCTGTACATCGAGGCGCAAACTCATCATCACCGGAACGTTCTGATATGGGTCATCGCACTACAGAACGACACCGAGAACGTCAGCGTGTGCAACATTCAGTTGAGGAAGTGGACGCTGCACCACCAGTGCGTCGTAACTCACGCGAGCGTGAACGCGGACATTTCTCGCACAGTAACGAACGCAATCCCTATCGTGAGCCAGAGAGTATTCCCTATATACAGAGCATGGAGAAGATGATGAAGTCGTCTGCAATGCGATATAAATCCTTTGATGGTGTCGCAGCTGAGCCGAAAGAGGAACCGCCACGTGTACCCGAACATGTAAAAGTCAGCCAACGTAGCAAGTCATATCCGAAGCATCAAGAACACGAGGAAGATCATCACAAGTACACACGATCCGGACGCTCTGATTACGCACCATCAGCACACAGCAGTGTCACACCGAAAGACCGTTTCAAAGATGCCAAGGACAAATTCCGCGCTATGGAACGCACTGGCAGTCGATATGATCTTGTCGCAGACGAAAAGGAAGGATTAACCGATTATAGCAGCAAGTCAAGACGTCGCCATCCATCTGCGGAGGCGGTAGATAGTTCTCGAGCGGCCTATGCCGATTGGAGTGATGAAGAGGATCAGTCACCACCGCCACCGCCTATTAGCAGTCGGTCACGTTCACGCTCTCGCGATGACTGGGATCACGAACAACAACAGCAACAACACAGTAGCATGTCGATGTCTTCGCGAGAGATGGTGATGCCACCACGAGAGCAGCAGCGCATGCGCGAACGCGATCCACGTGATCATCATGGAGAATATACACGGGAAATGCGCTCCGCACGCGAAATTCCATCCGGCAAGCGTAGCAACGAGTTGCCCAGAGATAAAAGAGAGCATTCGCGAGATATGCTAGATGCTAGAGATGTAAGAGATATTCGAGATGTAAGAGATGTTAGAGAAGTGCGTGATGCTTATCATCACCGCTATGATCAGCCGCCATCACGTAATGTTGTGTCACGCGAGTCTAACCATGCGACAAGAGAACGCGACAATCAGCGTACCGCTATCGAACGTCCACGCGAACATTCTCGTGATTATGTACGCGAGCACGGACGTCGCAATTATTCACCCGAAGCGCGTTCTGGTTCTGATCATCGATCGGATTACACTGCTGGCGCTGGAACAGGACGCTCTATGGAGAAACAGCGAGTACCACATCCACATGCACATCCACATGCACATCCAGATATGTATCCGGCTCCGACACCACCACCACACAACGGCGGAGGCGGCGGTGGTGGTCCGACAGCTGGAGCTCCGATTGCGAGCTCGAAGAGCCTCTCAAATCTGGCGAAAGGTTATCGGCACAGCTATGCAGAGCCGGTGTTTTCCAGAACGGGCGGACGTGTGGGCCTGGCAGCCGTAAATCCGTACTAGATGTAGTTGGTGCAGAAAAGTACCGTAAAGAGTTGATACTAATCACGTTGCATAACCGTACTTACTTTTTTACTTGCTTACTTACTTACTTACTATACATACAAACAAGTTTATATACTCACAAAGTGTAAATTTAATTTTTAAGTATTTTGTAAAGTAAAATTTTGAATCCGATTTCGAAAAGTTTTCACTCAAAATTATGCAAAAGTTTTATATCTGGATATAAATATTTAAATGAATCGTTTTGAGTTCAAGCAATTGAATGCTAGCTGAAAGCTACAAATTATACATAACACACAAACACACACACACGCGTCTCTTTCATTATGTGCCTTTTTATATGAACTAGTTATGAGAAATTTTATCGAAGGTTTCAACGAAATTTTTATTATTATTATTATTAATATAAATATTTTTATTTTTGTATAGTTTATCGCAAAATATCAAAATGACGTTTAAACTGTTTTTCATGCCCATTGCTTGGTTGTTTTTTTTTTTTACAAAAATATATATATATACTCGTACATATACTATATTAACTTTCTATTTAAAAATTTTCAGATTTATCAAATAATTTACTTGTGTTTTATATATTCTAAAGTAAACTTGAAAGTTCAATAAATAAATCTAGTTAACTTTTTAAAACAAAAAGTGAATTTTTACTCAAAACTAAATATTTGAATACAGGGTCAGAAATGTAAGTAAATAGATGAGTAGATCCAATTCATTGAAAAAAAAACATGATTAAATGTTATTGAAAAAATCCCAAGAAACTTAATTTTAAAGATTTAAAAAACATGCTTAAGTTATTTAGGTATGTAAACCTATAAAGGATTCTACAGAAATGTTTATTTTATATTACCAGAATAATGGATTTTTTAGAAACCAGCAAAATAGCGACAATGGTTAAGGAAATTGCCAAAACTTCTTTCAAAATTTTAATGGTAAAAAAAGTTTAAGTAATGATTAAAAAATTCAGATCGCGCGGTAAGAACATCGACGCCTTGGAAGAGTATTTAACAGACCTTCAGGAAAATTATATATCGGACGGGATCAAAGAGTTGGAAAATCGCTGTAATGAGTGTAACGACCTTAAAGGGGACCACATTGAATACAATTAAAAAACAAATATTTTTGTTCATTACCAAAGAGGTTACTTTTCACTTCTCCTAGTAACCTTCATTAGCTTCAATTAAAGTTGTAAATATCCATTGATTATTAAAGGAATAAAACAGGCGCACACTTGTGAGAGTTGGATATTACTCTTTATGTCCTTTAGGACAGAGAGTCATCATTAAAAGAACATTATATAAAAAACAAATTTAAAAAATATTCGTATTACATAGCAATGAATGTAATCCATACGAAATATGTTCCCCAAGGTGTGACCTCACGCTACGATTACTTTCATTGCCCCCTTGCGCTCTTAATGTGAATTGGAATTTTACACCGGCAGAATGATACGAGTTTTGATTCCATTTTCTTTTTAACCAATTTAATTTCCAAAGAGATATTTAATTTTCAGATGTATTAAATATAGATAATTGTTATCTCAAGAACAACTTTATATTACTTTATAAATTTATAAGTATTTCAACAGTCAGTCCAAATTTTTTTCCAACTAAACCACATTTATCCAAGTTGGCAACACTAAACAAAAGAACAACTGCTTCTAGAAGCAACACTGTTCCGTTTGACATTTCAACAAGAAACAAGGTTTTTGTTTTTTGTTTTGCTTTTTAACAAATCCCGGTGAAAATGGCAGAACCTGTGGTCAAGAGACCAAAACTGGAGGCAAATGGAAAACCAAAAGTGAAGGATGAGGATGGTAAGTAAAGCCGGTTCAAGAACTTTATAATCTTGAGATATAACCTAATTCATATTTTTCCAATAGAGCTGGATACACCCTCTGCTTTTAATCCCAAATACCGCGTCTGTCCGTATCTGGACACCATCAATCGGCCACTGCTGGACTTTGATTTCGAAAAACTATGTTCAATATCACTGACGCGAATAAACGTGTATGCATGTCTTGTCTGTGGCAAGTACTTTCAGGGGCGAGGCACGAATACACACGCCTACACGCACTCTGTGTCCGATGCACATCACGTCTTTTTGAATTTGCTAACGCTGCGTTTCTACTGCCTACCAGATAACTATGAGATCATAGATTCCTCACTGGACGACATTAAGTATGTGCTGAATCCGACATTTAGCACGGGCGGCATACGCACCATGGATCGGGCCGAACCGAAGTATTCGCGAACAGTGGACGGCACGCTGTATCTGCCGGGCGTGGTCGGTCTGAACAATATTAAAGCGAACGACTATTGCAATGTGGTCTTGCATGCACTGTCGCATGTTGGACCGCTACGTGATTATTTCTTGCGTGAGCAGAGCTATGCGCGTATCAAGCGGCCGCCAGGTGATTCGATTTTTAATTTAGTGCAGCGTTTCGGAGAGCTTATGCGTAAGGTTTGGAACCCGCGCAACTTTAAGGCGCACGTTTCGCCACATGAAATGCTACAGGCGGTGGTGCTATGGTCATGCAAGCGTTTTCAAATCACTGAGCAAGGTGATCCCATAGATTTTTTGTCTTGGTTTTTGCACACGCTGCATCGAGCCCTGAAGGGCAACAAGAAACCAGACTCTTCGATTATTTATAAAATATTTCTGGGTGAAATGAAAATTTTCATGCGTAAAATTCCACCCGTCGAGTTGGATGATACACAAAAGACGCTGCTACTCGCCACCGAGGAGTACCAGGAAAAGTGCGAAGATTCTAACTTTCTTTACTTAACATGCGATCTGCCACCTCCGCCGCTTTTCACTGATGAATTCCGCGAGAATATCATCCCGCAGGTGAATCTCTATCAGCTGCTGGCGAAATTTAATGGCACGACCGAAAAGGAGTACAACACGTACAAGGATAATTTTCTGAAGCGCTTTGAAATTACACGCCTGCCGCAGTACATCATTTTGTACATTAAACGTTTCACGAAGAATACTTTCTTTCTGGAGAAGAATCCCACGATTGTTAATTTTCCAATTAAGTAAGAAATTTCGATTTTGAAATAATTTAGTTTAATTTTGTAAATTTTTTTAATATATTTTTTTTTAGAAATGTCGATTTTGGCGATATTCTGTCCATGAAGAATCGCGAGCAGAACAAAGATACAAAATACAATCTAGTCGCGAATATCGTGCACGATGGTGAGCCGAAAAAGGGTACATATCGCGCGCATATTCTACACAAAGCCAATGGACAGTGGTACGAAATGCAGGATCTGCATGTTACCGAAATTTTGCCGCAAATGATTACGCTTACGGAATCTTATATACAGATTTATGAGCGTAGCGATGAACAGGATTAAACTAAGATCATGTATATTTTTGTCTTTTTGTAATAAAACCCTATTGTAAGGTGGAGACTGCGAAGTGTTTTAAAAGTAGAATAGGGACGTAGTCAGAAATTGCTGAAAAATTATACCACCATTTTATCTCCTCTAAAGTAAATATGAAGCTAAATGCTTCCCCAAAAAGTTTATCATAATGTTTCTGTTACTTCCTGAAGTCATTTTAAATTTTTTCTTTTTACTATTTTGTATTTTTCACTTACCTTTGGGATTTTGAATTCATCCGTCTTTTTTTGGACAAGCAGCTGTTTCAAAATTGATCTACAAAACGCATGCGCGTCCTTAAACGAGACTCGTTGTCAGACAGCATTGACTATTAAAGCCTTCAAGCTATTTACTCTGAATAAGCCTAATTGAAGAAAGTTGTGTCTGTTGGGAAAAAATCGATTTGAAAAATTGAAAAGGCGTCATTAAAAAACACAAATTCAAATTTTACCTTTTGAAAACTAAACTTTAAATTGTTAAATAGTGCAAGTAACACAGCAAGAGTTGCAAGTATTAAATGGCCGAGGGTACTTATGAATACGAATGCATGCGCTCCGAATTGTTGGGCATTGACAAGCCCAATCAGGAAGAATTCGAGAAGGTGCGTGCTGAGCGACTCAAACAAGAGGAAGCTGAACGCGAGGCCAACGAGGCAACTGTGGGTATTTTCTGTTTAAAATTTTGTCGACATATTGAATTTACATTTGCTAAATACCTTCGCCAAAACAGCTCCTTGAGGATCAGGATGAGTCACTCAAAAACGTCGGTGGTAAGCTGGACGAATTAAATAGCATTTTATCGTCTACACAACAAAAGCTGAATCGCTTCAAGCAAAGTGCATGCGGCAGCCTTTCGAATATATTTAGCAAAGGTTCTGTCGATGTGGGAGACGGTGCGTCACCCAGTACCTCGGCCATGGCGAGCAGACGCAATACCACTGCCAGCGGTGGTGGTGGTGGTGGTGAGTCATCATTGGCTAGGGACAGTGATATAAATACCGCATTGGATAATCTTGACGAAATGCAACAACAGAAACGCGACGATGACATTCAGCCAGTTATACCCACGGAAAAAATACGAGCCGCGAAAATGGACATTCAAAAGAAGATGACGTCGCATTTGGATAAACTGGATTCGTTGATACACAAGGCCGAACACGCCGAAATCTCCATGTCCGAACAGAATAAGCAAATGCGTAAAATGGTCGATTAGAATGGATAGAATGGCTGTGTCTGCTTGCTTGAAACTCGGTTGTCGGCGGTCGCACGGAAAGTTGTAATAAATGTAATTACGAGTAGTTTGTAGTTAGTCCAAAGGGTGCACAGCGGTCGCGTTTCATCACACTACAAAGTCTCAGATGAAAAAAACAAAAAACACTGTAATCAAAAGTTAGTTTTCAATTTTAAATCAAAGTTAGTTTTCCGACAATTTGTCTATTTGTCGCATACTTCAATTTGTGCGTTGGGCTTTTGTATTTTGTTTTCTTTTTTTGAACGCGTTTTTGCAAAACGTTTAAATTCAATCGGGATTCTTGTCGAAAACTTACGCTTTTGTCGCGCGTTTGCTTGCAAAAAATGGACGATCTGGCACTTTTTCAATCGGCAATTCAAAATGATCAGAAAGATGAGGTGCGTCAAATGACCACAACAACAGCAACAGCGCTAAATTCGTCGACAGAAGATCAATGCACAGTCGACAGTAAGTTCGTTATTTGTTTGAATTCGGCGGCGGTAATCTTGTTTCTCTTTTTTTGTTTCCTTTTGGTTGAATCAAATTTTGATAGTTTTAGCGACAAAAATCTTGACATTTATTTACAACTTGTTGGCAATATTCATAAATAATCGTTAACTAAATTTAAAGTTTAATGAACACATTCGTTTCTCTGTCTTTTCTCCTCTTTGTCTTTGTATCTTGATGCCTTGATACAATTAAATTACGATAACAAAAATGTATTTTAATTATACTTAACCAGGAAATATTAAACATGTTAAATTTAAAAAATAAGTTTTCTAATGTAGGCACTTTTCAAGTTAAACAATTTGTAGCAAACTATTTGTTTGCAAGGTTTTAAGTTTATCTGTTCAAATAAATTGTTTGTTCTTTGCAAAATCTTTACTTCAAATTAAGTATTTAAATTGTTTAATAACGTCCTTTGTTGTTAAATTTCCGATAAATCTTTGACTCGTAAAAAAAAACATTAAAAGTTAAAATTAAAAATTGTTTTTGTCATCGTAAATCTTAAGTAGTCACAACATTAACAAATTCTTATATAAACGTACCTTAACTGTTGCAAATGATTAATAAACAACAACAAAAATAGTTAACTTTAAATTGCAGAAAATTAAAGCGTATATCAAATATCATGTTTAATTACAATCGTAAATTGTTTAAGCGTATTTAAGATTTCACTTATGTATATTAAAATTTAATTAAAATTAACTTTAACTAAACACTCCACTTAGTCGTATGTAAAAAGACGTATCAGTAAGGGACATGGACAGAAGACAAACCCTAAATCAATAAGCATATTTAGCACTAGTTTAGTCGGTATTTATGCATCCGTAAATCTGTATTACCTAGCGGCAATATTGCATTATTTCGAGATACTTCAAATAAAGAAAATAAAAAACAATAATGGTTGCCTGCAACTTAAATTGAAGCTGAATTAAAAAAAAAAAGTGTCTAAAAGTGAGGAATGTGCGTATGACTCTGCTTTGGTATAGAAATAGAAAATATATCAAACGAAAAACTTTAAAAACCTTTATAAATTAAAATATTTTTATATTCTAAATATTTCTGATTGATACTTATGAAATTAGGTACTTTATAAAGTTTTTAAATTGTTAAAGTAAAATTTAAAATCTCAATATTAAAAATTGATTTAACAGATTTAAATATTTATAATTTACACAATACGCACATTCCTACTTAAAATAGTAAAACAAAAAAAAACATTAACTACTTATAGAAAACGTAGCTCAGCTGAAAGTCATCCTGCGTGTAGCGATACAACTCTGGCAGCAGCAGCGAATTGCATTCGAGCTCCTCTAGCAAAGCGCTAAATAGCGTTGGTGACAGCTTTAGCAGCTGTATCGAGATATCCTGCTGCCAATAGGCCAGCAAAGGAGGCACACTACCGCCTCCTGTTTTAGCTTCTCCGCTGCTCTTTGTTTGAGTATTTTCTGTTTCTGTGCCTTCCGCATCGGCGGCGGTAGGAGACTTTTCATCCATTAAACGATAGAGCAGCTTAAAACTTTTGCTTGGCTCCAGTTTCACTTGCAGCACATTGTTGTTGCTGTGGCTTCCATGTGCCAGCGGCTTTGTATTGCGTAGCACCTGCAGCTGCTTCTCGAGTATGTGTAGCAACAGAAATTTACGTTGACGCGAGGGAAATGATGCCTCCAGCAGCACCTTTGTGTTGTGCATCTGATGAAGAAGCGATTCCGCAGTGTCGATAGCAGACGCAGACTCGCGTATGATTTTGTGCAGCAGCTGGCAGGTGGGCGTAACTAAGGCGGTGCTGAAAATCTCACGAAATTCCGTGTTGGCGTCGTCGGAAGGGGATGCAGATTTAAATCTCATTGTATCAGCCCACAACTTTGCTGCTTTACCCTCGAACATTGTCTCACCTAAATACTGCAAACAGCGCCGACAATACAAATGACCCGCTTTCTCTTTTGTCGTCTGCAGAAGCAGCTGTTCTCGATTGACAACAACAAATTGGAAGCCATAGAAAAGGTCACAAGACTTGGGCACAAGTACGGTGCCAAAGTCAGGGCCATGATGGCAAAAGAATTCGCTCATATCAATGGTGCCGGAGGGAAATTCACGTATGCGTTGAAAACGATGATGTGCTCCGCTTTCGCTACCGCCAGTCAGATTATATTTACAGTTGCGGCAGTGCAGTGACGCTTCTGCGCCCTCTGATATTTGTGGTTGCGCGCAAGCAATTGTTGCGTTGGTCTCTGCCCGCTTCTCGACCTCCTCCTCCACATCTTCTACTGTTTTAATATTATCAATGGTCAGTCGAAAGCTAGCGTTACATTCCTCCACTTTCAGATTGCTCATGGTGCTCGCTTCGATAGTAAAGTATTCCGCGACACTGGCGAGTGTCTCTGTCGAGTATTCGCGCAATCGTAGCGCATCCTCGTCGACGTTGATTTTAAGAAATTCCGTTTCGGTAAGGCTCTGATCGAATTGCAGAAAAACATTGGCGCAATGCAGATTTCGGCGTATTTCGATGCACAGGAAGCGTAGCGACATTGTTTCCTCTTCCAGTTGGGTTTAGGGAAAGGTAACGAATATTTGATGAAGTGCTCCGCAGCGATTACAGATCTTTTTCTATTTACAAAATTATTTTTAAATATGCACAAAAAAAATTACTCTTCACTCTTCATTCAATTCTTGGTTTTAAAATTTACTCTTTATCGGTAAGTGTTGCATTTCAAAATTCCAAACTCCGAAAATCAGGGAGCCCGATTTTGATCCTGATACAAAAATGAATTATTTCCGCGTCAGATTCCAATTCGGTCAAGTTTGTGTCATCAGCGACTCTCTTTTGAACACACAAGAGAATAAAAAGTGCGCACTAGTGTTGCCGAATTGATATAATTAGAGAAAAAGTGAGAATTGTTTATTTTTGATACTTTTTTAGATGTTAAATTGATCCGATGAATTGATATAATTAGAGAAAAAGTGAGAATTGTTTATTTTTGATACTTTTTTAGATGTTAAATTGATCCGATGATCTTATAAAAAATATTCAAAGAAAATAAAAGAAAAACCATGAAAAGGGTAACCAGTTTTAGGTTAAAAATGTCATGTAACTGGTCGATCTACAGTTCCTTCCAAAACTCACATTTTAATACTATATATGCCTAATTCTTCCTACTTTTATGGATAATCTTAACGATTCAATTTATTCCTAAACTCGTAGCCTTAGTTATTTAATATTTCCCTACTCTAAAGGTTTCTTATTTCCATTACATATAAACGATTTATAAATTGTTATTTGCCTAATTTTGTTTAATACTTTTTGTCGCGAAATATGTATCAAACATTTTCAATGTACGATACGTTTTTTGTCAAGTTAGCGGCAACACTGGTGCCCGACATGATATTTTTTTCATTATTCATTATGAAGTATAATTTTGTTTGAAGCAGAAGTTGAGCGAGGAAACGACCGAAGTATCGAGCAGATAATTAAGTGAAAAGTTGCATTTTCATTTCGGAATCAAAACTTAAATTGTGAAAGACAAACAACAAAACCTCGATAGAAATTAAAAATATGTGTAAGTACTAAAGAAGAAGCAGCAATTTTCAGAGGGAGAAAAACCGAGAAATCCAATTGGGGGGTGATTAATTATGAAACATATTTAACAAGTTCTTAATTTTTTTTATCAATTATCTAAGTTAAATTCAAAAACCAGTAAAGTAACTTTGCAAACACAAATAATAAGTAAAAAAAAATGCCTGCTGGAAATGAAAGTAAAATTTCACCCAATTTATGAATTGGCAATTTTTTCGTTTTTCGTTATCCGCCGCTTCCTTTTCTTTCTTTCAGACGAAGTCTTGTTTTTTTGTTTTTTTTTTTGTTTCCACTCTTTTATTTCTCTTGGACAGCGGCGCTGGCGCTCCTCCATCCATGCAGTCTTTCGGTGTTCATCTGTCTTTATGGTGCATTTTTTTATTTTTGTTGTTTGTTGATGGAGAGCACCCTACATCAGGTATAGCAGTTCTATCTCCTGCTGCTTTTTTTAATTGGAACGGTTTTCTGTGTTTTTATTAATCTAATAAGATCTTCTTTTCTGAGGAGTATTGAAGATCTTCTTTTCAGAGGAGTATTGAGAATTAAGTATAACGTTGAAAGTATTTTGGGAAAAAAGGCCTTAACGGAGCAACGGATTTCACCAAATGAGTAATCATATTGAAGACATTTAAGAGACCTCTTTCCATTTTTGAGATATCTCAAAAAATCTCGAGATTCTAATTTAATTGCGAAAGATTTAACTGAGATTTCTCATAAAAAATTCCTCTATAGATAAATAAAAAATAAATGTTATATTTTTAAACTTTGTAAGAAAAAGAATTAAGCTTGAATTTAAATGTTACATGATTCCCAATTGTTAATTCTATTTTATGCTGGAAGTAGAGTGCAGCCCGTTGTTTGTCTTTTTTATTTACGCTTTCGCTTGTGGCTTGTATTTCATATTTTTATTTTTTTTTTTCAAAAAGAAACCTACTGAACCAATGATACAGATCTGACCAAGTGTTTTTGCCCTTATCTGTTCACTCGCCTCATCTCCCGTTGTACACATCTACTCGCTCACATACTTGAGCGTCTTGTTTATGCCTTTCTCTTGTCCGTCCGTCTATCCGTTTGTCTGTCTGTCTGTCTGTCTATTTGTCGTTTGCCATTGTCGCTTGGCTTCTGCGCTCTTTGCTGTGAGCTGTTGTGATCTTTGTTTAGTTTGGGTTTTTATTTTTTATGTACTTTTTGTTTTCTTCTTAGACTTAATTTGCTTGCAAATATTTTATTTAACGTTTATTAATTCTTATCACATTCAAAATGAAGCTTAACTTGTTTTCGCTGTTGCCAAATCGCTTGTGTAATTTATTTTTGTTACTTGCTTTTGTTGTTGTTTACTGCCAGCGAGCGTTTTAACCGTTTTTCCAACTGCACTTTGTATCCGTATCTTTTTTATTTTTGTATGCAATTTGGTCGATTGATGTTTTGGTCATTGTGGTTACCCACTCTTCACCCTATCCAAATCGTCCACCTACACTAGGCAATTTATTTCAAAATTTCGTTATCCATTGTTTGGCAAGCGTATAGAAATAAGATTTAATAAAAATATTTACATTTTACTAATATTTTTACGTCTTTATTAAAGTACTTCCGAGTAATTGTTTTCAATAACTATACTCAATACCTTAAAAGTTGAAATATTTCAATACCCTTTCTACATTCTACATTCGAAACATATGTATTTCAAAGTAGCTTCCAGGGACATTTAGAATCTTATCAATAATATCAATTTGATCGACATCAAAATCAAAACTTCAAGAATTTACTTATATATAATTTAATATATTATATACATAATAATTAAACGATTTATTTCAATAATTACCTTTAATTACTATTTATTGAATTCATTTGTAATGAATAAAACTAGTTTTCCATTAACTTTCTAAAATGCTTTTTTAACCTAACAGCAGAATACTCATATTTGACCATCGCCAAAGCACAAAGTTCCTCTGCATTATAAATCATATTTGTGAAAAAAAGAAGAGTATTTTGAAAAGTCAACAACAAGTTTTAGTTTAATTGTTTTAATTCTGTAATTAACATTATCCCAATCTCCTTATATTATATTAATATTGTTTTACTGTCGATTTTGTGCTATTCGATGGCATTCATTTGAATTGAAAGAAGAAAAACGTATTTCAGATAAGATTACAGTAAAAATCGTTCGCACCACACACTGCAATACTCTACACCACATTCCCTTCGCATGAACCTTTGTTAGTTTCATAATTAATCTGCCATTGCAGCCAGTCATCGCAGCCAGTCAGGGCAGGCACAGCTTATTTTAATTTTATCTGGTATTTGTCGAAAGTGCTGCATGCGAGCGAGCGGAGCAAGCAACAAAAAATCAAATAGCACTCGTACTAGACTATGCGCTGACGACAGACATCATGATGTCAACAACAAAAACAACTGCAAACAAATGCGCTGCATTTGCGGTTGCTTAGCGAGCTAGCAAACGAACGAGCGAACGAGCTTTGTTGCAGCAATTATTTTATTCATATTGCAGCAAAGTAGCGCACAGATGCAACAATTTGTGCCAAGTTAGATAACTGAAAAAAACACACACAAAACCAAAACAAAATTATTATGCAGTTCCATATCAAAAGCTGATAAATCCATCACAAAAGTTTTCGACCAAACATTAGGAACGAATTTGTTAAGTTGATGAATGCAGAACGAAATTATCTTTAAGGTTCCCCCACTCGGCCAACGGAATTCCGCAGCATTAGTGCCGCGAAATGTTGTTTTTCTTTTCAAAATCACTTTCAAAGTTTAGTAGCTAAAATTTTTGTTGTTTATGGAAAAATAAAAAAGTAAACAATTTTCACTTACACAACATTTTCAATATATCGGAATGAAAAAATCAGTTTTTATTTTTAATGAAATACGCTTTACTCTTAACTTAATTGAATTTATCATGTTTTGATTTTAAATGTCTCAAATTCAAGCGTATAAGTTTATTTTTAGTTTGTTAAAAGTCATATGAATTCATAATTTCCGTGCGCCATTTGAGGGCGTTTACCAACCGCAAAAAAGGCGCAGTTAGTTTAGTTTGTAACTTATCATTTTTTGTCTTTATCGTATGCGGCAACAAAGGGCTGTGCTACATTTCTGACATCTCTCATAAATCACGAAATTGTTTCATTCGGCTCATGTGACACATTTACTTACTATAACTATAAAAATTGGCTTGCTTCAAAATTTCTGACTTTTCCAAATCTATTCTTTTTTTTTCGGTTATATTTAAATTTCTTTGGAAAACCTTAATTTGGCTTGTCCACCAATTAGTTGCAACACTTCGCTCCACCACCAACTTCATCACCACCACCTCCTCTGCATCGTTACGACTGCAATTATTGCACAAGCAATTGTGCTGCGCAGTCGCTTCTAAATTTAAACGTGGCCAAGTATTTTATTCAACTGGCTCCAAATCGCATCTATTTTTAGCCTCCCCATCCGCAATTACCCCGCAGAAGCTGTCTGAATGGCGTCACGGCTTCTATGCGGAACCAAAGAATCTGCTGGCGCAGAATGTGTGCTCGCGTGTCGATCCTTTCGATGTGTGCCTGTCGCGCCAGTCGCTGGAGTCCACCAATCACGTGTTCAACCATAAGGTGAGTAGTTGGCTTCGATTTAGAATTTACATTTTCAATTCCAAATCATATACATTTGAAATGTCTATTAATTAAATATTCTTACTGTGATAATTCGTGCAGGTGGAGAGCGAAGGCAAGCCCATTACTAATCAGAAAAGCTCCGGCAGATGTTGGCTATTTGCCGCGCTCAATTGTATACGTTTGCCCTTTATGAAGGCATACAATCTCGATGAATTTGAATTCTCTCAGGGCTACTTGTTCTACTGGGACAAAATCGAACGCTGCAATTATTTCCTCAACAATATCGTAAAAACGTCAAAGCGCGGCGAAAAAGTCGATGGGCGTTTAGTATCGTTCTTGTTAAATGTGAGTGGATTTTTTATTTATATTTGTAATTAGTAATTTAATTATGAAAGCGAATTAAAATTGCAATTACAGAACAGAAAACGTTTTGAATTTTAATTAAAATCTAATACAAAAATATAAATTAAATTTATTTTTAAGTTTGTGTTGCAATATTAATTTATATTTAATTTGCAGGATCCAACATCGGACGGTGGTCAATGGGATATGTTAGTTAATTTGATTACCAAACATGGTCTTATGCCAAAGAAATGTTTTCCCGAAAGCTTTAGCTGCGAAGCTAGTTTACGCATGAATGCTATACTAAAGAGCAAGGTTGGTTTTAAGACCCATTCAGCCATTTCTAATTAACTTAATTAAAATTTCAAATCTGTACACTTTCTTTCTATGTTCAGTTGCGTGAATATGCCAAAGTGCTGCGTGACCTGATGGAACAAAGTCCCAGCGATGAGGACATCAACCAAAACATCGATCGAATGATGGGCGAAATCTACAAAGTAGTTGGCATCTGCTTGGGCATTCCAGCGGAAACCTTCACCTGGGAATATTATGATAAATCAAAAGTCTATCAATCGGTGGGGCCCGTTAGTCCGATTGAATTTTACAATCAACACGTGAAACCGCACTTCAATGTAGAGGATAAGGTATAACTTCTTTTCTTTTCAAAAGAAATTATATTTTTTTTAATACGTTAACCTTTTTTTTCCTATTAGGTTTGCTTGGTTACCGACCCTCGTCCTACTAGTTGTTACGATCAGGCCTATACGGTCGATTGTTTGGGCAATGTAGTCGGTGGTCGTCCCGTGCTGTACAATAATCAACCCGTCGAACTGTTGCTGAAAATGGTCACCGAAAGCTTAAAGGCCGGTGAGCCGGTTTGGTTCGGTTGCGAAGTGAGCAAGCGTTTTGCCTCAAAGCAGGGCATTGAGGATCTGAATGTGTGAGTTTAATTATTGCTTAGGTTGGGGGTTTTGATTTGTTATTGTAATTATTTTACTAAAAATATACAAATTTTAAATTTTGTTTAGTCACGACTTCAAGTTGGTGTTCGACATTGACATCCAAACTATGTTGAGCAAAGCGGATCGTCTGCTTTACGGCGAATCTGCCATGACTCATGCCATGGTCTTTACGGCGGTTTCAGTAGATGTAAGTATTTTCGTTTTATTTTTATAAATTCTTATAAAAATTTATTTATATTCTGCGCAGGCAAACGGCGCTGCTAAGAAACTGCGCGTTGAGAACTCTTGGGGCGAGGATCGCGGTGAGAAGGGTTATCTTGTTATGTCTGCCGAATGGTTTAAGGAATTCGGTTTCGAGGTTGTTGTCGATAAGCAATTTGTGCCGCCAGAGATTCTGCGAGTTTTCGATATGGATCCAATTGTGTTGCCCGCATGGGATCCCATGGGTACGCTGGCCTAAGCCAATATAAAATCTGCTACCTACCATCGTTTGTTTTAATTGTATTTACAAAGCTTAAGATAACCATAAAACACACACAGACAACCACACATTACTAACACCAACCGCTTTAAATAGTTGACGTTTAAATAAGTGAGGGAATTAACCAACTACCTACAACCAAACTTAAATATTTATATACATATAAATTGAAATACCCTTTCCTTTGTGTAATTATACAAGCTTATTTGCTATTCAAACAAAAACAAACAAACAAACACGAAATACTTTCAATCATGAAATTATTGTGTACTATTTATAAATACGTTTATGTATATTATATATATTCAAAGAACATTGCGAAAAAATTATAAAACAATAACCCACATTAAAATACAAGTTATTGTGCATTTTATGAAAACGGCACGAAATGATTCGACTATCAAACAAGACGACGCCGCCGCCACCACCACCAGTGCCGCCGCGTTACTCCACGACAACAAACAAACAAACAAACGTCTCAGCAAATCTTGTAAATGCATTTTTTTTATTAAATATTTTACAAATACAATGTACAACTTAACTATTGAATTAAATTCAGAGCGTTTTCTTGTCTTTCGTTTTTTTTTTTGTTTCTTTCTCAATTTAATCAAAATATAAGAACTCAAAGCTAACAACAACTAAAAACTAAGAGCACATATTTTTTGTCAAAGGCAGTTTATATAAATTTTATTTATCGCCCTCATCGCTTGTCACCGCCGCCGGCGCCGCTTCCAGACTTTTCTGTTTGAGGCGCGCCGCTATGCGCAAACTATATTCGTATTGTATACGCAGCCAGATGCCTTTGCACATTTTTAGCAGTCGTCCATCGATTTCTTTTTGAGTTCGTGCAAAGCGATATTGTTCGCGTACGATGTGCTTCGCCAGGCGCAGTCTTCCAGTTTGAATGAGCGAAATACTGTAGTAGAGTTTGCAACGCGCCTGTAAGAAGGGATCGCCTAAGCGTAGGCCTATGGATAGTTGTTTCAGCGATATTTTTCCTGCTGTTTCAGCCTAAAGGTAAAAGGTTATTCGTGTTTATTATATAATTTTTTTTTAAATAAGTTCTATAAAGAATGAAAAGTCGCAGTTGCATTTTCACACGGTAGTTAATCCGGCACTGCATAACCGTTTTTACTAACTACTGTTACAATCAAACACATTTTCAGTTAACCTACACAACGACTGAATTGTTCGCCGAGCGCAGAAAAACCGCCGCCAAGCGTCGACAGCCACGACATCATGTAGTCCACTTCAATTTTCTCCCACAGTGAGTAAGTCACCATGTGGTTCCTACGACAAAAACAAAAAGAAACAACAATTAAATTTACAAAATAAACCATAAAAACCGCTACCCACCATTTCCAATCGATAACGTCGCGTGCCGGTGGCACTATTTGCAGCCACAACAAATCTAGATCACGTAGCGCCGGATTTGTGACCAGCAGTCGTGCAAACTGTGTAAATTGGTGCAGTTCGCGTATCATGTAAAACATAGAAATGCCATCGATTGACAGACGCAGACGGCGAAAAGTGTTTTGGCTCTGGCAGATTTCTGCATTATTGGACGAGGCCGGTGGAAGCTTGCGAGACAGTTTGAATCCGGTCGCCGGCACTGACAGTATTTGGTTAGTTTTCGGATCGATTTGCAAGTAGTAGCGCTTCTGCCAGTAGTCGCTGATGCAAATGATAAATGTCATTCTTTTTTATTTCTGTCCGTCGTTATTTAATTTTATGTGAATTCGTAATTCGAAAACTTTAGAAATTTTCAATTATTCAAACTGTTTTATTTTTTTTATCAAACTTTGTACTGTTTTCTTTTTTTGCATGATTTTGGCATTCGTTTTTTTTGTTTTTTTTTTGAAGTTGTTCCCAGCAGCTGTTTGTGTGGATTGCGTTTTATGTGTGTGTGTGTTTGTGTTCATGTTTGATTTGATGAATTGTGGATTTTGTTGGACGGTTCGTAGCTTTGGTTGGGTTTGAAGTTGAAGAATATTTTTCATTTCCGTTTCCGTAGCTTTAATTTTAATATTTTTTTACTTAAAAATATGATCTTAATTTAGCATTCGATTAGCGAATAGTTTAAGGTCGTTTCCCTGTTGGACCATACCTATACAACACGTATGTATGTAATATACATATGTAGCTTTACAAGCTTTAGTTAAAGTCATTCTTTTTAGAATGTTTTTTTTAATAAAAATACAAATTTTTATTTATATATTTTCTAATAAATTTAAGATATTTAAAATGGCTTCAAAGATTGTACTATATACATTTTTGGATTTCTTACATATATATTTTTGTATGTACATATGTACGAGCTGGTCCGATAAGCACTAAGCCTCACCGCCCGATGAAGGCCTACTTTGTAGACTTCGAGAAAACGTATTTTTCAGATAGGTTAAAGAAGTTGGAGCATTGCATCGTCAAGTGTATCGAACTAGAAGCAGACTAAATCCTGAATCACCTGCTTCATCTTTATAATAATTAATTTTACTACGACAATCTTGATATTCTCTAAAATAACAAAAAAGCAATTCTACACAATATTTAGATAATTGTGGTGCTGTAAAATTTAATTAAAACTACAAAGGCAAATAACAAATAAAACAATTCGTCAGGTCGAAGGAATTTCATTACAGGTAAAATTTCAAATTCATGTCGACTCGTACATCGACAAATAAAATCAAATTGCCAACAATTTTATATTATTAGATTTTTAATCATGCCAGAATTCCTGGTATGGGACTCGGTGATTCTATATACGATACATATGTATGTACATGGCACTCACAAAAATATTCGCACTTCAACCTGAAGAGAAATGTTTAAAAAAAAAAGTGAATCATAAAAACGTCAAAACGTCAACGCTGTGTCCTAATCTACGCCAGCCAGGTGACGAGGTAAACAACGTTTTTTGCAACTGTTGCTAAGAAATGAACGCACCTTGCCAAGTCAACACGACACACAGAACCTTGCGACTATGAAGGTACAAAGTTGAGAGCATTTCATTATTTCCCATGCCGATTAAAATGACGAATTATTAAGTAAATTCGATTTAATGCAGTTTCGAAATGACGCCGCACTCCCCGTGGCCAACTCAAGGTTCACTATAGCCCCCCGACTAATGCGGCGCATGAACTCATTTGTTTGCTTACCTGTCAATATTTGAATTTGAGTTGTTTCCGATAGGACACAGCCCGGCCAGCACTTGCCGTCGGCTACTTCAGGCGATAGTTTATTCATCAGCCGAATATGAATTTGGTCTTATCGCGGCAAGAACCACTGATAAGATTACAAAAGAAAAGCTCAACGGAAACCCGCCCAAACCAGCAGAGCACAACCGGAGTAAACTCAGTTATTTTTCAAAGGTTCAACTGTGCAGAACGCTTGCGGCGGCTTCAAATTAAATTAATTGATAATTACAAACGATTTCATAAATAAAACGAAAATGCGCTACTTTTTGTTGGTGATTGTGGCCATTGCCTATTTGGCCTATGTGAGCTCCGGTAAATACGAAAACAGAATACAAACATTGGCAATAAGAAAAATAAGTTTCAAAAGAAAAGTATCTCTAAGATAAAAGATGGATTTATTAAAATACAACATTTCACAATAAGAAATTGAATCACATCAAACTTGAGCATCTTGCAACATAAATCCGCCATTTACAAAAAAACTGCTAAGCGTTTAAAATATCCAAGATACATTTTGTAGAATTATTTTTCTCCATTCGGAATTAAAAGTGGAAAAGTATACGAGTATTGCATAATTTGATATACCACCCGAAAGTGACTAATCGACTGGGTTAATTTACCAGGCGAGACCATAAAATAATCTTATCGTTGTTTTTTGTTGTTTTTTTTTTTCTTTCGATTTATATCGTTTGTACGTACTTACATACACACAATTGAGAAGTTTTAAACCGAAAATGGATAAATCCATAATTAAAAAAATTATTACGTACTCAAATGTAACTCCAAAAATATTTTACTTTGCTTCTGACTTAAGTTCAAGTAAGGTCAAATTAAAAGGTGAAAACAGTTTGAGAAGATTTTCGTTAATTTTCAGAACAAGATTTGAAACGGTTTTTGATTGAAACGTTTTTGCATTTAACGATTTTTGATATACTCGTTATAATCTTTTTAAGTTATAGCGATTTGAAGACTTGGTGTAAAATTTTTTATTCATATTTAGGACCTTTTAAGGTTTAAAAATAAGTCTTGTTAAACGTTTTTGCTGAAGCTAATTTCATACGTTTTTTAAAGATTTCAAAATTTTTGTTTAAAAAATTTAACAAATGATTTTTTCGAATGCTGAGTATGGAGTCAGCTGGAGGACAGTCTTAACTCAATTACCACTTAAATATCAATTTTGTCCAAAATTGGACGTATCGGTTTCTGATTTGAAGCTCATTATTTATGGCATTGTCACTTGTGTGCCATGATAGCGTTCCAGAAATAGAAAAAGAGAAAATAAAATTTTGATAATGATATTATTGGGGTTAATCAAACTGTTATTATGTATGTTTCTGTATATATATATTTATATATAATATAAGAATGCACAAATACGTCAAATTCAAGTGAATATTTGCTCTTTGGCTCAAATAATCAAAAACCAAAGCAGCTTTGATAGCTTTCATGTTCAAAGCAAAAGACAAGACAAAGCCAAATAAATATTTAGTTAATACATAACAAATACATTTCAAAGCAGGCTCAACACTTTAAAAGCATTACATAGCAAACTTGTGTATATTAGTTTATGTATTAATGTTTCGACCGTCGCTCATTCAGTTTAGAATAAAAATATTTTAAGTAAATACTTCATAAATAAAAATTAAATATCAAGTAATCTTATCGGAAGAATTGTAAACTTGATAAGACTCGAAATACTGACATCATATGCGCGAGTTCTTTGAATTTTTTTCTATTTCAAACAAACAGTGACTACTCTCAAAATATGGAATGGAGTTGCCTTCTTATCAAACAATTTGATCATCCAACTTGCAAATGCGAAAATGATATGTTGATGCAGTAGAACAGAACTTGGAAACATTTTAGATACATTTGGACTTTGTCTACTATAAAATACTGACATACTAACGTATCCATATCAGAAAGCGAAAGATGCGAGAGCAGGAGTTAGAAACGCTTCAGCATAAAAAGGTGTAGCGGAATTTTAGCCAAGCATTATCGCAAGGCACATTAAATGAAAATTAGAAAAATAGAATCGGCTCAACTTCGAATGTGTGTATTGTTTTTTAAGGCTTGATGAGATACATTTCTAATTTAAAAATGAAATGAAATCTACCAGAATTTAAACTTGGGATAGACAACTTAAAACCAAATCCTGACCAATTTGTCTGCATACAAACTTTTATGCTCACCAAATATTAAATTTATCTTTTGAATTTAAGATGACTGCGTTCAGTGTAACTCCGCCAAGGATCCTAAATGTGCTACAAATCCGAATCAGTTCTTGGCCAAGGAATGCACCAATGCTTCGAAATGCTACACCCGAGTTTTAGGTAAACATTCATTTTTGTTTAAGACTAATCTTTGGAAAATGTTATTAACACGATTTTAACTAAAACGCTAACAGGCGGCGATACCATCCGCGGCTGTGCCACCGATTTGGACAACACAACCGCTTCGCGCTGCAACAATGAATTGGATTGTTTGATCTGCTCGTATGCCGAGGGCTGTAATCGTCAACCCTTCCCGACGCATCGTGCGACCTGTCTGCAATGCGAGGGCAACTCGACGGGATCCTGCGCACTGGAAGTATACGCCAAGCCCACTATCTGCCCCATTTACAGGTTGGGCGATAAGTGCTACATCAGAAATACCGGTTATTATCATTGCAATTAACTAGTTAACTTAACAGATAAAAGAACTAACGAATTTTATTGAATTTTACAGGCAAAAACGCAACCAACTCCTTCCAGCGCGGTTGTCTCTCCTCCGCTCAGGCCAATAAACTCTGCGTCGATGAGACGAACTGCTTCGCTTGTGAAGGTGCCGGCTGCAATTTCCTCGAAGTGAGCAACGATAAAATTCCACAAGCTCGTGATTCCGCTGGCGTTTTCGGTTACTCGCTGACGCTGCTGTTGGCCAGCGTGTTCGCTGTGCGTTACTTGTAAAAAGAAAACTTAAAAAGTAATTGTTTTCGAGATATTCGATTTTTTTTCTAATTTCTTTTTTTACATAACTTTGTAAATTTTTCCTTTTGCGTAGTAACGAAAATTTTTACTCGAAATTCATGTCGAGAACTTCAAAACTAAAATTAAAACAAAACCAAACGAAACGAAACGAAAAGGGAAACGGAAATGCATTTTTATTTGTTCGACTTGAATGGCAGGAATTTTGTTAATGCAACTCAACTGCGGAGAACTTCATGAAGTTGCCTTTTAATTTTATGAAGTGCGACCGAAATACGCGCTTCTGCCGATGACGCTCGCTGTGCATCCAACAAATTTGTCTGGTTGACTTTTCGCTGCGTTGCTGCTTGGGAAAAGTGAAATTTTCCATTGATCCGAGCATTAAAAGGAAATGCATTGTTGCCACCGGAAGAAGCACCCGTTGCTGCAATGCGCCGTGTGCGTAAATGTGTCAACACATTTTCGAGTTGCAGTTTTTTAATTGAACGCTTGTTGAGAGTTTTCGGAGAAGCTGTTAATAAACGAAGGCAAAACTGTGTGCCAAATTGTTCTTTTAATGTCCATTTTAATTTTATATAACGAGTACATATCGAAGTTCCCAGAATCGATTCGGGGTTTCATATTCCGCTGTGATCTCGAAACAAACTAAATTGCTGAAAACTTAATTTAAGTCATGTTAAATTGGGTTCAAAGGGTTCTCTTGAAATGTTTTTAAAAATAGTTCGCTACTGCCAAACATCTAATAACGTTGTAAGCGACCAAATTACAACTTTACAGTAATAGGAATTTTCTTAGATTTAAAGTAGCCTGACGTTGTTCTTCGACTGCTTACTTGAGTGCTTACTGAGGTTCAAAACCTTTGTATACTCAATTCCAAGAACCCTAAAACAATATTTTTTGTCGAGGTTGATAACCGGCAGAGCACCCATATGTGTAAGTATATGGTTTTTTTTTTGCTCTCCGCGTCATTTTGGTTTTGTAAAGGGTAAAAAAGTAAGCTGTGGCATGCTGAACGATGGTTAGTTTATTAACCATTGATACGTAAAGTCCCAGGTTCGATGCTCAGGTGACGCAAAGAAACATACAAACTTTTTTGGCATTTAAGAAAATATTTCTGTGAGACCGTCTTACTCAGCAATGATTTGGCAAATCTTCTGAGAATAACATATTCCACCATTTGCCATGAAAAAGTTCAAAAATAGCTCGACAACCCGTTAGGCGGATAACATTGGTAAAGAAAAAAATTACAATTCATCCGAAATTTTAACCAAATTATAGTAAAACTTCTGTTTTATGATTAGTTATAGTTTAGTTGTACATTTTTTTGAATTAATTTATTTTAATAAAAAGCTGACAAAGTCTTTGTGTATCAAGGTAATTGTCTCATTTTCTAGAATACTAAAAATCTTCTGATCGAAATCCTATTAAAATTAAAATATTTGTATCAAAATTACATCGCTCATAAACCTCAAACAAAACAGTCTGGCAAGTTTCAAAATATCTTCAATTCATTTTATATCATTAATATGCGATAAACTTAATGTAAATTCTATAATCATCTCATTGGAAATTGTTTTCTTTACAAACCAGCAAAATAAATGCCCACTTTATAATTTTATTATATTTTTTGTGGGATTTTCTTTGAATTGCCGCGCAATTTTTCCGAGCTACGATAAATTTTTAAAATAATTGTAAACAGACGCAGTTGTCGGAATTGATCCTTGCGGTGTGTTGTGATTTGAAGATTTATCTCAACTGCGGCGCATACTAAAATACCACAAATGAAAATTGCTTTAAATAAAATTGGTATAAACAAAGCCGCCAGCACCACCAACAGCCCAAAAGTGAAACAAAGCAGCTCCACGCTGCAATACAGTAAAACACCAAATAAATTTATATGACTTCAGGTGAATCAGGCGCGTATCCAGCCAGGGCCAGGCAAGCATCACAATCAAAAAAACATTATTTTGTCAATGATAGAAAACAGAACACCACGAACCCAAAAAATAAAAAAAAACAACTAGAAAAACAACTAGAAAAGAAAAACAACCAAGCACAAAACTGAGATTACCGCCTGATCAGCTAAGGAACTGTACCGCACGTAATCGTTTGCATTAAATTTTAGCATCAGACTATGTGCCGCAGCACACAACGAAATCAACTCTTAGATCGGCGGCTGCTGTGGCTACGCTATTCCACGCGTTCAGTTCCGAACTGGGACTCCATTTTGTAAACACAACAAACAACCGCAGAGTCACCGCATTGTGTTTACGTTTGCGCCAACGTGTTTACGGAACTTTATTTGCGGCACGCAGTGGTGGCATCTTCATTTAATCGGAATCTCCTCCAATGGAAACATTCAAGCAAACGGACCAAATATAAACATATAACATATACCTACACATACATACACAACACTGTATGCGGTTATGGGCGATTTACTACCTAGGTTATAGGGTAATTTTCTTTGATGGCAACACTACCGCAATCAAATTAAAAATTTGGTTTTTTTTAGAGAGAGGGCCATGTGCACCGAGAAGCAATCATGACGCCCACTTAACTTGTCTTGTGTATTTTGTTTATGCTCCAAACGCAAATATAAACAAATATTGAAATGAGTCATTCTACTGAAAAGAGGCGTGTGCTTTGTCAATGGAACTGCCCTAATGTCTACAGTAAATACAGTAAGACCTCGCACAGAGAATTTTTCTCAATCAACAAAAAAGAAATATAGAAACGCTTTAATCAAACTATAAATTATAATCCAACGTCCCTCTGGCTGTTTCGGATAGGCTCGAGAACCAAGGAACCGATTTCATTTCGAATTTAGCACACTTAGGATTTAGGGGAAAGGTCTTAGTATAGCCCATAAAACATTCAATAGCGTCAATGGGAGCTTGACCGGAACAGAAATACATTATTTAGTCACTATTTTTGAAAAAGACTTTTATTGACATCAGGGATAGAAATGACCAAGACAACAAAAACCTTTTTCGTGGGTTGTGGCAAATTTTTTTTTACCAGTACAGAGGTTGGTTTTCACTTGACTTTATGAGTGTCAAAAGTTTTGATTGGCAACAAGACCGAGAGAAGAACCGTCTTGCAATAGTGGCGATATGGGTTGGATAGGCTGTATGAAGAAACTTCAAATTGTAAACTGATGAATAAGATGTGGTGCCCTAGAAAAGCTGCCTTTAAAATGAACAAAAATTATTGTTGGAAATTAAATGTTACTTGAAAAAAAACTTATTTTTGTAAATTAATGAATTTAAAATAGTCGCTATGATCGAGTCATTACTGTACGATTAAATTGAAGATTTTAAAATTCTAAAAATAACTGTAATTTTCACTCAATACCACCAAAGAGAGAACAAAATCATCAGAAGAGAAAACTTATTCACTCTCAGGAGCTGAATGCTGATTGGGCAAACCGCAAGTGCCAACGAAATTCAAGTGTTTAGAAAACAGTCTTGGAAGACTACAGCAGTCGTTCATGCAATCCACTTTAAATGGATCTCATCTGATCTGATATGTAAATAAAAATAGAAATACCAATCTCGGAAGCGGAGAGCGTACGTCCATTGGTGCGTATGTTGAGCAGATCATTCGCTCGATGCTAGGATCGAAAACGCATCAGAAATCTGCTAAATGCGGACAGATCGCTTTTTAACGGAAATCCACGCAAACGTCGCGCTTATTCATATCTAACCCGTTATACGGACAACTCGGAACGCGGAAGAAGAATTTCCGAAGACTTCTTCAAAGTTAGCCTAATCGCATGGGATATTGCCGATAGTCAAGTGGACGATTTGTGTTCGAACGCCTTCGCGAGACATTGCAATTGTGAGACGCGCGAATTAGCAACATCATTTCACACCCAACCGCAGCGTACTCCGCCGCAAGAGGTGTCAATTGAACAGATCAACACAAACGTGCGCGATCCGTTCTTATCGAACTCGTTACAGCCGCTAGTTGAAAGTTTAATTGTTGCGCCGCGAAGGTTATTGCGCCGAAAAGAAAAGTGTCAAAAAAGTATTCGCGAAACGGTAGCGCCGCCGGTACTGCTGCCTTCGCCACCATCAACACCTTTCTTCGATCACGTCACATCGCGTGAATAGTGCTACGCGAGAAGGTGTTGCTTGATTGATCATGTTGGATATAAACCTTCGTCCGCCGTCCACCGATATAGCGTCTTGATCGTCTTGTAGTGCTGTGGAATTTAGTTAATTGCGGGCGGACGAGTGCGAATTGTGATTGAGCGCCGCCGCTCGAGTGTGTTTGATAAATTCCAACAAGTCGATACGCGAAGGCAAAGTTTTCAACACCTTTCGATTTCGGTGTATCGCGGTATCGAGCGTTTTCGACATTTTAATCGGGCGTTTTGTGTTAAGTGATTTAAACAATTTCGCACTTTTGTGTGTCATGAGGTTAAAACGATATTTTGGCAATAATTTGACAACAGCGTGAAAAACAAACATACGCACACACACACACACACACACACATATATATATAGGAAAAGTTTTATGAATTGCCTTTATATGTAGTGGAAATACCAATTAAAAAAAAATAAGAATAAATAAATAAAACATTTGTGTTATGCATCAAACGATTTATCGACAAGTGGCAAGTAATATGGGTCCAACTGAATGCGCCAGCGCCATGGTCTCGACCATGCCTTTTTTGGATAATACCGGCTTAGGTGCCAACATTGCGGATTACGGCTGTTATGCAACGGATTATTGGACTACTTCGTATACAAGTGGATTAAATCCAATGAAACAAATTGAAGGTAAAACACTTGAAGAAAGTCGAATGCGAACAGTTTCTTTCGGCTATCTGGAGTAGTCGAATAAATTCAAAGATTTAAAAAAACAAATAGAGTATCATCGAGAAATATACACATTAAAAAAAAACAGTTACACCTTTTTAATTAATTTGGTATAAAACTAGTTTTTTTTTAATATCGAAGCAGTTTACATAGACACAAGTGGATTCCCATTCAGCTTTGTAATTTTGAATAGGTTTCGTTTGTTTCAAAATAAACTTTTATTTATCACACCGTCGGCAAATGAAAAGTATTTATGTAAAAAAAAGTTCTTCTAATAAGATTTCCTCAAAAAAGGTTTAGAGTTCCTTCAGTGAGTTTCTTATGTTAGAATCATTGGAAAATAAAGTGGAGAAATATTTAGAAGCGGAAGAAATGTAGGCCCTTCCATGAGGTTTTCTAGAAGATCATTTTGCTCTTTTTATTGCCAGGTGGGCATTAATATAAAAGTTAAATTTTTTTAAAACAGTATTTCACACTGTTATCTACATTTTAATGAGAAAAAAAAAGAAAAAAACTGTGTTTAAATGAAAGGTAAAGAAAAATTACTACTCTTTATATCAAACCTTGTCACTTTAGGTACAAACATGCTTACCAATAGTTTCTTAATACGATTTCCTATACGATTTCAATGTTACTTTTCTTTTTAGTTTCACTTGACTGGAAACGAAAAGAATTAAATTTTCAAATCACAGTTCAAATATCGATTTTATCAAATTTCAGTTTTGAATCTAACCATTTTTTAGAACTATGGTTCAGAAATCAAGTTCATTCCAGTCATAATAAAAAAAGATTTTAAAAAGTTGCCCACATAACTTTTTTAACAACCTGTATTGGAAAGTATGAGTTATTTTCTGTATTCCAACATCGTTTAAAGTTCCATTCACTTTTAAAATGTTAAACGATTTTGTTCAAACTATTTTCATAACTAAAATATGAAATTCCCATCGAATAATTGAAATCGAGAACAAGCCAAAATTTTTTTTTAAATATTTTATTGTATTGCGTCAATATCACCTTTGTATATTTTTTATTTCGAAACAGAATAATTGCATTTGCATTCGAGATGATAGAGAAACACACCAGACGGGTTATGGAAATGTCTGAATGTGGCTTCATGCAAGTCATTTTTTCAATTAAATTCTCTGCAGCTGTACTAGAGTTAAAGTTTGCCTCCAACAAATTGGCGCTTCACCGCCCTATACGAAAAACTCATATCTTCCCGCCAAAAGTCATATAAATCATTTTTGAAATTTTCGCAATCCAAAGCGTTTTTTACAAATTGGTCTGCCTAGCTAGAATGTTTATTTCAGCGTGTTTTGATTTATTTTACTATAAGTTAAGCAAAAAATATGAAAAGAAGACGGCGAACACTCTCAAAGAAGACATCAAGTTGGGCGGCAGATTTGTCGCCCATAACGACTACAAATTAAATTGGAAGGTGGGAAAGAATGGGACTATAAAAATGAAAAGTCGCTCCAATGCGAATATGATGAATTGCGACGAATCTATTTGTAATTACTTGCTGTGTCCCGCGTTGAGTGTTGGCAAGCATTTACGAGCGTGTACGTTGCACGAAAGCGAGATAAAAGCGATGATTGACAAACTTGTGCCACAAACAAATACAAGCATCTTGCCCAAACCAAAGGCATATTTATAGTAGTTATAGCAATTAAACAAACACAAACAACAACAAAAAAGTGGCTGTAAAGAATTCTAATTTTAGATTTTCTTGCAGCGAAATTCTTTTTTGGATTCTCGCAGAAGAATAACCACGAAGTAATTCGCTTGCGCAGAATGCAGAATCCCTTTTGGCAATTAATTTCAGTTCGGCTGTAGCACTTGGATGCAGCTCGTTAAGTCGTTGGCTGACTTGTGGCGGTTGGCTTGTTCTGTTCTGTTCTTGTGTATTCTCACTCCTCGCTATTTAGATGTGAAATGACCCATGACAGGTCGGATTGCCATCAATTGTCGCTAACAAGACGTCGGAATTCGTTTGTTGCTCCGCTAGCTAGTTGCATGCGCTCAGCTATTTCGACCGACTGACGACTGCCTCTAATGGGGGCTTGGAGTTTTCATGTTGGGGTACTCGTTTAGTTTTTTTTTTTTTTTGTAATTAATGAATTCGAAAATCAATTAGCGGTTGGCGCGCATAATCGTTTTTCTGTCAAGTTTGATAAAACGATGCTAATTGTTTTAAACGCTCAACAATTCGGAATAAAAACTTCTGTTAAAAAAGAAAATTAGATAAAATTGGGAAAAAAAAACCTTGGGAAAGAAATATTGTTTTCAAATCGCATCTTGTGGGAAATTAAATATGTTTTCTATGCTAATCCTAATACCTTAGACATTCTCATTTAAGCTCGTTCTTGCTTTGAATGCCTCGTTTACCTTACAAATTTGTATCTAGTAAAACAGCTGATTACATTTTCCAAGCAATCGGATCAAAAATACTTCATTCCTATATCTCTACTTCTTGATTCCGACACTATTCTGGTAGGTAGGTCCTTGAGGACTGAGAGCTATGGTCCCATACTGGCTCATATTTCACGCTAAACTCCAAAGTTAAAAGAACTTTACGAGGTGCTTACAAATTCAGCATGCAAATACAGAAAATCAGTTTTTGTCCAAGTTTGGCAATTCTGCAACTATGAAACTCCGCGATTTTGACACTGAGTACAAAATGTATGGAACTCCGGTAGTGTGACACAATTGCTAATGTCAAAAAAAAACCCCAACTTCGTTCTTGATGCAAATGATTAAAATCCTTTAAATCAGTCAATTCAACTTCAGGATTGCCAACCAAACAATCAAACAATTTGTAAATTTAACTAATCGCCGCCCATTATTTTCAGCTTGTATACAAACTGCTGGCAAGGATCGCACCTCGTACAAACCACTCGAACACATCGATTCGAAGTTGTCGGATATCGAGACGAACAGTAGCACCAGCAGCAGCAACGGAAGCAGTTGTCAGGAGAATATCAACAGCAACAACAACAATACCAATTACAACAGCAATGAAACTGGCAATGGCAACAATAATAATAACAACAACAGTAGTTCCAACTCGAGCAGCAGTGGCCCAAACAAAAAATACAAAAATAACAAAAAAGACCTTACGAACAATAACAACAACAACAACAACAGCCACAACAATACCAATAACAAAAGTGTAAGTGACAAACGACGACACTTTCGAGTGGAATCGTACTAACCATTGAAATCGTTTTTGTGTCCGCCCAGCAGGATGAACCCGTACACCCCAGCTTAGCGCAGGCCGTCGTTGTGCTCGAAACAAAAGCGCTCTGGGACAAGTTTCACGAGCAGGGCACCGAAATGATTGTCACGAAAACGGGACGTCGCATGTTTCCCACATTTCAGGTGCGCATCGGTGGACTCGATCCGCAGGCAACGTATATTATGATGATGGATTTTGTGCCTGTCGATGATAAGCGCTATCGCTATGCATTCCACAAGTGAGTTAATTGACAACAATAACAATAAAATATGATAAAAATTTCTGTAAAAATTAACAGTTCGACATAAACTTAGAAATGCCAAATCTACATTAAAAACATTTCAAATCTGCAAGATCGTTGGAAGACTTTTTTATATACATAACAAAATCCAGCTATATACTAAACTAAATACTCTCCTTTTTATTATCGTTTAGTTCCAGTTGGGTTGTCGCCGGAAAAGCGGATCCCATCTCACCGCCCCGCATTCACGTACACCCCGATTCGCCCACAACCGGTACAAACTGGATGAAACAAATCATTTCGTTTGACAAACTCAAGCTCACCAATAATCAACTCGACGAGAACGGACATGTAAGTAGCCTATTAAATCCATTGGCTGACAGAAATATGCGCACGGTACTCAGCGCCAGAATTAAACTATTCGCGGTAATTTGTTGTTGATTTTCCAAATTTAATTTAAACATTTGGCAAAATTGGCCAAAATAAAAACAATATTTGTCTGATCGGTCGGTCGGTCGGTCTGTCTGTCGGACGCTGAAGTGGCGTTCATTTGCGAGTCGAGGTGTTGAAAATTGGAGCGTTTATTTTGCTTCGTTTTATTTTGGAAAAAAGTATACTTTAGCGATTTTTTTTAGATTTTGTTCATGGAAAATAAAAACAACAAACATAAAAAAATCACACAAGCTGTTTCAATCGATTGAATCCATTTCAAATTCCAGAATAGATAAGAAAGTCTCCTTAACAAAGTTCAAAGTCAATAAATCAACTTTTAAAAATGCGAACTAAAATGAATATTAAAATATGTCTCATATACCAAAACGAAAGCTTTAGTTTAAGCACATTTTGATGTACAATATCATTTTGATTTGATGCACCCACCCCTTCTTTTCCAGATAATACTCAACTCCATGCACCGATACCAGCCACGCTTTCACATCGTCTATCTGCCGCCTAAAAATACTTCGTTGGACGAGAACGAGCACTCGTCTCACTTTCGAACGTTCATCTTTCCGGAGACATCATTTACCGCCGTGACCGCCTACCAAAATCAACGTGTAAGTTACGAGAAAGCAAGCGTACAATAAAAAAATTCTATTTAGTTTACAAAGAAAATTTAACACGACAGAATTAAGTTGGCAATCTTAGGCGGCCAGAGGAGCGCCGAATTACTAAAATTCGAAATAATTTCATTGGAAGACAAACTAACAAAAAAAAAATAGACTCAGAAATGCTGCTTGGTGGATGCAAAACTGCATCTTAGGCGAGTTGTGTTACAGTTTCCAAGATTTCTAGCTCAAATTATGACACTAATGACGCGTGTTATGGAGATAAATTGGGCATGTTCCACGCTGAATTATGCAGACATTGTAAATTTGTTTGTTGTCTGTGTGAAATTTTTCTTTTTTTTTTTCATAAATTTTCAAAATTTACCAAATATTTTTAAAAATTTCATACAACAGCAAATTTCGAATGATTTTTGGGATCGCAGGGCGTGTTTCGGGCCATGCGGGCGTCTGGCACTGGCTGGCTGGCTTTGTTTATGCGATTAAATTTATTGGCATATTTTATGCATATTATTTTAGCTGTTCTTTTTTTGTTGTTGTTGTTTTTTTGTTCGTAAATATTTGTTGTTGATTCGCCCATGGCTTTAAGAATTATTAGAAAATGTTATTTATGGCATTTCGAAAGTATTTAAATTATTTATGCGCTGGTGGGTGTTAACAGTTTTCGAATTTATTTCGAATTGGAAAAGGGGGCGACGACTTCTGGTGCAGGTTTTGGGGATTTTCTTAATTGTTTGAAAGTAATATGGTATTTAGTAGCCTTTAAGGTATTTCTTGATTTTGAAAATTTGTTTTCCAAATCTATTATTAACAAATATTTGCAGGTCACCCAGTTGAAAATTGTGAGCAATCCGTTTGCCAAAGGATTTCGTGATGACGGCACCAACGATGTGTAAGTTAATAAACAATAAATTAAGTCACTCATTTAAGCTCTTCAATGTATTGTATACCTTACTAAATTATGCCTCATATATCAGCTGGTTTTATTCTTGAATGAACGTCATTTTTTTAAAAATCGATGTTTTAGTCATTTGCTTAATTTTTTATGATAGGCAGAGACTTATTTTTCTTTTCTGAAATTGAGCTCTTTTAAAAACAGCTGATATACGAGTACACACACCATTTTACGAGGATACAAACATACAATGCTTAAGAGTTTGTATGAGTACGACTAATATTTTCTGTAATCGCAAGAAATAATCTTTGATTTACAATAAAAAACTAATCCAAATTTTAAAAATAGTATAAATCGGTATGCGAAATATACGAAAGTCTTGTTTTAGATCTTTTGCCCTTTTGAGATATCATGAAGTTTTTCTTTTCCCATTGAAAGCTTTAATTCAAGATTGTTTTCGTTTTTAAGACAAATTTTCGGTTTTCAAGTATTAACATTTTTAAACATTGAATTGTTTTTGTGTTGACCCAGCAGACACAGCAGAGTCTGCACATGTGTGCGCCCTGGAGAAATTCTTCTTCTCCTCAGCCACGCATAAACATAAGCGATCACATGAATCAAGCTGGAATTCTAAATCAAACAAATCACTTTAACACTCACACTCGTCATATTTGAAAAAACCAAATAAAATAAAAAATCAAATTCCTCAAGCATTCCCAGAACAATATGCGCACATTTTTCCAAAATTAAAACGCTCCCCGCATTACAATAGCTCAAAAATGTATCTTATTATGGCAAAAGATAAACAATTCATATTTCGTAGAGCGGCACAGAAGGGCACTTTGCGCCGCAATAAACAACAGAATCAAAGAATTTGACGTCCGTCTTTTTTTTTTAACTCTTTTAAAATTTGTTAAGGCACAAATTTTTATAAAAAAAAAGCTCAAAATTCTTGGCTTTATTTAGAATTGAAAAAAAAAGGCGAAAAGCGAAAAGGCGGGCAAATGTTTATGAATTCTCGTTAATAAATGTAAGCAAAGCAATTTGTTTTTGTTTTTTTTTAATAAACATATGTACATACATATATATGAGTATGTACAAAAATTACATAAAAATTACGTTTTTATTAAATGGTTTCAAACTTATTGAAAAATAGTTTCAAATAAATTTTAAATGATAGTTTGATAATATTTAATGTTAATTTAAGTTTTTTTAATGTAACTTTATAATTCATAAAAATAAAATAACATGAATTTTAATAAATTTATTTAATTAATCTATTTTATTACGCTGAAGTGTTTTTTCTATCATGCTCAAACTGACAATTGACATGTGTTCATTTTTGCATTTTTACAGTACCGGCGGTGCTATGGGCATGTCCCAGATGAGTCATGAGAGTCAAGCACGCATGAAGCAACATAACAGCCAGCACCAACAACAACTACAACAGCAGCAGCAGCAACAACAACAGCAATTAAAGGCGAATAACAAAGATGCCAATTTGGGTAAGACCAACAAATCCGAGTGAATCGCATAAATCCTTCATTCATCCACACAATTTCGCAAAATATTAATTCTGTATTAAAATTCTGTTTCTGTCATCGCACACAGTTGCCGAAATGGAAAATCATCAAAACTCATTGATCTCACATGTGGTTGGAGGCGGCGGCGGCGTACAAAACATGATCGCCACTTCGACAACGTCGGCTGCTACCACCTCTCCAGATCTTCTGGGCGGCTATCAGTGTCTGGGAAGCGCCAGTTCAGCTGTCATGCAGCATCACACCACACTGGGTCATCAGAGCATTTCACCAAAATCCGATCAATCTCATTTACTGCACAGTACGTCGTCATATTCGCACAGTGCGGCCTTAGCTCAACACACAACCACGCAGCATAATGTGTCGGCCAATCCAAGCTCCTCTGGCGGCGGCATTCTACCAACGCATCCGCACCACCACTCACATCATCTGAATCTGTCGTCGCAGGTGATGCCACAAACGCCCCATTCGCATGCCGCTGCGGCTGCTGCTGCCGCCGCCAATATTTATTCGACCATCGGTCAGCCGTATGCGGCGGATAACAGCAACTTTGGTGCGATCTATCATCACAATCATCACTACCATCACAGTCATGGCGGCTACGGTAATCCGTATGAGAAAATCAAAGTGTCGGGACATATGCGACAGGCTGCCGCCGCTGTTTCGGCGAATGCCAACAACGCATCGATGTCGCCCACAACAGCAGCGGCGACAGCAGCCGCAAATCCCTACGGCATGAGCAGTTATCAGTCGTTTTACGGGTCACCACATCAGATGATGCGCCCAAATGGCTACATCGATTTGGTACCCAGGTAAGGAGCCGCTTCAACTGAGAAGCACTCACATTGGAGTATTTGGAGGTGGTACAACTCTAAGTGGAGTATCTCTTAAATACTCTAAAGCATAATTTGTAACTCGTATTAATGTTAAATTTAGTGAAATGTTTTTTTTGTAGTCTTATCTAATGGCTGAGTTGCATTAAACGTGTTCTGAATCGGAGGCGGGAACTTTTAAATAATTCCCGCGATGTTATGTAAACATTTTTAAATTGCTCAAAGTATGAACGATTCTTTGTTTAATGTGCGAATTGATTATCAAACTTGTCTTAGTTGTTTTCATTTAACTGGTGAACTTGTAACTAAAATGTTAGTTAACCATTTAGTCTAGTCAGCGGAAAGATGAGAATGATTAAGAAGTTTATTTTTATCAAATTGATCTTTAATCTGAAATTATTTGTTTAACATCAAATTGAAATGGCAATAATTTCAAATAAAAAGTACTTGTAAAAATAATATCCGCACTCATATGAACTCGTAAGCAGTGTTTTCTATTTTTGAAGGCTTACAAATTTGTAAACGTTTCATGAGTGCACTTTTATGGTTTTCGCTGTTTTTGTAAAACATTCAAAAAAAATCAAATTTAAATAAAAATCAAGATGGCAAAATTAATGAAAGGAAAACTATAATTAAATTAATTAATGAAATTGGCATTAAAGATTGTTTAACTCTTGAATACTTTAGACTTGGAAGACCGGGTGTACTGCAAACATGTGAATTGTTGACGAAGTTTTAGATTTACAAGCACCCAGTCAACTACTTTTGTATAGAAAATAAAACAGCTGATTTACTAGTTATACATTTGTGCGGTATACAAAGCAAAAACGAGCTTAAATGAATCCGGCTACTTGCTACTCATTTTTATTTCTAAAGTTTAAGACCTCAGATTCAAAACACGTCTAATGCGATTCTTTTGAAAATTCGATCGCATTCGAAAAGTATTTTAACATTAAAGTATTAATTTGTTTTAATTTTATTTAGTAAAGTAATTCGTTGCTTAATTAGTCAAATATACCAAAAACAAAAATATATTTAAGTCTATATATACATACATATATAAAAATATATATATAAAAATGTGCCAAAAAAAATGTCAACTTGTGTTTATAGTTTTATGTTTTGTGTCTAAAGTATTATTTTTATGTTCATTATTTAGAGTTTATTTCGTGTAAATATTATTTTATAAATAATAATTAATCAATAAACATTTTAATAACTAATTAAGGTTTTATTTGTTTTCATATGACAAAAAGAAAAGTTTTTGCGATCCAAAAAGTTTAAGAAAAAATATTTTTCGCGCGCATTAAAATATTTTAATTAAACCGAAATATTATTATTTATTAAAAGAGATTAATAAATATAAGTAAATATATTGCCAAGATAAAAGGAACTCGCAAGTTAGACCATCGGCGGCCTATATCAAAATAAAAATGGCTGCGCTGTCGCCCACCATTGGTTAGTACAAATCTTAGAAGCCACATGTGGCTAGATTAAATGAAATTTAGCTTTTGTTTATAATCAGTAAAACCGAAACTAACAATGGGAGTCCGCTGCTCTGAGGCTAGCGGGCACACACATCGCCACGATGAACATCGCCGACGCATTGTACTTAGTGTTTGGTGTTGTTATTTCACTATACTCTATATATAAAACAGAACACCTTCTGCTTTCGTCATAAATTGTTTAAGACATGCGTTAACATAAACAATGGATTTAATATAAACAATCTACTATAAAATTGTTAATACCTTAGAGGCGTGGTTATACGATAAACTCAAACTCTACATAGTATCGAATAAAAAACCAATTCGTTAAAGAATATATAAGAACGTTCATTAGAAAATTTCAAACATTAAGTTTTTGAAAATATTCTGAATATTCTTGATAGATGATACGAAGACTTCAAAAATGATTGACACACGTAAAAAATTCAAGAGAAGATCATGTCAAAAGTGAACGTGTGATCGCAGGCAAGACATATGCAGATCATTAGTGACGGAAATTTAGAAAACGCTTTCCATTTCGTTACTATAGTATCTAAATATATCCGCATTTCGTAAGTCACAAACTGAAGAAAGATCTAGCCTCCATTTCATAGGCCAAACACGTTATTAATTTTATCTGAAGTGAACTTTTGAACTGAGAATCATTTTTATTGCCAATAACAATAACAACAACATTTACGTTTATCTTTTAAATATACAAAAATTTATTAAACAAAAATTTCAAATAGAACTCAAGTAAATATTTTTCCATTTATTTGTCGTATTTTTGTAATTTTCAAAAGATTTCCATAAATTCTTCAACACTTACAATCGAATTACATTAGCACGCAGCGCAGAGCAGCGCAGCGCAAGCAGGGCTAATAGGAAACTCAGACAGAAAAAAAAGTTAGAAAAACAATACGAAATAAATATTTTCGCTCCGATTATTTATGGCCGTCATTTCCTTCTGTTTGTTGGGACAAAATTCAAATTTGTCTCCATGTCCGCCCCTTATCCTCTTCCTTCACCGACTGCACCGAGCGAGCTGCTCGAACCTCGAAATTTGTATCCACGAAACTGAGACCATAAATCGCAATTCGAGTGTAAACAGATTTGTTTACTTAACCGAGTCATTTGTCACGCAGAAATCGCTCGAGTGTCGCAGATACAAACAGACTTCGGACTAGGGCTCAAGTGTCGCTCGGTCGCACCCTGGACACCCTGTAGTGTGTACGCCATTAAACGATCGCATCGGCAGCCGATGAGATAACGACGATGAGACGCTGTGTGTGGTGGGTCCAGGGTCCAGCCACGGAACATAGCGACTTTTAATTTTGATAAATAATTTGTATACCCTGCATGGTTGGTTAAGAGAGTATATTAAAATGGCAAATATCTCATTCTGTTTATGAATACGTTTTGTGTACTTTAACTGATTTGATATAACCATATATATAACCTCATATGATCAGACCATTTTTGGTTTAGTACAAGATTTGAAAAAATCAGTTATTCGATTAGATCTGAATACAACAACATTAATCCAATATATAAAATATAGAAAAGTCGGAACAATAAACTATGATTGCAGGGTATTTGAGAACCAGTCTAGCTAAAACCAATTGTTTCAAATATATCTTCTACATGTATGTAAATATAAGGTATACTCGTAGTTTGGGATAAGTGCACGATAAGGTGTCGCATTGCAGCGCTTCGTTTGCAATGACGATGATTATTTGAGCAGGATCACTGTCAAGGCTCTTGAACACTTGAACCAAATATCAATTCTGATATTTCTCGACTTGACTCTACTGCGTTGTTTGGTTATATTGCCTCGATCTCGAGCTAATCAGAAATGATGCTGAAAGTGAGACTTCGGTGTGTACGAGTATGTCGATCACTCGTCTTTTGTATCCGATACGAATGCGTCGTCGTTGCCGTCGTCGACGTGTGTCGCTTGACACTTAAGGCGTTCTGCTGTCAGAGAAGGCGTTTGTGTTTTTTGTTTTTTTGTTTGTTTCTGTTTCAAGTTCAAGTGGCTGAGTGATCTTTGATGTTTTCAAGTCGAGCGTGGAACCCCTTTTTACTTTCCAAAATTTGTTTATGCTTGTATGTATTTGAAATCGTTTTTATAGGCATAGATTCCTACCTTGATCGGTTGTGGTTCTGCGCGACAACGATCGACAGACAACTCAAGTGGCTGTGGCATGCCGAGCGAAACACGCGAATGCGGAATTTGTGGCGCATGCGCAGTGCCAGACACGCCTCCAGCGCTCTGTTTACACCAGAGCAGAAAGAAGCACGTGATAGACATTTCATTTTTATTTTACGACCGCAAACCCTTTTTTATCGTTTTGTTTATGTTTAAAAATGTTGTCTTTTTGTTGTTTTTTTTTTTGTAAAAGTTGAAGTGGTATCCTACCGCTAGTAGGCTGCATTTTAAAGATACAACTCTGCATTTTCTATTCTTCAAAGCGCGCATCTTTCACGCGCGCAATTGCCGCGTTGACAACGTTTTGCGCGAAAATTATTATGTGTGGCGCTCGAGCGACATGTTGCAACAGTTGTTGTTGCTGCTGCTGGTGCTTAGCTGCGGTTGTTTGTAGCGCTGCATGTCACTTACAACAAAGTCAGCGAAACGAACGAATGATGTGTTTTACGAGGCGTGAAAAGCAAATTACCAAATATGCGCCGCGCCGCGTCGTTTTAATGGGTTAAATGCCGCAAATGCGATTTTAAGAAGGAGCTTCATTTTGCACTTGCCCGGTTTGACATCTTCTTGTGCTACACAATGTAAAAGTTGAATTCATTCTTATCAAATAATTAAAAATATGTTTCTTTTATTCTTATTAAATTTAGCTAATAAATTTTTTTTAGCTGACATTCTTACGAAAATTCCTTAATTATTTAAACAAATTTAGTGGAACTTGTTCTCTTCTGCTTTCGCGGTTTACTCGTAGTTTTAATATTTTTTTATATGCAGAAATACAACAACAAAAAATACGTAGAAAAAAACAAATGTGAATCCAATTTATAACGTTGCCGTTAATTTACTTTTGGCCGTCAATTAACACCAACGCCATTATTTTTATTATTGCGTTCCTTTGGACATGAACGAGACGCCACTCTGTCTTGATGCATTCGCGGCGGGGCGAGGCGAGGCAATTGTGCGCGCGTAATTCGAATTCAAGCTAAACCAAAATTCATAATTTCAGTCTGCGCACCCTTAACGAACTCCAACACACAAACAGACAGACAGACATACAGACAGACGCACAAAAATAGGAAGTCGTGTGGCAATAAAAATCGATGGCACTTTTCTTAGGCCCACTTCGCCAACGTTGCCGTCGCCGCAGCGCATGCAATCAGCAACAGCGTCCTGCACATGAAGTGATGAAATGTTTGGAAATTAATGCCGTCGATGACATCGATAAAGCGCGCATTTGTAGCAGCACTGTCGCCGCCACTGTTGTTGTTCTTGTCGGTTGGTGCGTATGAAAACAATAAAAGCCTAAAGTGGCAACGTCGCTTCCTATCGATCGTGGCTATGAAGAGAGCAAGCAGTCAGAAAGAATGACTGCCTGCCTGCCTGCTTAAAATAGCAGCCAGCGCCGAAGTAAATTTTAAATAAAATTTGAGGAAAACATAAAAGGGACACCACAGCCGAAGAAATTATGGCAATATTATTGCCAACTGTTAACAGATTTGTGTTTGGCATTTATGCTCTACGCAGACGCATGCAACATGCGGCAAAAAAGCAGCAGCAGCAGCAAACAAGCAAATGCAGATGTGTTTAAAAAATACATACATACGTACGTACATTTAGTTTTTATTGTGAATTTTTTAAATTAGCTGATGACGTTTATATTTTTAAAATTGTATAACAAATAAAAATTTGTTAAAAGAAATGAAAAACTATTTCTCAGGTTTGCATTGGCAATTAATTTAATTTCTCACTAAGGCAGAGACTTAAAATCAAAGTGACCACACCCACTTTAAATTTTATCTCCTTTGTAAATAATCGCCAAAGTCTGATAATTCATTTATTTTAGAGAGTGATTTTATGTCTCAGCTTTAGCTTCGAAAAATTTAAAGTTTGAGCTCTTATATTCCTGGTAGCAAAATATGAAATCGTTCGGTTGAGTCGTGCAAAATTCGCAGGAGGGGGTACACTTTAAAAACTATTTGATATGTGCAGAAATGGCAGGTATAGTAAAAACTATTCATCTCCTCCTCTTCGATTTAAATACAATTTAAAACTGATCTCTAGTTTCTTTTGTGCAAGTGAAGATAAACTGTAATGTAAATTCATCTTTATTCGTTTTAAATAGATCAAAAATTAGAAATATACCAACGATTTGCAATAATTCATAGCAAAGTCTATATCAAAAATTTAAACGAGACTGGTATACTCTAAATACTTAAATCTAAACAACTTTAATAGAAAGTTTTTTAAGAGTGGATAATGGGCTGGTATTGGTCCAAAGCACCCAGTCCTTAATAGACCACTGAAAGTTAAAATGTTAAAAAAAAATATTGTCAAATCAAGTTCGGCAATTAAAATCCGAAAATCTAAAAAGGACGGTTGTGAATAAAAATGCGTTGGTCAAAGCTTCTACTTATATAACAGCTCCTCAGTTGTTATGGTGTTCAGAAATCACTTATTTTAAAAATTTTATTTTGAATTATATCTCTTTAAAAACCATTTAAAATTACAAAAATCTATTAAAATCGGTTCTGCATTTATTTTTTAAACTTTTAGTTCATCTTCTTCTTTTGCTCGTCATTCACGGTGAAAAGACGACATGACAATGAAACTAAAAAAAAAATTAAATCTCTTTAAGTTTTTAATTCAAACAAAATCTGTAAAAAATATTGTATGAACAAATTTTAAAACTATAACCGCCTTTAAAAAAATTAAAGTACCCAACTTCCGGCCCACAATTCATTATCAGGAAAAAATCTTATTTTTATGAAAAGTGGAACGTAATCACTAACAAAATCAACACTTGGCAGCACTTTTCTCACAATCAAAAACAGCTGATCCACATTATTTTGTTTAATATTTTTCCTTGGTGAAATTAAATCGCACTGCAAACGTTTTGTTTTATTAAAAAAAAAGTTAAATATTAAATACAACTAAAATGTCCGACACACCTGCCACGCCCAGTACGCCGGGAAGTTTGGCAATAGAAAATTTAAAAAATCGTGACAAGAGAATTGCGGAATTCAAAATACCCACAGCGGGCGGCGCGCAGAAAAAGAAGACCAAACCGAAAATACTGACAGAAGAAAAATACATTGAGGTGAGTGCGGCGGAGACGACTGACGGTGAACTCCTAAACTATTATTGGACTTTTTCTTTTTTAGGAACTTTCCAAAATCATACAACGCGACTTTTTTCCGGACCTCGACAAACTACGTGCCCAAAATGACTATTTGGATGCGATGGAACGCAAGGACTATGTCCAAATGGAAGCGATACGCGCCAAGTTCAGCGGACGACAGCCCACTGAACGCAGCAGATGTAAGCTTAAGTTTAATTTAAAAATAAATCATGTTTTTAATTGTTTTTTGATTTTAATTTTCAGCCATGACGCCTGCAACTTTCGAGACACCCGCTAGCGCCAGTAACGGCACACCTCATCCGTCCGGTTCGGATACACCCAAATCGACGACATCAAATGGCTCGCGAGCTTCTTCATCGGCCGAGGGCGGTCAGCGTTCGCTTTCAACAAAGCATTCGCTTGATTCTTTCTTGCAGGCTTACACTAGCGAGGATAATTACAGCTTTCAGGAGATTATCGATACGGCTGATCAAAAACTGCGCCAGAAATTCGCTGTACTATACAACGAGGAGAAACTGACGGCTGAAAAGTTAGCGCGCGCACTCACTTTGCCCACCATCGAAAAACAATTTGAGGAACCCGATCCACTACGAAAGGTAAGACCTAAAATTTATTTTGAGATTTTATAGAAAACTAAAACTATTTTTCGACCGCAGATTGAAACCTGGACCTACAAGAACATAAATTCGATCATGTACATTCCGGATGGTGTGGAACTAACTGAAACCGAACGCATCGAAGCGGCCAATCGCAAACAGCAGATACAATATGGCGCCACACGCCTCAGCGGCAGTCTCTTCGATGAGTCTAGCAATCAGAAAACCGTGTCCGATATTGCTAAAAGCCAATCGCAAGCGTTATGCACAAAAATCGGCGTCGATGGAAATGTCATCGAACCCAATGCTAAAGCAGCGCCACAAATACGCGGTTTCGATCTAGTGAAAACGCCATCGCCACGTCCCGGCGAAGCATTCTCTCCTCTCATGACTTGGGGTGAAATTGAAGGTACTCCTTTTCGTCTGGATGGCTCCGATACTCCTGTGCGCTCAAATACTGGCCCCTCCTTTAAAATCAACGAGAGTTCGCGTCGCGAATCGATCGCTTTGGCACTGGCCGAGAAAGTGGGCGAAAAGATGCGAGCACAAAAGCAACGCGCCATGGATACGGCACGTAAAAATATCGGCTCGCCTTTTATACGTTCGAACATGGAACGTTTGGCGTCCATGTCGCCTGCGGCCCGTCATTTGGCTACCACCAAATTGGGTCTGCGACCGTCGCTAATGACGCCTACGCCACCGCGCACATCTGCCCTCCTATCGAAAGACAAAGGTGCTGTGAAACCAAGCCCTACTGCTGGTATGCCCAGAAAGACGCCCCTGTCATCGGCGGCCACAACGCCAAAGCAAATAAGCAGCGGCAAATCAACGCTTACGGATGATTTGCTTAAGATACCGACAAAACGTCTGAAAGCATCGGATTTCTTTTAAATAACGTAACGCAAAAGTAGCTTAGACATGTTTGAAGATTTTTTTTTTGCTGTCAAATAAAGCTAACGACAAGGCAGATAAACAAAGTAAATAAAAACAATAACATCTGAATTGTAATAACTTAAGAAGAATTTAGAAATAATAAACAAAAGTAATTTATATGTAATTATCTTTCACAAACGAGATTTTTTAAAACCAGAAAAAACAAAATTTGTTTTTTTTGTAATCATTTATTAACATTAAATTTGTGACAATTTACAAACAAGATCATAAAAATACAATCACTTAAATTGTATCCCATAGAAGCACCCATAAAAACCTTAGAATTGTGAACAACTTTGTGAGGACTGGAACTCTTCTCTAATCCCAATAATCTACATGATCGCCTGACTGGAACTTCTGCTCTTCCAATATACGCAAAAATTTCTCCGTAGTCTGTGTCGTGGTCAGCATAGTCTTTGATTCACGCTGCTGTTTAAAAGCCGCCGATAGTTCTGCATTGATGGTTTCCCGCTGCACCAGCACAGTCATATCGGTATCAATCGCTCCCGGCGCATAGTTAAGCACCACCGTATCGTGCGCCTCCTCGACGGCAAGCACACTAAAGTACATGTTACGTGCCGCCTTGCCAGAACAGTAGAAACTCATCGAAGCGAACGGCTCAATGCCACACTTGGAGCTAATGTTTACGACCAGCTTTGGTACGCCCGCAAACAGGCGAAAGAATTCGCAATTCAGTGAAATCGCCGAGAATAAATTCGTATGATAGTATTGTGTCCAAGCTGCAGTATCTGAGATGTCAATTGCTTTTTTGGCGACATCACCAACGGAGCCTGCATTGTGTATGATGAAAGCTCGTTCGAAATTCGCCGCCTGCTCTGCGCTCGCGCTAAGTGAATCACGCAGCAATTGCTGGAACTGTTCGGCTGTCGCTGTGGTCAGATCGGTGGTGTATGTTTGCACTTGCAGTGCACGACCTGTGCCCTCGATGGCCGCTTTGGTCTTGGCGAGGCCTTCTTTGTTGCGCGCAAGTAACACGATGACGGAGCCCGCTTTTAGTTTGGCGGCCACTTTGATAGCCATCGTTTGACCAATGCCACGCGAGGCGCCGCTAATTAGAAAGTACGTTTTTTGCTCGAGATCTAAAACCATTTTGTTGCTTTGTTTTTTATTTAATTTTCAGTGGAATTTAGTAATTGGATTTTTGTTCGTGAAATTTGGAATACGACGGCCACTTGTTGCAGTTTCGTTTCATAGCTGAGCGCAGACTAAACGTGCCGAAATCCATATTCCGAGCATCAGCTGCCTTGAAGTGTTTTCTTGCTCTCTCCTTCTCCTTAGTTTTCATTCTACAAACTGTAGCTGGTCGCTGTGGTTTTTCTGGTTCACAACTTAGCTGACTCATGCCGCAAGTCTCGTCTCTTTCCATTGGAAGCTGACTTTGTGCTCTCCAACTGCTTTATCATTAAGCGTATTTCATAAGGTTATCTGTCAGTCGCTCTAAATAGCCTTGTGCTCTTAGGAGATTTCTCTCCAAACAATCTCGTCTATACCGCAAATTGGACGAGTCTTAACTTTTTTATGTAGTTTCTTTCCAAGAGTAAACCAACTTTGTCCAATTAAACGAAAAACTATTTTTTGTTTGTTCATTTTAAAAATAGTAAAACTTGTTTACTTTTGAAAAGTTATGTATTGTTTTATTTATATTTAAAATACATCTCTGTAAACGTTATTAGGACAATCACAAAAAAATGGCCGATATAAACGTTAAGTTAAATAAAATAAAAAAAAATTGTCTTAAGAATCACTTCAGGGCCTTTCAACCTCAGCAAGCTTCCTATTATAAACTTATTAATAAATTGATGAAATATTGTCACACGAATTATCTCAGTTTTATCCTTTACTTTTAACATTTTTACTATCAACGTGACATTATCATACAGGCACACTCTCTTCCGACAGAGAATCATGTCTGAGATATTTATCTTCTATCACACTACCGATATCTATGATACCTTTTGTTTGTGTCGATTGATTTAATAAAACATAAAAGATAAAAACTATCTTAAAGTTATAAGAGAAATATCTTTAGCTATGCGGAAGCTAAAACACTCTAAACCATTTTAGAGAGAATTAATCTGTTTTTGTGCCACATTTTTCAAATGTTATTATTAAAAATGGGCGTGTGGCAGAACAAATTCAATTTCCCCTGCCGTTGTAGTAAACAACAAAAACTTATTTTTGTGTAGGTGCAACTGTACCAAATAATTCACAATAACAAAAACAATACACGTGCGCTCAAGCCTTACGAATGTCAACCGACAAATATCAATAAACCCCGCACACGAGCCGCAATCTATATACGATGGCAAAGACGTGTCATAACGTCGCTTCAAGTGCAGAATGACCTAACTGACTTTAAAAAAAAAAGTAAAAAATCTGGCGTCCTTATCTCGAACACGGCTCATTCAAAAATAAAACCTGAATCGCAAAAACGCTTTACCGGAAATTTTTTTCTACCTGCAGTTTCCGATACGAGTCGGATTTCAAAACAAGCTGGTATAGGTTTAAAAGTCTCCTTCAGTATTTTCTATTAGCTGAAAGACGGTTTTGAAAATGTCAGATACATCATTTTGCTTTTAAGCAACAATAAATAAACAAATCGGGAAAACACTTATTCAAAGTACACTCCCCCACCTCCCCACCCTCCCTTATTATAGTGACCCTAATTGACATTTTGCTGAAATTGATTTTATGTTATGTAAACCAACAAAATAGAAAAACAAAATTTGGCTTAGTAACAGAATTCAAGACTATCATTCACTCTAATTCAGATGCGAGAGTCCGGTTGGACTGCGATAAGGCGGCGTTTGTTTATTGGCGCGAAGTGAAAGCTTCAATATTTTCTATGAATCGACGACTGGAATTCTTTTTAATTGGGTATTTTAATAAATCTTGAGCAGAAAAAAAAACCGCAGTGCAATTAATTTCAGACTTTAGTGTGGTTCTTTTTTGCCTTAAGAATGTTAACCATAAATAAAAACTATTTTAACCAATAAGTTTTAGAGTTTAGATTTAAGAAACTATCTCCACTTTTGTCATCATTTGGAAATTGTAAATAGTTCCTGTTAGTACGAAAAATATTTTATAGCCTTCCATTCCGTCCAGATTCCACTTTATTTACACATGCTTCAGTTTAAAGGTCTTTGACATACAAACAAACAAAAAAACAAAAAAATTTTTTTTTTAATAATTTAAAAGGGTTTATTAATTTTAATTGGAGACAGAGATTAGTCAGTCTGCTTTATCGAACAGTTTGATGCCGATTTGTTAGGTAAATACCAGATTATCATTTTCACATAAGTATAAACTAACTAATAGCTAAGCAAAAGCAGATCTAACAGCATCAAATCACTTCGACCCAGCCAACATCTCATTTCGCTTATCAGCTCTTGTCTAGATGATTTCATAATCAATTTGCGTCCACTGAAACAGAGGAGCATCAAAGTTTACTTGTGCGAGAAATTGGTTTCAAGAATCTTAGTACAGCCGTACAGTCGGAAGCAGACAAACCTATTAAGCAAAGTGAACGCTATTAAGCCCTTACTAAAAGCTCAAGCTAAATTTTCAACGAATTTTACAAGTTACATTAATTGTACAACGGAAGAAGGGAATCCTGAAATAATGGCCGCAAAAAAAATGGATTTAAGTAAACGCTGCTTCTACGTACAAAGCGGAGTCTCGAATCAACTGGGCAAAACATTGGCCATCGAAATGTGTCGCCGCTTCAAGCCCGGCTCCGTGGCCGTACTCATCGAGGCATCCGAAGAGGATCTGCAAGAACTCAAAAAGGAAATACAACTTCTTGGGCGCGACATAAAAGTGGTATGCGGCGCCATTGGCGACTGGCAGCGCACAGATGCGGCGCTCTTTCGCCAACTGCTGGTCGATGCACGTGGCAATTATGCGGCAGACTATTTCGAACTGGCATTTGTGCTGCATAACGAAGGAACCGGCGCTACACAGAAACTGATGGAACCGCAAACTGCCCAAGCATGGAAGTCATACGTACAGGAGCATCTGTATGCAGTAGTGGCACTAAATCAGGAATTCATTAAATCCTTCATTGGAACTGCTAGTGTGGAGAAATTGGTAGTGAATGTCACCTCGAGCCTCTTGGTGGAACCGTTCGTCTATAGTTCGCTCAAGTGTTCATGCAAAAAGGCGCGCGATATGTACTTCCGTTCGATGGCCGCTGAAGAGGGACGCCGTGGCTTGGCCGTCATGAGTTATTCACCCGGACTGCTCGTATCGCATGAGCCGGAAATCGATGTGAACAATAACGTCGTCGATCTCGCTGATTTGAATGTGGATGAAGAAGTGCTGAAGTTGCCGCGCGTCAAGCCCATGCAATCGACTCGGAAGCTGCTCAACATTCTGGAGCAGCTTTCCTTTATATCGGGGCACGATGTCGACTATTATGACACCTTCGTTTTATGAGTAGTACTGTGCAAATATCACCACTTGTCGGTCTCAGGATCGAATGTTGATATTTCAATTGCTTTTAATGGGATTTATTTCTTTGCGGACGACGGAAGTGTAACTGGCGATAATGTTGATGATTGGGAAAATAAAATAATGACGACAATTGCTATGGAAAATGGCGATGAGCAAGATGAAACCGAAGATTTTTGTAGTTTTATTGAAGTTTTTTTCTTTTTGTTTGAAATCATGTGGGAAGCAAATCCTCGAAGCAATTGAAAGTTTATTTTCAATTTGGGAAAATTTTTTTTTGTTCTTAGAAGTGGATTCTGAAACGTTAATTCAAAACGTATAAATCAGACGCTTAGAAAAGAACCAAAGCAAAACAAGAAAAACATCTTGATCAAACTTTTACTTTAAATTATTGTCTAAAGTAGACATTTTTTGATTTTTATTTTAACTCCTGAATGTGTTCCATAAGAGTAAAATCTTCTCTTAAAGTACGTAAAACATTTCTTTTAGTGAAACCGTTTAAAAATTCCGTGAAATTTTCACTACAAGTGAATTTAAAAAGAACCCTAAAACTCGATTTGTGTTTTTTTTTGTTTGTTTATCAGTGACAATCTGATTACAAAAATATCATTCACATTTTCCGTATTGAAAACAAATCATTATGCAAATATCGTAATCAGTAGTCGGTCAGTGGCACAGTCTCAAGATGCTTGACTACGACGCAGTGTGTCCGGGTTCGATGACATTGGGAATTATACGTCCCAATCAGAAATAAATGATGTAGTAAAAAAATGTCTAATGACATGTCTAAAAACAAATTGAATCATGTCCTTGTTTTGCATTTGAAATTCGTTTTTCTTTTTAAAAACTAGACTCAACATCGCTGGAACTTCAAAAACAAATAAATTGTTTAAATAAATAAAAACGTTTAAATTTATTTAAGTTCTTTTTCCGCTATTGCAGTCAACTCTCTTCATCAACGTTTAAACGTTCAAAATTATCATTGGAGACTATCACAGTTCTATTTGGTAAAAATTATTAAATTTATATTTTAAAGGAAATACGAGCTTGATGTAGAAAATATCTATTAAACAATTATTTGACATAAATAAGGTCAAGTTATTGACTTTTTTATAAAAAAAAGTAAATAGCGGAAGAGAGTTACATGCTTTCAAACGAACAAATAAACAAATGAGAAGCGTAAACAAGCGCATTGTTCTGTCTTTTATGCTGACCTGGTTTAATTCAAAACAAGAAAAAAATAAAATTAAAAAAAAACACACAAAACAATATTCCAAAAAATTGTTGACATATTTTTATTTACTTTAGACTTTAAGTGAATCGCATTTGCAATTATTCAGAGGCAAAGTCCGCCTGACAACAACTTTTTTGCGGGCTATTATGGTGACTTGTTAAATGAGCTTAATGCGACTTTTGATAATTCTGTGGGTGCCCTAATTAAAGTGGCTTATTTACTATTCAGCATTTTTCGAATACATCACAAAACAACAACCACCAACAACAACAACAACAAAAAGAAAAACATTTTGTTTACAAACACACACAAGAATGTTTTCGAGAATTTAGTTGGAAATTATTTAAATACGCGCGACCCATTACACGGTAATCGAGGCGTGATGTCGGGCTCTGATGATGATGGCACGCGTCTTTTCTTTCACTCAGCGTTCTTCTTCTTGTTCTTTTATTTATTTTTCAATAATTTCTCAGAACTATCAAAAACTATGAAAACAATGCGAGCGTTTTTGCTAGTGAGACAAAAGTCATTATGAAAATGTGAGGTCGGTCGTGTAGTTCGTGTGCAATGCACCACAGCGAATGAGTATTGAATTAGTATTTAGAATTAAGAAAAAGTGAATTTGTATTAAAAAAGAAGCACATTTTAAAAAATAAGGCACGAGCTTTCTTTCCACTTTGGTAACTAAGTTATTCACAAATTTAACCAAAGCGAAATTCCATTTTTTAATCGATTTATAACCTAGTTTGATTAGTTTATTGACCGTTAAACTATACTTAAACTATTTAAAACTATGACCTAAGTTAATGTCACGAAATTTTGTTTACTTTTAAATGTAGTAACTTTTCCATGCTTAGTAATAATCTTGCTAAGTCAACTGGATTTACATATGGTACTAATACAGGGTATAGACATTAAAAAGTAAAACAAATTTAATTTATTAAGTTATACCACGCCTTGTTTTTCATATTCTTGCCTACTAAATCGTTAGAGTTACCTCTTAATACATTCGAGCAGAGCTGGGCACGAACTAGTTAAAAAGTTAAAAGTTAATTTACGAAGTTAAGTTTTTTTTACTAATTCCTAACTTTCCCGTTCATTTCGAAAACCAATAAAAAGTTCATTAACTCGCGTTAATTTTCTTCCGTTAATTCAAGTTAGTTAAATATAAAACGAAAAACTGAAATAAATTAATTTTGTTTCTTTCCATAGACATTTCAAGATTAACGAAGTTAAGTCTTTGAATAACTTTTTTCGGATTAACGAAGTTAAATTCTTAATTAACGATGCCCCCACCTATACTTACGATTAAACTAATTTAAAAAAAAACATTTTTCTACTTAAAATATCTTCGAAAGTAGAATGTCTAAAAAATTTTCCAAATGGAAAACAAGAATTTGTACAATACCATCGAAGATAATTGGAGATCCAAAACAGTATTTTAAAAATTAGTTGGTAAAACTTTAACTCATCAAATTTATACAAATTTTATTTAAGGTAAAAATTATGATTTGAATGAGCAAAATTAAAAATATATACTACATATATTGGTAAGAAGTAACTGGGCAGATTAAGTCCAATTTGTAATCATATCCACTGATTTCTTAATGCAGTTAAAAATAAAATCTTCCATTCGAAAGAAGTGAAATTAATTCGTTGCTAAAGTGAAAAAAAAATTGTCTAATTGCTGATTCTCTCCCTGATCTTCAAGAATTAATTTCCATTTTCATTTCATTGAAGAAGCGCGAATTTTTCTCAACTTCCCAAGGTAATGTTGAAGAAGTCACATAGTCTCTTCGAGATGATTTCGCTTTTATACAGAAACCGATCGCGTTGTCTATTTGTATGCGGCACTTCGCTTTTGTTGCTTTTTAGTTTTTATCTAATTCCGCGATCGTTCAAAACATTCGAAGATTTGCACGAATCGAGCATCAGGTGCAACGAGATCAGAGCGTTCTGATATAAAGTGTTGGTGTCTTTATTGTCAGAAGACAAACAAGTTTGGACATTGCACGTAGCAAGAACGCTGCAATATATATATTTTTTTTTTAATAGAGAAGGATTCTAAGTGCATCTCACGCGAGATAATTTCTGTTTTTTAAGTTATAGTGAAACTATCTCAACATGAGATCAATCAAATTTCTAATAATCGTTGCAATTATTTTGCATTTGGCATTCAAGGTAAATCCAAATAATCAATTGATAATTCTTTTAAAAAAACAAAAACTTCTTTCATTCATTAGCTCAATGCTGCATGTGTTTGCAATGAAAAAGGCACCGACTACTGTGCCGGCTGCAATGAACAGCAGATCGTACGCCCTCAGCCGAAATACTACAACAGTAATCCCGAACTGGAGCTGCCGCCAATTGGCGACAATTGCTGGTGCAGCAAACTGATGATCGAACCAGCAGCGCTGCCAAAACCATTGCCCTGTCCCAAAGTACGTGAGACCATGGAATGCCTTCTGGCCCTTCACAATTTACTGCGACGCCAAATGCTTAAAGCGGTCATCGCTATGAAACGCAATTCGATCGAGAATCTGCATCGACGCTTGAGCAATTTGGAACGCACTGAATCGAAATATTTACCATTAACGACTTAAGTGACTAACTCCATTCCATGCTCAAAATAACCAAAAGTATTTAAGTGTAGCTAGAGTACTCGTAGTGTCAGCCAACGCAACCATTGCACCATTTTTACATTAACCATTTTTTTTTTCATAAAACATTTGACGTACTACATCATCATAACAACACTAAAGTAACAAATATCATCGTCATCTGTAGGGGAAGTACGTGTGGTTTGTGTCAACAAAATGCAGCAATACAATGTCATTTTCTGATAGTACATACTATATAACAAACTAATTTGCTTCTGGTATTCTGTTTTCATTTACTTCCGTATAGTACAAGACTCCAACTTGCGGTTGCAAAAATCCACCAGCAACGCACTATGGCGATAGCTACTCCGTTCCATATGCACCAGCGTAAGTTAGATCATTTTCTACATCTTCCTGTAGCGTTATCAACATCTTTCTTTGCCTCTCTGCTTGCAGTGTAAATTACGTTCCAAGCAAACCTCGAGACGATTCTCTGCCCGCCGATCCAATCAGTGTAAGCCTTGCCATTCAGGCGGGTAAAGCCATTGAAGTACCCGAGGCGAAACTCGCCTACGGTTTCGTGCAGAAACCTTTGGATGGTCTGAAGAAAATCTACTTTTCCAATGTACCCGAAGAGAATCTCTTCAAGTTGAAAAACGAAGTAATCACGCTCAAGAAACCCAAACCCGCACCAAAGGAAGAGGAGGAATTCGAACCCGAAGAAGAGGAAGAAATGCCGGCCGATGATGAATTGCCACCACACTTGACCTACAAACAGTTGGGTTACGGGCCTGAACAATTTAAGAATCCGAAATTCCGTAAAGTTTCCTCGTCGTATGCTGCATATGCGGCGCCTGATGAGTATGAGTATGCGTCTGCGTACAAGCCCTCCTATTCGAAGACCACCGAGTACAAATCGGACTACAACTCGGGTTACAAATCCGATTACAACACGGAATACAAATCCGATTACAAAAAGGTGACCGTCGATTGCGGTTTCAAGCCGGGTAAAATTTCACCATACCGCAAAATAAACACCCGAGCCGATGTTCAGGATTGCTTTGAGGATGCGTAAAATGAGAAACTATGAATTCTACTATATCAATGCACATTTAAAGTTCGAATGTAGTTTTATACATTTTTGTTGCCCTCTCCTAAACGTATACCAAGTTACTTAATTTAATTAATTGTACAAATTGTTGTTGCTGCACCTTATTTGTAGCATTTAGTTTAGGCTTTAGAGAATTTCTAAATAAATTATTTAAATTAAAGTTATATGCAATTTATTTAGAGCTTTGTAAAGAACAGAAGAACAGAAACGTGATTGGCTTGTGTAAATACAGAATTAACGTTAAGATTATGGTTTGTCTACTTTTAGGCCCACTTCATTTAAAAAAATTAAACTAAATATAAAATTGTGGATATTGTGGATTTTCTTATATTATCATTTAGAACGAACGATCGATCACCGAGATACTAAGTGGAACACTAGTTTCACCTAAATTTTAATATATACTCGAATATTTCCGAAAACATAGTTTATGAAATGGAATGAATATAGAAGAACTACTTTTGAAATTCTTTAAAAGTTAATTATAAAGCCACGAATGGAGAATAGAAAAAAACCAAAAACGGTTTATAAAAATGAGGACCTTTAAATAAAAAAAACCGACAAATTCATAAGAAACGGTTTTCAGAAAATCACAAACGTATGATTTCGTCTTCGAATATAACTTCGAAAAATAAATGCTTCTAAACTTCTTGTTGAATTTAATGAGCTGGCGAAAAAAATACAAAAATATACTTTTTAAAAGCTCAAAAACTACGAAACAAGATTTAAATCATGGTGTAATAAATATAAGGTGAGGAAAGTAGAAAAATGTCTCTCTTCCACTCGATATTCTCTCTTTGAAAACAAAATTTTTGTGTAGTTGCCATGGTTGCAAAAAAATTATCTAGTAAATAAACAAAAAAAAGTAGTTTTTTATCAAAAATGTAAAATTAAACTTCAAAATAAGACAAGAAAAAATAAAGAAAAACCCGAGGTGAGTTCGCTCAATTTTTCTAACCTTATTATTCAACCATGATTTGTATCGATATCGATTTTCGATTAAAAAAGTTTTTGTATTAATCAATTTTATATATTAAAAACATATTTTTAAAGCAGTTCAAAAAGTGTGAAAACAAATCAAGTTTATATTCACATTTAAGAAGCTTAAAGCTTTACGAATAACCTCTAAAAAAATTATACATTTGAAGATAGAATTTTTTTTACGTTTTCCAAAAAAAATACATTTTTTGTTTTAGAGACACGTAAAGACTAAACTTAACTTAAGTAATATTTCGACATACACAAAATCAATTTTATCAAAAATTGGATTTATTTGTTTTTGATTTAAAGCACCACAAATGACAAATCTATGAATCAAACATGTTTTTGTGAGTTAATTAATATAAAACATTATTTAATACACTAACTAAGTTTTTCTGTTTAGTTTTAAAATAAAAACTAACACAGATTTTATTAAACTTCCGCATTGATAACTCTTGTCATTTTCGGTTTATACTTTTGCACAAACAATTCAATAAATGCGATGTTTTTTGTAAACAAAACCAGCTACTAAGAGAACATGACTATCTAAAAGAACGAAAAAAAAACAAATATCAAAATATTATTAAATTTCAACACATGAAAAAAATCGGCGGTTAGTAAACTATTTTCCCAGACAACGTGAAGAATTCGAGTCGAAACGAGATCACATCGAAAAGAAGTAGAAGAAGAAAAACAACGTGCAAAATATGACTGAAGCCGAGCAATTTCTACTTGATTCTGTAAGGTCAGCGAAATGCACCAGAAGACCGAAGACAAGAGAGACATCACACCAGATATACACTTTCAAGTTCAAGTGCACCAACTGAAAATAACTGAATATGTATCGACAATTTGATATCAACATTATATAAAGCCAGATCGATGTACTGGCGAGATTAGTTTACGATAATTTCAGTTGACAAAAAGATGGGTAAACTACTGTGGAGCACAGCAATCTGCTTGGGCCTGGTAAGCAATCACCTTTGGCGAATGCATTCAACAATTTATAACAGATCATTTGATATTCCGAATAGTGTGCTTGGGTCCACTGCATTCCAGTCGAAATCGTCTATACCGGCGAGGGTTGCGAATGCCCTACAAAGCTGGGCTATCAAATTAATATACCCAAAGTTAAAAGACCGCCAGCATATACGCCCGGGGAGTACGGCTACAAGGTCGATGTGCCAGTACCGCCCGCAGGACGTGTATCGTATAGTTTCGACTTCACCGTTGAGGAACCAAGAACTCCTAGACCTGTAAAGCATCCTAAATGGGAATTATACGCTAAGGTAGATCGTATTACGGCAAAAAAAGAAGGTATGAAAAAAATAACAAATAAAAAATGTTTTGATTTTGATTATTTAAAATTTTTATTTTAAGATTGTGAGTCCAGTTATGATGCATACGAGCCGCCCAACTACGGACCAAAACCACTAAGCTACAAACCTGCACCAACAAGTTACAAACCTGCACCTACCAGCTACGAACCGACACCACCAAGATATGGTGCGGCGCCATCTAAATATTATCGTTACGATCCAGCTCCGGCCCCACCAACATGCAACTGTGGTCAATGCGGCGTCAATAAGCCACTTTATAGGTATGTATATAAAAAAATCCACCCCTGCAGGTGTCAGCGTCCACAGTACAAATGCAACTTAAGACGCAAGGCGCCAATGAGTTCTGCCAAGTCCGTGAAACCTAACAAAGCCGCGGAATGTAATAAAAATAGTTTACGCCGCAAACGTGATCTGCGACGTGCATTTCAACGTAAGCGCACATCCGCTATAGAGCGTCCTGGTCGCTTTCTAAAAATGTATCACAAGAGTTTGCCGGGCAAACGACAAGCGCGCAATCACTTCGAAATCCCACTCCAAGAAACGTCGAAGAAATCCAAACGCAAGACTAAAAAAGTGCCAATATTTTCACATCTGCACTCGCGGTTGAAACGCGACATCAAGGGAGAGTATGATCTCTTGGAGAAGGAACGCGATCAGATGGATCTGACATTGCCTGAAATCATACAGTTTATGCCCGAGACATTACAGCCGAATTTCAAGCGTGGCCAGTGTCATTTCGGTTGTTCCGCATACAGCGGCCAAGAACTGCTACAAAGACAAAATCAAGAGGATGATAACGAAGAGCCCAAAGGTCAGGACAGTCAGGAAGTTAGTAATTCCAATGATGAAAAATCGACAGAAAGAAATGAAAACTCTGATGTAACTCCTGAGGTACAGAAAGAACAGCAGGAGGAGAAAAACACAGAGGATAATAATATAGTATCCGTTTATAAGAAACGTAATGCGGCCAATTACTATTTCAGCAATCCATCGAGTGCTTCTGTCTCTGTAATACCAACATCACAATTTCCCTCGTTTTATGATACAATACAGCATAGTGCTTATCGTGAACCAACTCCACCAGCACCACCAGCACCACCAACACCACCAACTCCACCACCATCGCCACAGTATTCATATAAACCACCATCAGACCCTATTTATAGTCCACAAATGCCCGAACAGAATTCCGGTTACTCCGGATATCAGCCTTTCCAAGCACAACCGCTTCAATATGTCTACGACAACTTGAATCAGCAATATTTGGAAGATGATGGCAATTTGAAATTCATGTTATCGACTACCCGAGTGCCTGATCCAACAGGCGCCGATTATACGCCACTACAATTTGATGGTGATCTCGAAACACCGCCTTCGCTCTACAGGACGCTGCCTTTATCGAGTGTAGACAAGAATTTTCCGCTTGTGGGCAGCGCCCGGCAATATCCAGTGCAACATGTATCGAATGCGCGCTTAGATCGCATTATCAGCGACATCGTACATGCGCATCCGGATTTTATTGATGTCAGCTCACACTATGGTGGCACTCTGGTCGATCCGGAGCCCTTGCAGAAGCAACAAACCAAAGATTTCCTTAAGAAACTAATCGATGGTCGCTTACAGATGTGGTTCGGCGATGAAGATGACCACAACTCCTACTACAGCAGCGGAAGCGGCAGCAGTAGTATGGGCGGCTATAGTAGTCAACGGCAGAACCCGTATAGTGCGCCGCCACCTATTATGGGCTATTTACCGGGCTTTTTTTAAACTGTTAACTCAACACTCATCTGATGTACATATTGTATTAGTTTTAATTTAATTTAGTTGTAGTTGTAGTTATTGTAAAATGAACTCAGAATTAGTTTGAATAAAATTCGACGCAAGTTGTTATAATTTATTGACGGTTTCTTTCTTGTACGTTTCTTTTCTGTTTCTTGCAGCTGTTACAGCGGTTATTGATGAGGTTGGCTGGTTTAAACGTTGAAATTGGATCAAGTCGCAAAATCGTTTCTTTTTTTTTTTTGTAAAATATGTAAATTTCTTTTTTTATACGTACACTTTAAAATTTTGTTTAATAAATGCACTTTTGTATTAAAAAACCGATTTTAGTAACTTTTTTTAATTTTAATTTTTGAAAATATATTTGCGACTTGATTTTATTTTGAATAAAGTTTTAAGCACAATTATTTCTAATAATTTAAGCAGTTTTTTAAATCATTAAAAAAATGTTTCATATTGAAACGCCGAAATAGATCCAGAGACCAAGAATCTTATATTTTAATAAATAAAAAATGATGACGATCACGAATCACGATTGACATTTCTCTGTAATTTCCATAGGAAAATAAATTTAATTTTTTTTATAATTCTTTTACATAAATAAAACTTTTTGTAAATTTTATACGAGTTGAATCTTTTCGCAAATCGATTAAGAAAAGTTTATGGAAAGAAATTTAAATATGACAAAGAAAATTTATTCAAAGAGATACGAACGAAAATTCTCAATATCTTACGCTAAAAACGAAAATTTATTTTTACATTCTCTTAAGTACATAAACGAAAATGAAAATTATTTTATTGATTCTTCCAAAATCTCAATAAAATAATTTTCAGGTTATCAATTTAATTTGATTCTTGCACAAAATCTGAATAAATATTTTCGCTGGCACTATGAAAAAAAAAACCGGGAACAACAAAACTGAATTATATCATTTGAAATATTGTATTCGTTCTATAAAATTAAATATAAATAACAAAATTTATCAATTTTATGTTTGTTTCTCTGTTAGTTAATGAGCTTAGCCTTTGTGTTCAAAATTCGATGAAAATACCAATAGGAAAATATTTTTCGTTTACCTCATACCTCATTTATCATATTTAGCATATGATGTATTTTTACGCTAATCAGAAAACAAAGTGGCTCGGATTTTGATAAAATTTGATACTAATACATTCTGTAAAAAAAATTACCGGGAATTGATCATTTATAAAGCCCGCTTAAAAGGATTGTCAAAATTCTCTTTATCGCTTAGTTGGCACAATTGTCTTCTATACTGATGCTGAGTTTGTGCTCAATATTGTCATATCATCTCAAGTGTGTCTAGCGATTTTAACAATGCCTCAGATGGAAGACGCCAATCTGAAGCTTGTTTTTTGACAGAATGTATAGCTTCAACGTAGATTTAGACCATTTAGTTGGAAATATCTGAACACAACGACGAGATATACTCAACTAAAAATGGCATAACTTTGTTTATATTAATCGTACGAAAATGAGATAAAAATCTTAGTAAAGAATAGAGAAATCACAGCATATATCATTCTCATACTTCTCACTTGGTTTAAAATTGAGTAAATAAAAAAAAGATATTTTATTATTTGTATATTTTCATCAATTGAGAGTCAGTTCAATTAAACTGTCATTTTGAATTTATTAAAATATATACAATATATACATATATATTTCTTTCGTTTTTTTCTGTTATTACATAAGAAAAACATAAAAAAAAATCAAAAACACTTCAATTAAAGCGAAAGCCATTCATTTCGTACATATATTGTATATGTAACATACATGCGCCTATTTCGAATGTACACCACTTGTGAAGGTCTAACTCAATACAGAAACTTGCGGAAAATAAAAACAATTCCCCACTGTCGCAAAAGAAGCGTTCGCATGTGCAGCAGGCCAACTTTGAATGCGCCGAACTCGTTGCGATAATAAATCACGTATCGTTGCCAAGTCGAAATGTAAGCAAGTGCCGCGAAAAAAACTCGACAAGATTGTTGGAATTTTGTTTTCGGTCAGAAGCAAACGAGACGCGATATTTAAGACAAAACTTGCCAGAATCTTGGATCAGTTAAAAAGATGAGATCGCATTGAGTGAAAACTTTTCGTGGGTTTTCTTTTCTGAAGAAAAGCAGAACAGAACAGAGCAGAACAGAGCAAAGACATGACTTTGCCACCAATGCTGAAGCAACAAAAATGGCGGCTTAGTATAGTTTTGGCATTTCTTTTAGTGCGATCACATGTAAGTTTGTATACGATCCGATCTCGATAGGACCTCGAAGTTTATTTGCCAACAAACAGTTCTGCTCCACAGATGTCAACACCACCGAATCAACTGATCTTCTTTATAAGCAACAACTGACCACGACGGCCCAAGGAGAAGGGGAAGAAGTACACACTTCCGGTGCTGATGAGAAATTCGACGTTATCGATGTGGCGGCGGCTAACCGAAATGGTGGCGGAAACGTACAGACAGGACAGACGACGCGTTTTTTCGTCACCGGCGATGTAGACGATGATTTCTGGTTAAAGCATCTGGGCGAAGATTTTAGACACGCAATACATTTACAAGTGGGCGGGGAGAGTAATAATCACTACGATGACGTTTACAATACGACAATGACAGAGGACGGCTCAACGTACGAAATACACCAACGCTATAAGCCTAAAGCGACGAACGAAAACCCAGTGAAAGACAACAACAAAACGACGGACAATAATGACACGAATGACAGGCAGGATTCAACGAATCACAAATATCCAACAGAGAAGATCTTGGCTGATAAAGAGAATGCTCAAATGCATGGCAACACAACGCAAAATCAACCGCATGCACTTAAGCAGGATGAAATGATGTTCCAACAGCAGCATCAATTCCAGCACAAAGAACAGATTCACGAAGCTCTGCCGCCCACGAACAAAAATGAAACTCTCGTTCAGACGCCAAGATATGAAGCACCATATGAACACGTATTTGCCATTGACGACGATGGCGGCCATAATCTCGCTGGTAAATTCTATAATCCCAATTCGTTTAACATACCGCCACCGTCTAACAATAAGGAACCGCATACCAAATCCAAATATCCGAAGTACACTACACAAACTCAACAAGACACACAAAAAGAAACCACCAAACACAAACACACAACACATACAAAGCACACAAACGACGGCGACGATGGTAGTTCAAAGGCAAAGTCACATTCACCAACAACTATGGTGGTTACGTTGCCTCACAGTCAGAAGACCGTCCACCAAATGGACGTACACGAGAAACCGGTGGTCGTGAAAATGCCGCCGGTGATCTATCACAGTAATCCACAAGCGTATTCCCAAGTTGCCAATTCTAACTCCAATACTAACACCAACTCAGATACAACACAAACACAACACAATACACTCACAGAACAACAATATCAACAGCAACATCAACAACAACAGCAACAGAATCCACCACACTACACACAATATCACCAACACTCAAACACCCAGCAACAACAACAACAACCGTCTTACGGACAGCAACCACAGAACTTCTACAATCCGCCACCTTTCTCGGAAGCCGGACCCGGATCGTCTACTTCGTATACCGCTCAGGAGGTTTATCGCTCGTTGGATCGCACAAACGAAAATAAAAATTCGGGAAAGCAGAAGCATAGCCTACATTACATTGTACGACGACCACCCGTACAATATCCATTGTCGTCCTATGGCTCACCGCCGCCTTACAGCAGTAATAGCCCTAGTCCTAGCCGTGTTAGCCGTTCGACGAGTCAACATTTATTTAATAGAGGATTGTAATTTTAGTTTTACGATTTCTTTTGGGAATAAAAATATGTATCTGCGACTGATAGGAACTTAATGAATGCGTTTTATTTTAAATGTTTATTATATTCGAAACTAATTTAATCACATCAACTTAATGTTTGGAATTTTAGAAATAAAGCTTCCAACTTGCACTCAGTATTGGAATTTTTTAGAAGACATGTAATTTCAATGTATAATTATTGCTAATCTTCCGGATGAATTTATTTATAAGTGCTCGTCTACTGGATAGTAAGGAATCGTTTTTACTCGAGTCCTTGAAAGCTATTTTTGTTATCTTCTTTAGTTATTTTACTTAGCAAAGTTTTGATATTTCTAAGGAGAGGCAAAATAAATACATAGAAAAAATAATATTAAATTAACAACTTTCTCAGGTTCATATTTTTTACACGATTGAGAACATGCTGGAATTCAAATTTTTAGTTTGGTTTAATTTCCTTCAGTTGCCAAATAAATTTTTTATGTAATCCGACAATATTTAACAATCGAAAATGTTAACTATAAATTTAAATGTTAATTTAACATTTTTTGTGTCGATAACAAACTACTACAATTAAAAAAAATAGAAACCAAAATTTACTGAGAGTAAACGATTTATTATAAAATAAAGTGTATACATTTAGTACGGATAGTTGAACACTTTCGACCTTCTCAATTATTTAGAAAAATATTTCTTAACAGATCGCTTTCAAAGGGTTAACGACCTCATACTTAAAACCGAAAATAAGTTAAAGTTATTTCGAATTTAATTGAGCGAAAAGCTGAAGTGGTTTTGTCTTGAAAAACGGAGCTCCTAGGTGCCAGAGAAGATTTGTTAAAAAAACAACAAACCAACAAAATGTAAAAAAAAAATTTGTAAAAGGTTCATTCATTCATTTGAAAAGAAAAATTCTCGAATTTTGTTAACTTGGTCAAAGTTGTTAATATAATTTTTAAATGCTTTCAGGTCTTACAACTATTGATGTAACTAACTCTAAGTTATTTCTAAGTTATTATCCCAATGTTTTTTAGTTGTTCTCTAACATCCTCAGGAGAATTTATAGACAAAACAAACACATTAAATAAACTTTATAAAAATTATGTTAAATTGAACAATTCTTGACAAATTTTATTTTTATCAATTGAATTTTTTTGTTAATAAAATGGAAGTCAGAAATCTAACTACCTTTTAAATAAAAAAAGATAATTGCCACTAAAAAAATCAATATACGAGTATGTACGTATGTACAGTTGAAAAAAATTAAATGACTTTTTTATGAAATGTTTTGACCAAAGACAAAATTTAAATTTTTCAAACATATTTATATATGCAAGGAACGTACTTTTAGTATATAAATTGACTAAATCATAACACATTGGAATAGTATGGTACATATATGTAATTTAGTAAAAATTACAAAACCACAAATTTGTTTAATACCTATCAATTTTAGTGTTTGTTCTTTATATAGTATATATATCTTCATACATCTTTATATATCATATATATCTTTATATATCTTTTATATATCAGAACATTCGTAAAAATTAAATAGTCAAATCCCTAAAATTCCACAAGTGATCAGTTAGTGTATCCAAAAATCGAATAGCAGTGATAATACGCCATCATTTAACAATGATGATAAATTATTTGGGAGAAACACAACCGAATTGATTAGCGGAAACGATACTGTCCATTCTCGGGGGGCCAAGCACAGTCGTTGTCTTTTGTTGATATCTAACGAGTAGCACAAAAACTATCGCTTGCTATATAAAATATCTCGGAAAATTTGCCAGCGACATTGAATTCGCTGCGAAATCACGTACGGAAGTCGTCAACGCGCATCTTGTATATAAAAGCCACAAGTTCATATTTAGTACAAGTAGTAGTTTTGTGAACTTCAGCGCACGGTTCCACAGAAACAAGCATCAAGCATCACAAGAACATGAATCGCTTCCTGATCGTACTCCTCGCAGTGGCGGTGCCGGTAGGTTTCACACCAGAAATATTACCAGTCCATGACTTTCTTTCGCAAAACTAATTTCTCCATTTCTTCTTCTTAAATCGATTACACAGCTCGCATCAGCTGGTTATGGTCCAGTTTCCAACGACAACTATTTGGCAGCCTCGTCGTCGGACGGACTCAATGAGCTCGTTCAGGCCGCCACCGGCTCGCAACAATCGGCCAATTCATTCAGATCGAATGCCGAAATTCAACCCTCACCCGCTGAGTCCGCTGCGTTAGGCCAAGTTCAGGCTCAACTCCAGGCCTTGAACTCGAACCCCACCTATCAGAATCTGCAAAACTCCGAAGCCATTGCCGAGTCGTTAGCCGAATCCAGTTTGGCATCGAAAATCCGTCAGGGCAATATCAATGTTGTCGGCCAGAATGTCATCGATCAGGGTGTTTTCAGTTCTATGCTTGTGCCATCGGGTCCCAACAACCATCAGGTAATCGCCACCCAACCCCTGCCGCCTATCATTGTCAACCAGCCCGGTGCGCCACCAGCACAAATCAGCAGCGGTCCCGCTGCCGTCGTTAAAGCCGCACCCGTCATATACAAGATCAAGCCTTCGGTGATCTACCAACAGGAGGTGATCAACAAGGTGCCGACACCACTTAGCTTGAACCCTGTCTACGTTAAGGTCTACAAACCAGGCAAGAAGATCGACGCCCCAACTGCCCCTGTTGTACAGCCGCTGTACAACCAAGCCGCACCCTCTTACGGTAGTGCTAACTCAGCGGGTGCTTCTGCTGCCGCCGCTGGCGACAACTACGGAAGCGCTGCCAATGGTGCTCCCCTCTATGCCAGTGCTCCGCGATACGGTGCTCAGCCCCAATATGGTGCTCAGCCTCAGTATGGCGCTCAGTCCGCCTATGCCCCAGCCGGCTATTAAGCAATTCAGCGCAACAAGTTGCTGCGAATCTTGACCACGTTTGGTGGGACACGATGCTAAATTAAATGTACATTTTTTTTATACGAAATAAACTTTGATAAAATTTAAACGATTCTATTTGTTTTCAATAATAACCTTTAAGAACTAAAGAAAAGCTTTAAGATTCTCTTTAAATGAAGGTTTTTTCAATAAGCAGTCAGGATAACAAGAATAGATAAAAAAAATTTACTACAAAATGTTTACCAACAACTAGAATATAACTTAATTTTGTTAGTTGGCACTGGTTATTTTTGTACTAGTTCTAAGTGTAATGTAGTCTGATAAATGAACTTTTCAATAACTCATTCACAGAGTTATTTTTATATTAATGAAGCTTAACTGAAATAGTTAGCTAAAATTCGTTTGTATGTTCTCTTCTCATCTATAGGAAAAGTATCTTTTCTATATTTATACTCTCTTATTTCGTTTCTATCCTGGGTATAGAACAATGATCCCATGGACTGAATGCAGATATGAGGGTGATCTCATTTATGGTGGATAATTAAACAGTCGGCTTTTTATGCGTAGTGTCGTGGGAAAACAACAACAACTCGTATTAATAGATTTGTTATTAATGTTAATATCTATTAATCTTTTTTTTTCAAATGACAGGAATCTTGGCCTAAAAGTAGTCATACTATACTTAAATTATAACAAAATATGCAACTATTAGCAGTATTATAAAAAAAAACGCATCTACGGCTCGCTCACTCGCTCGGCTCAACAAGTAGAATGAGCTGTACGATCGAGTCGAATGTGAGTTATTTTTAAGCCCGGTTATCTGTATACGACCATTCAGAATAAACCTCTAACCCTAGCCATTGCTGCTCGTGTCCTTCTGTAGTAATCTAATTAGTAATAATTCGATTTCAATAAATAAATAAAATAAATAAACCTCTAACCTCAACCCAAAGTTATGTCATATTTTCCTGATATCTCTACAGAGAAATTGATTTATACTTATAACAAAAGCAAAAACAAATTATTAACATTTTGTTTTGCATTTTCCATGAATTATTAAATTTCCCTTCATGGTTATCGCGAGTGCGTCATTTAAAATAGTAATTACAAAAATTTGCGAGATTAGATCAGAAGTTATAAATTTATGTTTTTTTTTTAAATTTATTTATTATTAAATACGTTTCTATAACTTTGAAAATTGTTGGCAAAACATGATAAGCCAAAAACTTTGAATCTGCATTTTCAGTTTTTTCGGTATCTTTTAATTATCACTTCATTTAATGAAAACTATGTCAAGATAATTAATGAAAAACAAGAAATTTATTGATGCTGATTTCAAATATTAACTTTAATTGTAAATTAAAAAGATATAGCAAATGTATAGCTTTGAAATGGAAAACAGGATATATAAAGTATGAGTTTTTATCCAGCTCCTTAAAATATACAAAATTGAAAATCTATCTATCTATCTATCTATCTATCTATCTATCTATCCATCCGTCTATCTATCTATCTATCTATCTATCTATCTATCTATCTATCTATCTATCTATCTATCTATCTATCTATCTATCTATCTATCTATCTAACTGTCTATCTATCTATCTGTCTATCTATCTATCTATCTATCTATCTATCTATCTATCTATCTATCTATCTATCTGTCTATCTATCTATCTATCTATCTATCTATCTATCTATCTATCTATCTATCTATCTATCTATCTATCTATATATCTATCTATGTATCTATCTATTTATCTGTCTATCTATCTATCTATCTATCTATCTATCTATCTATCTATCTATCTATCTATCTATATATCTATCTATCTTTACATCCATCTATCTATCTATCTACTTATCCATTTAAAACAACCAGAATTTTGCAGATTTTTTAAAAAATAATGTTAAACTGAAAAAAATCATTTTGAAGATAACAATTTTCAAATGCGACAAATTTGTTTATTTTCGGAATCTCGTTTTGAAATTTGAAATGCACTTTTATAAATTTTGTTTAATATAACAATTTGTTTTATATTTAAAAAAAAAAATAAATTGCTGGATGCGGAACCATTGCGACTATTCTATGTACTATATTATGTAATCATGTTGCAGCAGCGGCAGCCAACTACATACTACAACAACACACAAAGAGATTTGCTGGCGATAGACATGCGTCCGATATCAACAATTGACAAGCAGAAGAATTTTGGATGCAAAACCCGCAACCGGTACAAGAAGTTCAAACAAATCAGCGTAAATGTCACGTATTTGCGCAAAGATGCGCGACTGATTCTTCATTCTCAAAATTTCAAACTAAACGAAAGCGGCCGGGCTAAAATCATATTTAAAGAAATGACGCTGGCCCAGAAAGCAGCAGAAGTGAGCAACAGTTGCCTTGAGAAGAACACAGAACAACAGACCAAAGCCAAGTTGCACAGACACTCCGAGAGACGGATACAATCCAAGAAAGATGAACCGTTTCAATTTCTATTTCGCATTTGCAATTGCGCTCATTGTACGTATCTGATCTGATCTAAAATTCATCAGCGACAGACAAACAAGTGTTGTTGCTTTCTTTTTGAATATAAAGAACATAACCGTTGAAAAAAATCTTTTTACTAACTCTTACAACTATTTTCTCTTATAATTTTCCAGGCTAGCGGCCCAGTGTTCGCCAGTTACGCGCCTGCTGGCAATTATGCCAATTCCGCTGATGCCGGCCAGGTTGCCTCCGGCGACTATCAGCTGCAGGGCGTAAGCTCGAGCGCTGATAGCAACGGCGCCAATGCCGCTGCTGCTGCTGCCGCCAATGGTGCCGAAAGCAACGCCTACAACAATGGCGGTGCTTCGGCTGGGTACGGACAAGCTAACCAAAATATTCCTTACTCGACGGGCAATACACGCGGCAACACAGTCACCTCCTCCATCACTTATCCACAGAACAAGGGTGAAATTCTGATCCATCGTCCCGCTGACATTATTGTGAAGCGTCCACCCACCAAGGTGCTCGTCAATCATCCTCCACTAGTGGTGAAGCCAGCACCCATCGTGCTCCACAAGCCCCCAGCAGTCGTTATGCGCAAGGTCTATGTCAAGCATCATCCACGCCCCGTCAAGGTTGAGCCCGTCTATGTGAATGTGGTGAAACCGCCAGCAGAGAAATATTTCGTCAACGAGAAGCAACAGCAATACGCTGCCGCCGCTCAACTGCCCGCTGGATATTTGCCAGCCGGTCCAGGTGGCTCATCGTCGTCGGCCAGTAGCTCATCGTCGGGTGGTGCTCAGTCGGGTTATGATACCGCTGCCAACAACGCTGGCTATCAGTTGCTCTCGGGCAATCAGGGTTTGGCTACTTTGGCTGGTCTCTCCGGCCAGGGCGGTTATGGACCCGCTCCCGCCCAGTACGGCGCTCCAGCCTACTAATCTGAAGCTAATCTATTAGTTGGATTTCTTGTGGTGTGCTCCAAAACGCTAACTTGTGCCGCTGGCATGAGTTGTCTCTTTAGAAATTAAGTTGAATTTTTTTTATACTGCAATCGAAGCGCAATTAAAGACTTTTTTAAAAAACACTTTTTGTACTTTTTTTAACATATATTATTAAGTTTTCGTCATTTATACAGACCAAACCAGAAGTGGTCAAGTTACCTTCATGAATCATAAAATGTTCTTTAAAATTGTATTCCATAGTTGGTGCATATTTTTGAATATTTTCCGATAAATTCACGGTTTTGCATATTTTCGGAAAATTGTGAATATTTTTGCATAGAAATGCATGTTTTTTATACATACAACAAATGTTTTTTAAAAGCATATTTTCGTTTTCAAATGCTTGTAAAATAAGCAAAGGCGGATTAATTCATGAAACCGCTTTACGACCAAATTTTTATTAAACCGCATCTAATTTGTATATGGCTTATTATTACAACAAATAAATAAATAAATATAAAAAAAATTAAAAAAAAAATATACATATATTAAATTTCGCTGTCAAAATGCACAAAATGGAAAAGCAAAATATGTGAACAAAAGCAGTGAAAATAACTTTTTTGTACTAGCTATAAAATCTTAATTTTAAAATCTTTAATTTTTTGTGAGGCGGCGGCTATCATGTGGTAAGGGTCTTTGCGCATTTTGGTAGCGATATTTAAGTTTCCCCGCCTTAAATTGAACATAAATTTTGAATATTTTGATAAACATTTCGGAATCAAATATTCTCAGAATAATTCGTGCAGTTGCAAATTTTTCTCAGCGAAAACCTTTGCGAGAAAACGCAACGCAACGTTGACGTTGCTTTTTGAATCAGCAACAGAAATGCACCTGCACGAATTATTCAAAGAACTTTCGATGTTAACAAACAATGTCACAGTTTATATCAATACATAAATCGTAAATATTCAGTATGAAGCCACCGTAAATAAATGACAAAATGTTTCATTTTTTATTGCAAGTATATGTATTTTAATTTTTTTTTTAAAACTCATCTCCACAATGCATAATGCCGCCTCTTTCGCAGCAATTAGATCGCACGCGATACCGCCCAGAATGTAGGTCAAATTGTGCACGATTGATTGTGGCAATTTTCTTCGTTTTATTTTATATGCACATTAATATTTTTTTTTAATTCTTCTACACAGAATTCAACATAAGTTATAAATAAAATGACAATTTTGCTGAACAACGCACAGTCAAGTCGCGTTTTAGAATCGTTAACAAAATTTCCACAAGTTGGTGCAACACAAAAACTAAAAAAAAAACACGAACAAAAAAAAAACAACTGCAAGCCCAAAAGTGTTACAAGTTCAAAGAGACAAGACTACTGTTATTTTATATATATATATTGTATATAGTTTTGTCAGTTGAGTTTTGATACATTTTTGGGCAAAATGAAACAAATTGCGGTACTAATAATTTGTGGCCTAATTGCAATGAATGCAGTTTCAAAAGTAAGTTTGTGTTTGTTGTTGTACGTTGAAAATCGAAGAAAAACACAGAAAATAACTTTAGTAAACATTTCAACACATACAAAAACACACAGACATATGGACGCAGCCTGAGGGACATCGAGGAACGACAGCGCAGTAGCATAATCAAACGTGAGGAGCCGCTCAGCACACGGACCCACACCTTCATCGAGCTAATACTGGGCATCATCGATACGCTGCAGTTTGGCAGACGCAAAGCGGCGCCAGGCGTGCACAACAACTTTGTCGCAGAATATTAAATACAAAATAAAAATATTTTTCTTTTGTTTTTCTGGGTTTTACTTAAGAGCTAAATTTTATTATTTTTTCTTTTTTTTTTTTGATTTTTTTGAGATTTTTTTTTTTACAAATTACTAAAACTTACAATAAAAAACTACGACTAACATAATTGGTGTAATTTAAGTGTGTGTGATGAATGGATTTATGTATGTATGTATGTGTGTTGTAACAATAAAATTTTAATTATTTATTGGGCATATGTGCGCACGAAAATATTTGGATAAAACACTTAAAAAGCGTTAAGTATAAATTAAATATGAAATGAGCTTAAAATCTATCAACTAAAAAACTATAAAAGAGCAATATTAAATATGTAAAAAATCGGATCTAACGGTCTTCTAATCGTGTTTGTGAGAAGGCCTTACAAGTTGTTAATAAATGTATTTAATTATATTGTATTTGAGATCTGTTTGCAATTTTCAAAGAAACTTTTATGAGAGATGATGTTGCCTACCATTTAGTTTAGATTAGATAAGATTAAAAAAATATGCTAAGACCAAATTCGAATTTAAAAATATTTAAAAAACTGAATCGAAATTAAATTATGTGCGGTTAGGTTACATACTTTATAAAAAGTGTGCCTCATTCTACTAAGAAATTAGCTTTATGTTATGTGGAACACAGTTTAAATTGCCTAACATTATAAGTGCTATTAGTTTATTTGAATTGAAATACCTTATTGAAAAAAATTAACTAAACAAAAACTCACTGATTAATCTATTTAATTTTGTTAGCTATTGAACTATGTAAAGAGAGCAAACGAATTTCAGAAGCCAGCTTAACGATACCCGTATTAGCAAATTTCAAAGAAGTTATTTATCAACATTTAAATATCAACAAAACAATCTAAAAACTTAATCAAAGGAATTAAGCTCTTTTGCTTCTAAATGTGAAAAACTGTCTGAAGTACAGTTTAAAGTCGCACATAATAAAATTTCGATTTTGTTACAAAAGTTTAGTTTTAATATTATCGCTTTCTAGAAATAAAATTTAAGTATGTAAATTGTGATAAATAGCTTAAAGTACGTACAAAGCTCCACACTTAATAGTGACAAAAACGCGCCAAGTAGTCAACTGAATCAATTACCACCGGAAAATTTGTTTCTTAATAATCAAAATAATATGAAAAAGAGGTTTTAAAATTTTGAATGTATTGCTAAAATACTAAACAAAATTTATTAAAATTATTTTGAATTAAAAAGACAATTTCAGCTGATGATAATAATTACAATTGACGGTAATTGTTGCTTTGTTGTTGAGTGCTTGTGTGTGTGTAGGTTTGTTTTTATACGTGTGACATTGAATGCCGCAAGGAACTGCCTAATGAATTTGAATTACAAATGTAATTTTATACGGGCTTAATTTTACTATTTAATTAAAAATAAGCACAGCTTTATTTTGATTAGTTTTTTTTTTATAATATTTTAATTTATAACGAGTGGTGCAAGTAGGCACAAACTGAACTTTGTGATTTAGTACACTTTCGGTACGTATGCAAAATGTAGCAAATACATTTGGGGGTAGGATCTGTTAAAGTTTTCTAGTTTTTCTTTTTATGTTTTTTTTGGTCATCTTTCTACTCATTCGTTTGCGGTTTTTCGCGTCGGTTGTTGGCGCCGGCTGCAGCTACTTGTGGCGACGTGGATGTAGCACTACCAGCCATCGTCGGAGTTGTAGCATTACTGCCTCCACTGCTGCTGTTTGTGGACTGCACCGGTGACGGTTGCGGCGTTTGTAAAACATTACGCGCTGATGGTGGTGGCGGCGGCGGACCCCAGTATGCCTAGAACAAGAGAAAGATTTCAAAATGTATTACATAGTTTGCAGCCGGTACTAAACCAAAACCTATATAAACAAACTAAAAACGGTGCCTTACCTGTGGACCTACAAGCGCAGCTGTCGGTGGTAACGGCGGTAAATTATTATTACCGATAGGCATCGGTGGTGGATTACCGACACTACTATTCGGTGAATTTGCGCTAGCCCCGCCACTTGGCGGCATGTTTGGCGAATAGTAAAACTGCATTGGCGGCGGTGGCGGATAGCCCATACATTGGAAATGCATGGCACCACCTCCTCCGCCAATATCGACACCATTATCGGCCTCAGCTGCTGACGACGCATAATAACCATTAGTTGGCGGCTGCCGTGGGTCACCGTGTACACCGCTCATTGATGGTGGTGGCGGCGGTGGTCCCATGTAGGCTCCTGGATATTGTGTCGACGGACCGCCCGGCGGTGGTGCTGCTGTTGTATAAAGAGCATACGGCGACGGCATTTGTATGTAGACTCCGCCAGGTGGCGGAAGCTGCGTTCCCGCCGCATTTGGATCGAGGCCGAAATCATAGGTTCCGCCACCATTATATGTTAGAACTCCGGGGGGGTTGGGTGACATATTAAAGTGTGGAGCAACTGAATTGGGCGTCTAGATATGAAGGTGCGGAATTTCAAACGTATGACGATATTTTTAAGTATGAAACATGTTATTCAAACACATTTAACTCTTAATTTTTATAATTAACGAAATTTAACGTAAATCAAAATCATTAGACTTCAAAAAATATCCGTCTAAAATGTATTTTGTTTTTAATTCGATTTGAATAATCAGAACCAAACAAAATATACGAATGAATGGAAATATGTTTAAGAAAAATAAAGTTAATGCGCAAAATTGAATGAAAATTATAATTTATAACATAGAAACATATTTTATCATTTAAAACCTATAAAAAAAATACTGTAAGCTCCTAAAGCAATCGATAAAAGCAACAATTGAATTAGTTTACCGCCCTCCTCCCCCCTTATCCATTTCTCCAATACAACAAATTTATAAAAAATTTATTTATAAATCTTCTATACTAATATTGATCAAATTTTGTTTCTTCTATACTACATTTCATCAAATTTTGTTTAATGTAGTTTATAAAATTTTTGAGAACTGTGGATTATTAATCTGTTGAAAAATGTATTTGGACTAAAATAAATTGTTCTAAAATAATCGTTATATATGTATATAAAATTTAATTAATGGTTTATAAATAAGCAGAAACTAAAATATTATTAAGTGCATTTTTAGGGCATTTCGTTAGCTGTTCAATAGACGAACAAACAAAAAAATTCCATTTGTTAAGTGTGTAAAAGCAGAGAAACTTAAAAAAATTTGGATTATAAAATATGTCCTTGTGCTGCCTTTTAACTGATTTTTTTTTTATGGTGGGGACTTATTAAGGATATTGAACTACTTTTAAAAACTTTTGTTAGTTTCAGAATGTATTTTTAGAGATAAACTGTTCAGTACTCACATGTGCATCAGCACAGCTTACGATGACACCAGGCGGCGGCATATTTGCATCAAAGCTGCCAACGTGTATAGGCGAAGATTGAATTCCCTGTTCACCGCAGGTATGCACCAAATTCGAATTGGAATTTGTTGGCCGCGATGAATTCGGCGTATGAGCGTTATTTGAGCTGTTTGAATTGGAATTCTTTTGTGCATTGAGTGTATTTTTAGCGTTGTAATCGGTTTGATAGCGACTTGGTGGCTGATGTTGTAAAGTGCTGCCATTTGCGAGATTGCGTTGGAAGTTATTATGTCGCTCCTTGTTGTGTACATAGCGCGAAGTAATGCGGCGCTGCTGCTGTTGCTGCTGTGACGGCTTGAACTGAGACGGTTGCGATTGCGAATTCTGGTTTGTAGAAATAGCATTTTTGTTGTTTTGATTGTTGGATGTTGGATTGTTCATATTGGACATGTTAATATTAGTATCGAATTTGGACTAAAATTTAATGGGAGGTAAAAAATATGCACGAATTATTTATAAAAATCTTACATTGAGATACCTTTTTAAAAAATTAAGTTTTAATATAGTTTACCTCCTGAAGATTAGAATTTTCATCCAGTTTAATATTATGTATATCACTGGCTATTTTTTTCACATCTTCTTTCAAGTCTGTTGTGACTGCATCTAAAAAAAAATATTTTAAATAAAATAAATAAATTTTACATTAAAAAACAAACATCAACTGACCATCATTGGCACGCTTCAGCTTTTGATGATAGTCCAAGCCCAAATTATAAAAGTAACGCAGCGTGGCGGCATCAGTTGGCAAATCGACGCCGTCTGGCTTGATTGAACGCTTGGCCTCCCAATTGACTCGAGCGCTCAGCGGAGTGGACGAACTGTTATGACCGCCGCCGTATCCACTCCCACCACCGCTGTTTCCACGTGTACGCATCGAAGGATTATTAGTGTAAGCGACATTGCTGGCATGTCCTGATGACGCAGCGCAAACCGCTGACGATGAATTCGGATAATACGGATTAGGATAGTAAGCATTTCCGTTGCCGCCGCCGTAACTACAATGTTGTGCCGAATTTAATGGCGCTGTGGAAGCAGTATTGAGCAGTGGATAAGGCGGCGGTTGCATGGCACCTGTTGGCGCTTGCATATAAAAATTATTCGCACCAGCCGGGTGATAACCCGGACCACCGGCAGGCGTGTTGCACATGTAGTACAAAGTACCACTGCCTGCGCCGTTTCCGGCGGGCATAAGCGCCGCATGTGGTTGTAGACTGTTGGCATCGTAGCCAGCGCCACCATAACCAAAATTGTAGTACTCTTCAGGACTAGCGTATGGCTGCATTTGATAGAAACCATGAAACTCAGGCACATAAGTAATACTGGCACCCGTCTGTCCGTCTATCAAATCATAATGTTCCGAGGCGTTGGCAACTGGTTCGTGTTCATTACCGGTATCGGCTGTTTTATTTGAAGTACACGACGGCGCTCGTGAATTGGGACCCTCAGAACAAGGTGTGCCACGTTGAGTGCCAGACTTTGTAGCATCAAATTCACGCAACGACGCATGCTCCACCGTCAAAGGCATTGTACAATATTCGACCGTGTGCATGCGAAAGTTCTCCAAATGTGTAAACTGTTTTAGTTTGTAGTAGGCGCAATTGTTCCGATGTTGCTGCAGCTGCATTTGCAGTTTTGGATCGTCGCAGTCGTCGTCATCGTCTTCGGTGACAATATCGCAATAATCAGATGTGCTGCCGGCCTTAAGCGGTAATCCGCCACCGCAGTATTCGTGCGTCGACGAGAATTGTCCGTTGAACTTAAAGCGATAATTGTGATGGCGTGTAAAGCGCACCGAGCTGTATTTGTGACGCTGAAAGCGATAAGGCAGCGACCAAGGCTTGAATTGATCGGGTGGCAGAGGAGTTAGCGAGTCGTACGGTACCTATGTACATGTATTGGTGATATAAAGCAATTAAATACAAACAACAAAATCAACAGCACGGTACCGGACAAAAATTGTTTAGGCCTAGAATGGTCGAATAGTACAAGAAAAGAAGTACAGAAAAAAGTTCGCATGCAAAATTTCAAATATTTTTGTCCAGTTAGTGATATTTTTTTTTTTACTATTAAAATGAACATGGGATGATTTTTTTTTGTTCCTACCAAACGTTTTTCGCCCAGCTGCTCGATGAAAACAATGCAGTAACCCTTGTCGACGGCGATCTCTTGAATGTGACATGTGTACAAATCATTTTCAGATTTGCGCAATTTGACGTGACACTTGGCGCCCACCTGGAAGATTTTATGAACTCGCGTTTTGTGATAGCGTATCAACTGCAGAAGATCCAACGAACCCAACGCCGCCGCCACCAGCACCAATTTCAAACCACAAAATCCCAATTTGAGGCAATACAAAAGAACCAACACGAGACGACACAAGACAACACGAAAAAAGACGATACCAAAAAACATTAAAGTTAATGTCAAGTTGATAAGACATATAGAAGCAATTAATTAAACTGTTTTTAAGCAAAGGAGGCGGTTTTAAACACAAACTAAACTGTAAAATTAAGAAAATCTTTTATCTAAAGTTTGACAAAATTTATAAAAATACTAAAATTTCAAGCCTACCTTAAAGTTCGTATCGCCATTATACCAGTTCTGTAGCTTTAGCTCCTTGCGTGCCTCATTCCAAGCATCAAACTCAATGTTACGATACATATTTGGATCTAAAGCCTTGGCGACTTTGTACGGAAATGGAGTAATTCCTTGGACGAGTTTAAACAAATTAAGATTAAATTTTAGAATAAAAAAAATAAAATTTCAAACATACCTTCCTGCAACAACTGTCGCACACACGAGACGTACTTGTGCGGCAAAAGCGATTCGGCGGTCTTGCTCAGTGCACTCTTATCGCCATCATCACCACGATTCGTGTAGATTTTTAGTTCACGCTGCAAGTCATCGGAAAGGCGTGGAAAATTCGTATAATGGAAATGGCACAATTTATAATTTTCCAATATGCAATTGGTCGCCTGTGGCAAATCAAAATCAAAAACTCGTCCATCGGTGAGATGAATACGTGTACAATAGCCATCGGCATTGCACTCGGTGTGGTAGTCGGTTGCTTCGAATGTGGGTGCATGCAGCATTTGCTCAACGGCAAAGGATACATCAGGCAGTTTGTACAGATCCTTGTAGAGTATTTCATAGCAAATAGCTGGGTACCGCGCGCGAATGTAAATAAAATTTAAAAAATATTATTTTATAAAAATTAACACAACTTATAACATTTGTTTAAATTAAAAACATACATTGACAGATGGCGGCGTCCTTGATGTAGTCACATGTAAATACAGAGTCAAAGTGTCGCTCCGGCGTGTAGAAAACGCGGAAAACGTCATTTAAATACGAACGATGATTGAAATAGTTGCCGAGATTAAAGGGCTCGAATAGCAGCACGTTGCGTCTGTAAATTGTTAGAAAGCAAATGCAATTAAAAATTTCAGACTGTTAACTTGTTTTAAGAAGAACAACTCACTGAAACATGTAACCGACTGCCTGGAGTTCGATCAGCGTTCCATATGTCTTTGGCTTCGACATGTCATCGAGATACTCGTCCAAATCTCGATCGACGAGCTTAAAAAAATGGTAAAACGTTAAAATGTTTACAGTGAACTGTTTTTTGGGTGTGCCTCACCGGTTGGAAGAACTTGTGATGCTTGCGCATATAGCGTACACATTTCTTGCGTATCGCCAAATGATGCAGTTGCGTGTCGTACATCTGCTCCGAGATGACGCGAAACAGGCAAGAGGCATCACGCGCCGTATGCTTGCGGTAAAAGTTCTGATCTTCGAGAAATTGATCGAATGGGTCGGGTGCCTGTCGACTACCCGAGGTAAATGGACGCTGCATCCTGTAACGGATAGGTGGGTTATTGGGTCAGAGAGTGGTCAGATGTGTAGCTGTGTGATTTTAACAAAATTGCAACGAAGAAGTTCTGAAAATACAAGTGAACGGAATTCTGTAATAAATTTGTTATAAAAAAAAACTGGAAAAGAACAAGACAAAAATTATTATTTTTTTTAAACGATTCTTCCCCCCTTGGCGAATTGGTTGGTGCAGCCAAACCCTTCTTAATACTTTCACTGACGACCTTCGAATTAGTCAAAACAAAACTCGAAGGGAGAAAGAAACAAAGTTCAATGCACGCAACTGTACAATTTTTCTTTTTTTTATATTTTTCACCAGTGTTCGGACCTTTGCTCGGATCGGAGTATATTTGCTAACCTTTTCAAAAAATTTTAAAATCTGCTCCGCCACTCCGCTAAATACAATAGCTTCTTTATTTGTTAATGCTATGCGTTATTTTATGGGGAAAAAGTAAAAAAAAATATACACAGATGCAAAAAAAAATCGTCAGTTTTAGCCGAAATATTTATTTAGGTTTAAAACACTTTTCACTTTTTTTACTACGGAAATTTAAGATTTATTACGATTTTGTTCATCATGCATCGCTATGCTATGGTCCGAACCCTGTTTTTCACATTTTGTCTTGTTCAAGGTTTTTGTTTTTGCTATGGCTTATTTCTCAAAAACAAAACGAAAAGATCGATCGCAACGAACCGAACATTTACCGTTATACAAAATTCCAGTGCAGCGAAGAAAATATAAATGTACAGTTTGCATTACAAGAAAAATTGACATAAATCTAAATTTAAAAAAACATTTATTTGTAGGATCTAACTTAGCCCACTTTGTGTGTGAAAAGTATGTTAAAAGGAGGAGAAAGAAAAAAAGTACAATAAGAATAGAAAAAAAAATCGCTGTTAAGAAATTAAAGTTCTAATGAAAAAAATGCGGTACTTTTTAGAGCCTGTTTTCTCTTAGCCAATCATTTAAAAAATCCGTTTTAAAATCCTTCTTCCGTAGTATTTCTTTTTTCTCTTCCTCTTTTAACACCTCCTCCAAAAAACACAAAGTTCAGGATATTGGATCCCACGAATAAAACAAAAATATAAAACTTACCTTAAATTCCTTGCTTGGAAATTGTATTTAACGAACGCGACCGAATTCGTCGACTCGAGTATAGTTTTTTAATAAAAAAAAAACACGACACGCCGCGGAACAAACGAAAAGCAACAAGAAAAATTAATTAAAATATTTTAACAAATTGCTGTTGTTTTCGTAATCAATCAAAACCAATCGACTGATTGATTAATTGAAAGCACTAAAATAGTTTATTTTTCACAATAATCAAAAAAATAAAATAACGCGAAAACTTTCAAAAATCACTCGCAAAGAAAAACAGTTAAACTGCTGGCCGAAGTAGCGCAGGACAAAATTCGAAGTTGAAACGTGCGGGTGATGGGTGCGCAGCCGATAACATTTTTTCAGTTCGGCTATTGGTGTGTTTCTGTGCTTACGCGCGCGCCATCTGGCAGTGGAGTTCTTGTGGTTCCGGAACAGGGTAAGTGCTGCGAAAGAAACACAACTGACGCAGTTTGCATTTGCACTCGAAAATGAACTTTATTTCTGAGTCAGGTTCCAAAGAGACCAACCAACCAAGTGCGTCATTGCCGCCCTTCTTTTGAATTGAAATTCGTGACACAAGAGCGATTAGAGAGCCCTCGCTGTGCTCTCAATAACATCTTACTCTCTTGCCCAAAATGCTCCATGCAGTGTTCGGACCTTTGCTCCGATTGGAGTAGATTTGCTACGCTTTTCGAAAAATTTTGAAATCTACTCCGTCACTCCGCTTTAACAGAAGTGTACTACGATTTTAAGTTTCTAAATCATCTACAATAGCTTCTTTATTTGTTAATGCGATGCGTAATTTTATTGGGAAAAAGTAAAAAAGTGACGGAGAAGCAAAAAAAAAAGCAGACTGTTGTTACCCAAAAAATTTATTCAGTTCTAAAACACTTCTGCACTTTTTTTACAACGGATATATAAGATTTACTACTATTTTGTTCATCATTCACTACGCCATCGCAATGCTATGGTCCGAACCCTGGCACCATGTTACGCATTTTACCCTTAGCTCCTTCAAACGACGACAGAAAGCTGCTGCTTCCTGTCTGGCACTGCGGCGAACGAAATTTCGGTTTTAGTTATAAATTTCAAGTCAATGAAGTCTGGGGTGAACTGCAAGTGCGCGCTGTTACCGCGACTCAAGTTGTCTGGAAGAGATGTGAGTCCTTTTGCAATTTGTTCAGAAAAAAAAGAAATAATCAGATAATACCAGCAAACGTACCTACGTATGTAGTGCATATTTGCAAAATTAAACTTTAGAACTTTTGTTTTGTAGTCAAATCTAACATTTTCCTATAGTAAATGTAATTTTATTTCAGTTCTGATTTTTGGTTTTCTTTTTCCAACAAAAAGTACAGACATACACACCAAATCGAAAAACAAAAACAGTCAAAATTCTACTACACTTATTTATTCTTACTTAAAACACGTTTTGTTTGACATTTCAGATGTGTGGGAGGGTGGGGAATTGGGTTCCTTTTTAAATGTTTAATTTAATTTAAACATGCAGAAGCGAAAATATTTAAAAAAAAAAGTAGAAAAATTGATTATGAAATACTTGAAATACGCGAAAAATCATTTTTAGTCTGTCTGTGGTTCGTTCGGTGCCATCGACGGACACCGCCGTCTGCGCCTCTTCCGTTATTTCATCACTACTTCGACGACTTAAGTTTAGTGGCAGCGGCGGCGGCGGCATGCGTTTCGCTAAAATTTTGTGTAAAATCAATAAAAACAACATTAAACCAACAACAAACATTCAAGACGCAGAAATTCCAGCAGAAAAAAAACACCCTTTTTCCGATTTTCAGCAGCTGAGTGGTTTTTTGTTTTTGTTTACTACGGAGAGGAGCAGTGCAGAGATAGCGCACATGTGCAACTATCACTCACTCTCCCGTTCGTTCTCTTTGGTGCCGTCGTCCGTTGTAAACAATGAATGAACGATTTTGCAACTGTCAAGAGGAAAGAAAGGAAGGCTTTCGAGTTTTCTTTTTCAACTTACGATAAACAAAAGTGAAAATTGTTACAATTCCGTTGAGTAGGATGAGATCTAGCGTAGAAGTGCCATACCCACCACCAAAGGTAAATCAGTTGTGGCATTATTTTTAAGGACTAGGACCTCAGCTTGCAATTCTGTTACTCATCGGGCATACCACTAGTTTAATTTTTCAAATTTCACTTTCAGTTTGTCATTATTTCACCATTCATGTCAATTTCGTCCTTCCAATTATTGCATAAATTTAATCAATATCTCTTATGCATCATTTTATTATTTTTAGGCATGCATATACATAATGTATATTTGTCAAGCGATTATGTTAATTTTGAGTTAACCACCTCCTTGCCGACGAATCCTACGTAATTCTTGTTTTTCTCTTTCTTTTTAATTTTTGCGCATATCCCCCCCTGAGCACGAATTTTGTTTTCGCTCGCAATCAAATTTTCATTTCCTTTACTTTTATTTACCATTTAAAAAGGTAAACATCGACACAAACACACAAGCACACGTTCACTGAGTAAATAAACAACAACAATAACAATAACATTAACTTAATCACAGCAAATAATCAAAACAAGTTTGTGACGCAGTTGCAGGCCGCCAACAAATCGCAGTTATTATTTTGTAGTTGCCCACCACCTACACATTTGCTTAAGAAAGCACAGTCTTCAAGTAGAAAGTCTTCACCAACCCAATGCCAGGACATGATTAGGTATGCCCACATTTTGGCATTTTGTGCAAAAGAATTCAATTCACGTCCATAAATAAACGCTCGTGTTTGTTCTCGTTTTAACGATTAAACAAATTTATAAATGCGCCCGACTCCATTTTATAACATCTTCGCTCTGACTTTTCCTCTAATCCGCCATCAACGTTTACGAGTACGTACAAAAGTTCGTTCTTGAATTTTGTCAAAGGGCATGCAACCCTTGAGGCAGCCAGCAGCCTTGGTAATGTGATAAGGAGAGACTCAATACGTCTGCCTTTTATTTTTTTTAAATGTTTGCGTTTTTTTATTTTAATTCGAGGACGAAAATTTGTTTGTCGTATTGAGGCGGAATAAACCTCAGCTTCGGTAATGATTTCTTCTTCTTTGTTAAAAAGTGAAATATTCAATTTATAATTTTTTTACAATTATATTATTAACAAATTCTTCAAATTATTTTAAGTGTTTTTAAAAGTTCTCTTATCGCAGTAAATGTAAAAAAAAGATTTAATGTTTTTAGTTGCCGGCCACTTTTAAGAGCTTAAAATTTCTGCAACTGACATCTGTGATTTAAACATACAAACTTCTGCTAAATATGTATGTATGTATGTATGTATGTATGTATGTATGTATGTATGTATGTATGTATGTACGTATGTAACTATTAAATAAATTGTTTATCTTATCGGTTAGAAAACGTAAAAAGTCATTAAAATATTGAAAATATTCCGTATTGAAATTACCTTTTAATTGAAATATTCAAGTACACCCAGAAAAATTTTAAAATTTAAATTAATATATCGCACACTCACTTTAAAAGTGGCACAACTCAAAAAACGAAATTGTTCATTGAACAAAAAAAAAACGAATGCGGATCGTTAAGAAAAAGTTGTTTTGAGGTTTTTATAATTCAGTAGTTAATTTAACTTTTTCAGTTGTGAAATGTTCATTTAATTTTTACGTGATATTTTTTGAGGATTGCTTACATCAAAAGAGAGTAACAACAAACGTCAAACCTTATATGGCAATATGACGACTAGTTCCCACATAGTCGAAAGACTTGATCACTGTCGATTTGGATTAACATTTCATCAGTGTAATTTAATTTTATTCAAAATCAAATTTTTGCGAAATTAAATCTTTCTTCTCGTATTTAGTTCATGATAAGTTTAAAGAGTTCTCCAAGTGTATTTACAGTAAGTTTCAACAAAAGTAAACCGCCTGATTGACGTGGCCCTTATTGATAACGCATCACAACAAAAAGTTTTTAGTATTTTTATCGCTTCATTTGGAAATTAAAAAAAAAAATATTATATTCGCTATTCAGTATGAACTTTCTTTACTATCGAAAGGTGAAGTTATTCGTCGTGGATTCGGTTGTTTTCGATTGCAAGTGATTCATTCTCAACGATAATTTTTGTATCGAGAACGAAAGTATTAAAAATTATGCAAATTCGATGCAGAACTAAAAATAAATTTCACAATGAGAGCAAAATTAAAGAGCTCGAAATCGAGGTTCTGGTCTTTGTTGTAACCATTAGAATTGCATTTATCTGTGATTAGTGCAAATTTATCGCGTTGGCAGGGAAACACTCGCAAGAACAAACGAACGAACGAACGAACTCGCGCCCGTTTCGATTAGTTCTCAAGTTTGATTTCTCGACAGATTGCACGAGCCGAATCTAATCTGCAAACGAAAAAGTGGTCAGTTGAGGCGGCAATTTAGTTCGGTCGGTGTAAGTGGCCCGCGTTGCTAATAGAAGAAAAAAATAATTTATTGATAGCGATAAACGTTTCGAAGAAAATTCGAAATTTTTCGTGTTAATTTTTGTGCATTATTCTTGTTAATATTTTTTTATCTCTAAACGCGTTAAGCGCATGTGATGTATTTTTTGTTTTTGTTTTTTTTTTACCTATTTAAACGCAGTGAAAAAAATAATTGATTAACTCTGTAAATTAAATACAAATTTATATATATTTTTTAATATAAAGAAAAGCTTTTGCTAGAGAATTGTAAAATGTTGTGCTTAAAATGTGGTTCAAAGTTCTTACAACAGCAAAATTGATTTTTGTGGAGTAAATCGATTCTTGAAACTTTACGCTTTAAAATTGTGAAGCATTTCTTTTCTAAATAAAGTTTATCATATTAGAAAATCGTCTACACCCAAAATAATCGCGTAATTTTACCCATGGCATAATAAATATAAGCTGAAGAAAGTACAAAAATCTCCCACTCCACTTCACTTCGATATTGTTTTTTCTTTGAAAATTAAAATGTTGTCTGGTTGTGGAGCTTGTTACAAAATTATTAAGTAAACTAAGTAATGTGTTCAGGAGTAATCTTCATATCAATTTTAATTTGTTTTTGTTTCGCGTAAAAAAATTTTCATGTTGAATAAAATTTGTTTCGTGTAGCCTTGAAATTTTGACGTTCTTTAAAAAAAAATGAGAAAATCTTTTTTTTTCATGAATGAAATTAAATGTTATATAAAAACATAATTCAAATTATTAAATTTTTCTTATTAATTTTTTTAAATAAATGCAACCTTTATTTTTTCCGGTGTACGTACTTGCTTAGGTACATATCGATTTCCGCGCGCTCTTTAAATAATGTACAATAGTATTTGTGTGTTTTTTTTTTTGACAATGTGTTGCTTATTTCGATAACCAGTTTCAATCCACAAAATAAAAAAAATTCAAATCTGCATAACAACAAAATACCAAAAAAAAAAAAATCAAAACGTGTTCGCGAAAAAGTTCGAAATTGTGCGAAGAGGCGCGCGCTCTGCTGCGGCTGCTCATTGCGCATGCGCGCACTCGATTTTCTGCCCATTCATTTCTCGGCTTTTATTAGATTTTCGTCGAAGAGTGCTAAACAAGAATTTGTTGTTGTTGTTGTTGTGTGTGTGATTTAACAACATTAAATAATTTCTTATTATAGTTATTTATCTATTAAACAAATTGTAAAATTAATTATCGAAGTGTCAGAAGTCAACTTACCAAAAAGTGTAAAATACAAACGTACAACAACAAACAATTCAAATCTAAACAAACAAACAAACGTGTTCTGTGTGTGAAAAAAAGTCGAAATTTATTTTTACGCGAAACTTGAAGCATTTGATTTGCTGCCAAATCTGTGGCTTTATTTGTTGTTGCCGTGGTCGCCGCCGTCGTCGTCGTCGCCGCCGTCTGTGCATATCCGCCAGACATTTATTTTGATTTTTTTGCCCGGATCTCGGTGCTGTCCGTCTGTACGTCGATTGTCGTCTACTGACCGAATTTAATTCAACATGCGTCGTCGTCCAATACGTAAGCCAGTTTTATTTTCTTGCATTTTCATCTTTATTTCTATTTGTATTTATTGCATTTAGTTTTATTCAATTTTCTTTAATTTCATTAAACTTAAATTCTTTTTTTATATTTGCCCTTTGTTTATTTATAATTTATATCATTACACTAACACAGATACATTTTAACATCTTAGCACTTTAAGCACTTGTTTGATTTAAATATTCGAAATTACCGTCGTACAGTGGCGAGCAACACGCTATCATAATTAACGCCTATCAATTGTGTTGTTGTTTTTTTTTTATTTTCTAACTGCTGCTTAAGTGTGAATTTTTTATAATAAATTCAATTTTTTTTGCACAACATTTAGCTACAATTATGCCAACTTATAGCGTTATTAAAATTGCTTTTGTAATTATAGAATTTTATTGTCTCGTCGTCGTTGGCGATAGCGATAGCGAAAAGGTTAAGGTTGTCGGCAAGTTGTCGTGCTTCTTCTTACTAATATTTAGTTTCGTACCTAAAATCAGAAAGCCTTAAACTCCAAAAAGCTCCTTAAGAACACGTTTGGTTGTTAGCTGAAACCGATCTTCAACACAAGTTGAACTGGAAGAGTGGAGTTACATTTAAATCGTATAAGTAGAAAAGAAGCATCTCTATTAAATCCTGTTTTGTTTGTCCGATAGAACCAATCTTCTTCGATTTAAGTACAGTGTCCAACTGATCTCTTCTTGTTTTACTTGTGCAATTAAAGCTGTAATATAAACCCAACTTAATATACTCAAAGTTGTGGAGGAAGAAAGTTTCCGTTCATATTTGAAATTTCTTTATATTTTAATGGGCATTTCTCTCTGTGTATGGTTTAGACTGGAACTGAACACGATCCACCACAGATCGTGAATAACGTTTGTATTAATTCAGGAGCACTTCTACAAATAATATAAACCATTTGCAATGTGACATAAATCATGTTAACACGATTACTTCTATAAGTTATTCACACAATATTAAAAAAAAGTTAATGATTGCTTTAAATTTCTTACAAAATCGAGTACTTCGATTAACAATAGAAATTGTTGGCCGGCACCAGGTGTGACCAACTCAATTGATCAACATAAATTTGTAATTTTAATCGACAACAAAACAAATCTCATTAATAATTCAGACACAAATCAAACATAATGGGCAATAATTACCAGAGGAGCGAGCGTCATCATAATCAAAAGCAAATTTAATTCATAAGTCAAACTGAGCGTTAAATGACACCGCTACGTACCAACAAAAAAAAGCGGAGTTAGATTTACGCTCGGCGTTGTTAATTTAGTGCAAACATAATAACTTTTTATAAGCGTTAAAATTTGATAATATTTTTGTGTCATGCGTTGTTAAGTTTGTGGACAAAAATTAATTTTAAATATCATTTAATATTTAAAGTACGCTGAGATAGTTTTTGATCTATCAGATACGAGTAAATGATGAAATTAAAAAAAATAAAATTCAACCTAATTTTAACCATTAATAAAAAAAAGTTTATGCTGACTAACATCTGCCGAAAATAGCCTAAAAACTTAGCGCTAAAGTTCTCTTTTAAAAATAGCTTAAAACAAGTTGTTTTTTTCTAGTACGATACAAAATACTGTCAATAGTATTATAAGGCAGATTATAGTCGCGCGGCTTCTGCACGCGTTTCGCATCAAATAAACAAACAAAAGAGAAAAATAAAATATTAATGTCAGCTCAAGAAATCGCTTAAATGACATTTTATTGACACTTAATGAATGAGCGGCGATTGAATTTCAACTGCTGGAGTCGTGCGCGGGTATTCACAAACTTCAGATTTGAACAAGCGTCGTCTGCGCCAGATTGATGACCATTTCATTTTCTAGAGTATTGCAAACAAATGCATTAACACTTTTGTTCAACAGCTGTTTTTTGTTTAGTTGTTGTTGTTTATTTATTATTTTTATTTGTTTATTATTATAGATTGTAAGTATTCGCAAGTGCCGATAAAACTTGAATTGCTATTATACGAGGGTGGTCCGATAAGTACTAAGCCTTCAAAAGAAAATCGAAAATTTTGGAAAAGTGTCTATTTACTTCTCAACATAGTCTCCTTTAGCTCGATCCACTTGGCCCAGCAATGCTTCTTTAACCCGTCGGTACTTTTCGGAACACCCGCGTTTATTGATAAAATGATAACATGTATGTATATACTTTTAGTTTTTTTTAATACTTTTTAGAACGAACAAAAAAATTGTTTTCTAAACTCATGTAAAATTAACATGAAATAAATACATTTCACATGATTCTATAGCAAATCAAAAAAGCTGAATGTTTAAGCGAGAGAAAAATTATATGACAAAATGATGATTTAAGAGCTCGAACTAAAATTAAAATATTTTAAGTAAACTCTTTCCGACTTCATTTACTGAAGTTTCTACAACTCATTAGTATCAAAATACTTTACGATGTTTGCGATAAACAACTCCTCGTGTATAATTGCAATTTTTGTAAGTGTGTATATTAGATTAGTAATACATATGTATATATGTAAATATATATGCTATGTAGTACAAATTCGTCAACTGCATATGCAACCACAAAACGCTCAGCTGATTGCGCACTTGTTTCAATTATAAGCGCAGCTGATTTTGCATTCGCCCCGGCCGCTCGTTTTCGCTTAAGTTTAAGTTCACTGTCATGGCGTTTCGTTTCGTTTAGTCTCTTTTCGATTCGATTCCGTTGTACTATGCAAAACTTATCAGCCCGTTCTTCCATTGTGAGTACAGCTGCTCTCATTGCTAGAATAAAATATTCTGCTTTAGGTTTTGGTTGAAATTTAAGCCGGCCGATACTCGTATGAGTGCAATTAGAACATATTCCAATCCATCTGCGTTTCGTATACCTATCGTAGGATCAGTTTCAGTTGCTATCAGCATTTTAAATCAGAGTCTAGTCTAATTAGAACGCGCCAGTACTTAAATTTAAATCACTGCGCGCGATGTTAGTTGCTAGTGTCATTTCGAAATACCGACTACTTACTTATTTCCGTAGTAAAAATGTATAATGACTTAAATACCCGTAATTAATCTGGTAATTAATCTATGGAAATACTCTTATTTAAGAGTTAATATCATAGTTGAATCATAAGGATGGGAAATTAGAAATGAGAGTGCAAATTGAGCGAACTCACCTCGGTTTCTGCCATATTTCGAAATTTTGTTTTTTGACAACAAACAACGGAACATTTTATATTTTCTTCACCTTATATTAATTACACCACGGTTGATACCAACTAATCAACACGAGTGTTTATTTTGTCCAAACTATTTTGCTCAATTAAATAACTGCGGTTATTTAAAGCGACATTTAAATTTTTAATCTGAGATGAGAGCATTTTGCGGATGCGACAGACTCCGCCTGCTTTGCCTCATTTACAAAAATTTATAAAATTTTACACTTAAATAAAAATTGTTATGCGAAATGAAATTTTATTTATGTTAAATATTTTATTTTAAGAAGTTTGCAATTTTTCTTATTTAACATTAATTTTTAAATGAAAGCGTTAATTCTCATTCATATGAACAAAGAAAGAAATAAAAAAAAAATAGGAGAAAAACAATAAGAAATATAATTAGATAATAAAGGATAAGTCTGTATCTTAGTAAATAACTTAATATCCAAAATTGTTCATGTACAGTGGAAGCTCACAAATTGGAGCTCCACGATTTTTAATCTATATTTGTTAAGCTTTAAACGCTATGAATTTACAGCTTGAATTTCTAGTTTCAGAGAATTTACTTTTTTTTTTGTTTTGTTGTTTGTTTTTAGAAATTTCAACTATCCGAAAATAGTGGTTCTAGTTTGTGGGCGTCCACTTTGAGTCAACAATTTTTAACATTAACGAATCGAAATTTGTAATAAAGGAAAAAAATAAATTTTTGCTTTAATATTACTTTTGTTTTTTCTTTCTTTGAGTGTGGATAAGCTTTATTTTCTCCTGTGACACTACAAATTCATTTATTTGCGGCTTAAGACCTAACACCTCCCCTACCCTTGGAAACGTCTTCCTACCTTTTTGTACCTTACAATTGAGCAATCTTAATGAAGTGCATAGCGTGACAACCAGCCAGCCCAATGAAAATGTGTCTCAATAATCATCTGTGCATATGGCACTAGTCGAGACACACATGCAGGGCGACTCCACAAAACTTAATTATACTTATAAAAATGGACTTATGAGTTTCTTTTACAGAGTGTGTGAGTACACGTTATTCAGGTATGAGTCAAACGAATTAAAATAAAAATAAAAAAATGTTAGTAATATTAAAAGAAATTAAGTTTTGTGGCGTTGCCCTCCATCACATGCTAGAATGTTAGAACAATTGTAGTAATGCCTGAATTAGGCTAAGCAGAAGTTACTGGAACGTTTGGTGGTGTCAAAATGCTTAGCGGCTTTTCTCGGCTGTCCAAAATGAAATTAACAAATATTTTTCTTTTCAAAATATTTATTCGACATTGAAAAATACTTCACAAAAGTTGTCAACTAAATTCTCAGAAGTTTACAAAATTTAAATTAATTGAAACTTTAAATTTGGTAAAGATTTTCCACAAGTTTTTTTGTGTGCATTTCCAATAGCAGCGCAGCACTTTGGCTTGCCAGAACGCGTTACTTGATACCTTCCTTTGGCGTAGTCGAAATCCAGAGAGAGAAAAAACAAACGCCAAATCATTTAAAAAGTGCAACACTAATGGAAAACTGAAAAAAAAAACAGAAAAAAAGCAAATAAAATAATTAAAAATAAGCAGGAAAAAGCAAAATAAAATGCAAAATACTACAAACTGGTCGCGTTAATCGTGGAAATACGTTTTTCACGGAGAGAACGCCGCCGGGCAACGCGCTCGCTTCGACAAGTGAAAAGTGAAAAGTTCAACGTTTTATACTAAGCTAAAAAAAATACACATACATACATACTTATAGACAATCAATTGTGAAATTACAATTACCTTTAGAAAAATCAATGAAAAAACTTTTGATCGGTTTGATCGCGAATTAAACGGAGAGTTGATTAAATTCCGCGTCGAATATGTGATTTACTACTCGCTCATTTGGCAGTCAATCAAATCCTCAAGTTTCTCGTTCCGCGTTTTTTTGTATTTTACTTTAAACATTTTCGGTTACAGTTCTTGTAGCCGCAACCGCTGTTAGCCAAATGAATGCTTCGCTAAATTGCGAGTGTTTCTTTCTCGGCACCCGCTCGACCTACGGATATTCGCCAATACGTTCCAGTGAAGAAGGTAATCTTTCAAAAGCCAAAATGAAAACAAAAGTATTTGGGAAGCCCCGATTCTCATTCGCCAGCGATTAAAGTTACTTTAGCTTTACTTTAAAGTTTAAACTGACAATAAATTTAATCGTTGAATAAATAAATAGTTAACGTAGGTCATTAGTTTAATTAGCACTTTTGTTAAGGATTTTTAAGTGTACTTTGAACTTATTCAAGAGCGACTAAACATATAGAATCGTATACACTTAAACTGATTATTTTAAGACATCAACTTTAATGACCCAAAAATATTGAACATATTTCTGAAAACTTTTAAGAGGAGCTTCAAAAAACAATCGACATTATTAAAGTCTATAAAAAGATGGGTTAACTCCTCTTTACTTTACCTAGAAGAGCTTTGCAAACTGTATTTAAATCGAAGAGGAGGAGGTCATACTAAACCCAAAAGGGCTTGCATTTATTGCTTCTTTTCTTTCTATACGATTTCAATATAACTGCCTTCCTCTAGTTTCATTTGTGTAAGTGAAGTGAAGCAGTACAGTAAACCCTCATTAACCCAGTTAATTGCCGCGTTAATATCTTCTCGATATTACAGAGAATTAATTTAATACTTCCAACGATTTTCATTTGACGAACAACGAAATAAACTCATTTGATGGAAATACCGCGAAAAGAGAATTTATCTATTTTCCGAAAACCGAAAGATCCGAAAGTAATTCCTGATAAAACTTAATGTGAATTATAAAGTTAAATGTGTGACGCTTTGGAATATTGTCACCAAAAATGAGAGCATACATCATTTATTTATTTCTTTATGTATTTATTTCTTTATTTATTTTATATACGCTTAATTTGTGCTATCAATTTTAATCACGTCAAAAGCCTGTGCAAACAAATTATTCACCAACAACGTCGAACGAACAACGACAACGACAACAACTGTTGACAAACATTTTGCGCTGGTTTACGGCTCTGTCAAAACGCAATTAGTCAGAATTCTCAGCTGAGTTTGTGATTCTTTTTCTTTTATATTCGTTTGCCATTTATTTAACTTCCTGAAAATTGTATTTAGTTTATGGCCGAAATCATAATAAAGACCATCTGACTAGCTCAGCTCGAGTCAGTCGAAAACAAAACACAATCATAAACAAATATGGAACCAAATGAAATCTTTCTTCTTTTTTGTTTCGAAGGCATTTCAAGGCATTTGCCATAAAGAAATCGAGACGCCATTCACCTGCTCTACAAATAACAAAACAAAACAAAACAAAACAAAAAAATGTTTTCCTTCATTTCTTCGGGCTATAATGAACGCATCGTAAAAGTCTTTAATTGAGTGGTAACAAGTCAATTTGGCCAGAAACAAACTAGCGCAGCGTTTGCGCTACTAAATGACTTGAATTATAGAACGTAATCTAGCGAAATCAAAAATCAAAATAAATTTCGCAATTGTTGTCGTTACTAAATCAATAATTCAGGATTGTGAGAAAGTTTTAAATTCAATTTCAAAACATAATCTACGAATGTTTACTTTGTTGTTCGTGTTTTTATGAGGGGGGGGGGGGGGGGGGGCTTATTAAATAATTTATATTTGGCACACGGCCCGGCCCGGCCTGCCTGTGACTTGCCACTTAGAAGAGCAACATTTATTTATGTTTATGACCATTGATTAGGATGTGTGGACAGAAGTTCGAAGCATTACCTTATTTGGGGGTGTTGTGGGCGGATGAAAGACGTTTTTTGTCTTTATTTTAATTTAAAAAATAACTACAACAAACCTAGACTATAGTTTGCAACTGATCTCTTCAAGTTTTACTTGTGCTAGTAAGTGAAGCTGTAATGAAAACCCACCTTAAGAAATCTTCGTTTCGATTTTGTACTTTCGCTCTCAATCTTGTCCTTCATATCGTAAAGACCTTTCCCAGTCGAGTAGATTTAATCTTGATCGTTCGTTTTCTGTACAAATATGAAGCTTATCATATTAACTGCTTTATTAGGCTGAAGACTTTTAATCACGGTGGAAATTTCCATCAGTAATTAAAACACACACAAAATTGTCGAAAAATTTCGAAAAGATAAATATCACATATACATCATTAGTAAAATAATAGCAGTTGATTTTGTATTCAATCGCTTACAACTCTATCGCATCTAAGAAATCTGTATTACTTGCTTATCTATTTTTTAAGAATATTTACCTTTTTAAAAAAAAAACAGCAAACACAAGCTTTAAAAAAAAAAGACGAAGAAATTAGCCACTTGTTATTTGCACGAGTATGAACATAAAATTAAATCCAGATAGTAAATCACACTTTGGTCATTTAGCGAGCATTTTGAAGCTTTCTTTCAAAGGCAAAATCGCTCGATAAGATTCCGCTGGAGTGGCTGCCTGCCCGCCTGCCACAAGCACCTCACTTGTACATACGTAATTTTGCAGGCTGTACGTCAATGGGATTAAAGTGCCTTTGAGAGAAAACAATAAATTAATGAAACGACAAGATAATTATGAGTTGATTTGGAAATTCTGATTATTTCCCATAGTCGCACATTGAAAAAATGTGTTTAATTGCAAAAGTAAAAAGGAACCAAATTAAATTTATAGTCATCTAAATTAGAAAAAGAGCCTTTGCCCATTTAAATATCATACTTAATTTAATATATGAATTGTGTTTTGCTTACAGTTTAGCGATTAGATATTTGAATTTTAATTATAACCTAGAGTTAAATTGTTTGCGAAAATAACCTGGTATAGTACTCTCAAGTAGCGCCTGACTTGACTTTAAAGTGCCGGGCATATATTTCGAGCGCTTAGTTCAAAAAACTCAAGTCGTGCAAATAACTTTGATTTGATTCGATTTGATTTGTTCAATGTCAGCGTGAGATTACAAATGTTATGTGTTTGTTAGTTTATTAAATAGATTTAAATTAGTGACGTTTCCTTTGACGCCTGTATTGCGTCCGTGCGCTTGAGACATTTTTAGACCGCCTTGCATGCAGCATTTTGAGATTTCGCCAATCTTTGGCCTACGTGATGATCTGATCCTTGATAAAGGCCCAGTCAACTTGAACCGTTCACACTACTCAAGCGGGACAATTGACGTCACCAGCATAAACTTCCTCTCAAAATTTCAAGTGTCACCATCGCATGTTGTCAAATAAAAAAAATCCAACTGACAAGCCGATGACTACTTCAGTGTCACACTCAATCAAGTTGATATATTTTTTATTGATAATTGATAACATTATTTTTTTAATAATTAATTAAAAAATCAAAGGCTTATTATGATTGTAAAATAAATAAAATATTTCTTTGAATCTACCTGATCGCTGATAAAATTAAAAAATGACAAGTAAATGTCTACACAAAAATGGGAAATTTACGACAAGAACAAAAAATACAACAAAAACATATTAAGGCTTGCTTATTATTCTCGAGGTTGAGATTCAGCAATTTGTTAAGCAAAGAACCTGTACTCAAAATTTTATTAATTCAAAATCGATGATCGATTGGAATCTATCTTCCGATTCCAGAGAAATATTTTTTATCATCTCTTTCAAAGATTTATGATTTGGTTAGCTGATCAGTATTTTTTATTACAAATTTGTTCAAGAGCAAACACGACAAGGCCAATATTTTTTCAGCCGCACCTGAAAGTCTAAAAATCCCGCATGGAAATTCTATAAAATTCGCGTCTTCTTATTCAATTTCTAAAATATCCCCGCCAAAATTTAATGTCTTTCCATCATTCGAAATATGCCGACATAAATGCAAATTGAACTTCCTTATTGAGAAAACCCCGCTTAAAAAAATTTAAGCACTTTTGTGTTTTATCATTCTTGAAGCTATCGAAACGATGACGCCATAACTGACATATTAATATGTGTGTATCTCATGAAATGGTGACGCCTTTATATTTCTTTGTTTACAAAAATACCAACAAACAAAAAATTACAATTTTACTATTACCCAGCTATGTACATACATACATATCCATACATATGTATTATTTATATTATTAACTGATGACAAAATTGTGTTCGTGCTTTGAATTGTTAAGATGATAACCAGATTTCATATCAAAATTGTAATGTAAGTCATAACTACAAATTAAAAATTAACTACGTAAGATTGGTTTATTGTGACCAATTATTACACCCGATAGTTTCCTGGTTTTTTGGGAGCACTCAGACGTCATTTTGTTTTCGTCGTACGTCGTACGAAGTTTAAAAGATTTTCTTTTTGTCTACTGTTAACAATTTTGAAGTGTAAAACAATCATACGATTTAACTAAAAAAAAAAACAAAACAATTGTTTAAATAAATAATACTAATTATGTGGAAGTTGATTTAAGAGCGAACAAAAAATTCGTGAATCCCCTACATCGCATTCAGACGCGGCTACTCGCACAAAGATTCCACCAGCTGTCGATTTTAGAATCAAGAGGCAATGAGAATAAAACAAAAGCCGGCATACGAATCTTTCTTCATATCGGTATTCCCCTTGCTCTGCCGAACCAAAAGGTAGTTCCATGTTATCCATCCATCCATTCGCAACAGACATAAGTCAAAAATTTTACGGTAAATCCCGTTGCTGGCGTTTGTAGTAAATCTATCTTTTGCTAGCGAAAAAATTGTAAATCGTTCACAGATAAAGGAACTGCTGCATCGGGGGATTTTTGCAAAGCAACCAAATTTGTAAACTTTTTGGAAGACTCTCTTCTTTACCAAGAAAAACTTTCACATGTCTTTTAAATTTCGTTTTTGTCAACTGAACCTAAAAACGATATTTCTTACATAGCGAATTCTACCAAAGGAAATTTTAAACGATAAGACATTGAGACGGAAATGAAGCCTCCACTCTACTCTTATTACGCAAATTCCGCGAACATAAAAAATGTCACTTCAATTAAATATCAACAAATTCGTAAATATAGATTTAAAAACAAAAACATTTGATTGTTTACTTATCGATCGCTGGACAGGAAGCAATTTTTGCCCAGAATTGTACAATTGCTTCTTAAGTTTGGGTAAAAGTAAGAGAATCTCTTATCAGCAAAAACAAAAACTCAGGTAAATGCGAGTAATGCGCTGTTCCTGAAACCAACTCTCGCTCACACAACTGTCAAAATTGAACGAGCAAATTTAAGTCGACACGATCGAACGATGCTCAATATCAGGGCTGCCAAATTTTTCTTATCGCGTAATCTTATTTCGATTGTTTCCAAATTCTTTCAAACGACATATTTGCTTTCAGTTTAATACTTTATATTGCAATATTTTGATGCTAGAGTATTTCGCTACGACTTATAAATGACCTCAAACATCATTCGCTCGTGGCCAAAACCGAAACATCAGGCAAAACATTTAAATTATCATTTGAAAATTCATATTTCTCGTAAGAGGCTTCGATATCTGCACAATTAATACTTGAGCTACCGTCTATCAAAAGTGGAAATTGCGATAAATAACATGAAATTGGTCAAAAGATAAAAATCGTTTAAAATGCTTGACACTAGAAATTAGGGTTTAATGTATATCGAACTATTTTATTTTTATCGAAAAAGCAAAACTGAGGAAAAATCGTTATATAGAAAAATCAGAAAAATCCACTCACTAATCATAAACGTAATATACTCATTTTCATACATTACCCAAGTTCCAGTGTATGTCCTCTTAACCATTATCACAAACATATCCGAAATCAGTTGATATCTCCACACCTGGCAGCCCTGTCGTTTTTTCATCACAACACACGTATCACGCACACAATCGATCGATTTTTGAGAGCAACATTTAAGCAGAGAGGAAGCGTCGCTTGCAGGTGACGCTGCTGTGCCTGTAGAAAAAAAGGTTCTAAGCCCCAACCAAACTTGACATTCATTCATCATTTATCAGGAGAATTAAAAAAAAAACAAATTGCTTTCAAGCGACGAAAAGAGTAATCAGCTGTCATCGACGCAAACGTCGCCCCGTCGATCGTCGTCTGGAGAGCAAACTCTCCTCACTCGTCCGAGGTAATCGCAATCGCGTTTGGCTGCGAACTTTATCAATATCGACGTCGTCTGTCGTCTCGGCCAGGTGTTTTTTTCGGTGCCTTTGCAACGACCTGTGCGAGAGACGGCGAGAGTATTCGGCAGAGGCTTGGCTAACTGTGTGCGGATTTTTGGTGGATTTGGATCGACGTCGTCGTCGTCGTCGTTTTGTTCGACCGTTTAGACGTTAAGAGTCGTCGTCGTCGTTGTCGTTGGTTGGCCCGATGTTTAGTTTTGTTTTTGTTTAGTTTGGCTCGGACGAAGTCGCGTCTCATCTCGCCTCGCATTATAATACCAAGTGTTCGAAGCCTTTGGTCATTCAGTGTGCGATATTCCGGCGTATGGTTAAGACGGCGGTTAAATCTAATTGAAGACTTATAACGAGAAAAATCGTTTAAACAATTTTATGAAATTGTTCTCATAAATTTCTGTTTCGGTTATTAAATTGCGAGAAAAATAAAAAATTTCTTAAATCGTGTTTGCGCTATTAAGACAATAAGAAGTTAAGCTGCCTGGCAGTCTGACAGATCTAACCCAACAAAGACTAGTTCAAACTGAATATTCGAAAGAGAATTTGAATTCGCGTGTGCTTAAAAAGGAATTACGTCAGCAGAAAAATTAAAAAATTTACCAAAAAAATATTAAGAAATTAATGAAAAGTAAGAAGTCTAAAAGAGAAGAAGAAAATTCAAAAAGTAAAACCTTTGCAGTTTAATCTTGGAAATAATTTCGACGGAACTAAAGTCGAGTTTAGTGGTTGAATAAGTGTAAAAACTAAAATTTGTACACAAATTTAGAAATAATGTTAAACTCTTGGTAATCGGCCACGCTCCTCTCTGCACTCTGCTGGTACGAATATGCGGCGCGACCTCTTCCACAAATGCAAACTCTGCAGCGACACTGGGAAAAATTCTCGTATCAAAGGCGAAAATCATTTGTTTAAATAGGTTGAACAAATTTAAATTTGTTTGTATTTGAGTTTTAACCTTTTTAAATGCAATGTTTAAATGGTAAACATTTACAAATTATTTATTAACAATTGTTTAAGCAAGGGTACTGAAAAAAAAACATTTCTTTCTTTCGCTCTTCTTGATTTTAGCTGTAATCGTGCAGTTGAGTTGAATTCTCAATTGACTTAAATGATATAATATGTAAATGTTATGGAGAGTCTAAAATTTTTGCTTCTTAGCAGTTTCGATTACCAACATTTGCTACTGGCAGCTGAATTGCCAAAAAGCATTTTACTTTTAATAACATAAAAAATTTAAAGCAAAGGTACAAATTCACACCGATTATCAAATCGGGTCCTGGAGCGATGACATGTGCCTATGTCATTTCTCACAACTAAATATTTGCTTGTGGCAAACAAATTTGTTATGTAATTCGAAACACTAAAATTGTTGCTGCAATTCGGTTTTTGTCCGTGTACGCGCGGCGTTAACCTTAGGCGTACCTTTGCCGAGCAGCAACCAACCAACCCAACCAACCCAACACGCGCTTAATTTATGCGTTCCAATGTATTTTTAAACATTTTTCGTTTGTTTGTTTTGTTGTTGGTGTTGTTGCTGTTTTTTTTTTCTTGCTTGTGTTCATGGACATTTTACCATTCATGTTTTAATTGTTATTAATTTTTCAAACAAAAAATTATTATAATTAGAAACAAAAACAAAAACTGTTTAACTATATTTAGCCACTTTTTAGCGGAGTAGTTTAGAGTTTCTACACTGTGCGCTCTGTTTTTTTTTCTCTGTTTTTGAATTTGTTATTGTTTATTTCGATTGTTGCAGTTTTGCTGTTTTTTCGCGCGAGCGTTTGTTTTAAACAAAGGCAAGCGGCGGCGGCGGCCTGGTCAGGTCTGGCAGGTGCCACTGCGTGCGCCACCACGAAACGCCACGGCATGGCGCGTTCTTTTCAAGCGCACTTATTGCTCAAGCAAATCGATTGCGTCAAGCGAAACATTTTATATTCAATGCAATCATTTTTTTTCAACAACAAATTCGAACAATTAATTAATTAAAGTTTTTTTCCATGCAATTGTTAATAGAATTTTGACTTTTGTTAACTTTTTCGCGTGGCTTTTGTACGATTACGTTTCGTGGTCTCAGCACAAACCACATTCATTGACAAGTTTTTTCAGTTTTTTTGAACGCTTCCAATTTGAAGAAACATTTCAAGAATGTTTTATTTTTTATTTGAACGCGTCTCAAGTCAACAATTTTCTATTTTTAGTCAGTCGATTTTTCTAGGTTAAGTTCAACTGGTTTCATTTGTAAAAATAATCGTACTACGAACGCCTAAAGAAAGAGACGAGACCGTGCTGGCTGCCTTACCAGCATGTGAGAATGTGTTTGTGTTCAAAGAAGAACTCCCTTAAAATTGTCTAAATCCCATAAAAATCCCCTAGAAGAATTCCTTTAGCATGAGATCAGGTACCCAAACTCGAAGTGACGCGCTTGAAAGCACTCGCTTGAGTGGCTCCTTCACTAAACTCAAGTCACCCTTATTGACATTGTTGTTATTATTTCAGTACTACACAAAGTATTCGTCATTGCAGTTAAAAGCAAAACGCACTTTACCTGTTGTACTAGCCGCTTCTCAAAGCCTCAAAACCTCGAAACTTAATAACACTAATTTCTGTGTTTGACATATCGGCACGGCATGCAATCGGTCCAGCGCCGCCGTTAAGCGACAACAGACATTTTGGCGCGTCGCGGCGCTGTGCATGCTTCAACTATTTCCACAGGTCCATATAAACTGAGCGACCGAGGCGACACATGATGACGGTCTGTTTGTCTGTCGGTCTGTCTGTCTTTCTGTTAGCTGTATTGCACTTTAATCTTTGGTTCGTTCTGTAGTCGACAACGAAATGGCGAGTAGCGCACCGGCGGCGCGTCTTCTGTAGACTGGTTCTGTAGAATTTGCATATTTTAAGCCGCTTCTCTCTGGGGTTGAATGGCATTTGACATCAAACAAAAAAAAAGTGTTGCTGCTTTACACTTTAATGTGCGATTTATATTTGCTTGAATTGATTATTATGTTTTTGTTGTTGTTGTTGTTTTTCTGTAGCATTGTTGTTGTTGTTGCATAAATTTGCATCATAAGCGTGTGCCAGCGTTGTGCAAATTAGCAAATTTAACAATAGATTTGCTATGATTTAATAGTGACCCTCGAAAATGGTTTCTTTGAAGTGAAATAATCGGATGCAGGTTAATCATCTAAACTGTCATTTTTCTATATTATATGTCAGAACTCAAAATACGTCTGTTTTGGATTTACTACCGATGCAAAATTATTCGTAACAGCTAAAGAGGCATAACTGCTTTTTGACTGGTTTTTGTTATGTTAACTCGAAAATGACATTTGTGAGTTGTGCCACTTTTGAAGTAGCTGCGCTATACGAGTATGTATAACTTAAATTATACACCTTTTAAACAATATAAAGTATATGTATATAAATATATATATATATGCATATACATACGTATGCCAAACCGCACAATTTAATCATGCCAAAATCGAATTAACGCAGATTAATCACAATTCGCTTTTGAGACTTTCGATTTGCTTTATTTAAAGATTATTCCTGAACGTGATATAATACCAACTGAGTGCGTCGATTTAAACGCGATCAGAGCTTTAAGAAATTACAATCAAATGACAATGATTGCAATTAAAGTCTTACCACTAATTAAATACAAAAAGTAAATAAATACAAAACCAAAAAAAAAAACGTTCACAGCAAATGACCGAAATTTGTATTGTGTCAAATACACTAAATTATTACCCACGGAACAAAAACAACAAATAAACTCACATTGAAGCAAATGACTTTCTTTTTGACTAAATCAAAAAAAACATTATCCAAAATCACAAAAATCACAATAACAACAAAAAACATCACTAACGCACCACACTACGACAGACAGACTGACGGACTGACTGACTGACTGAGTCGAGTCGCTTTGATTTGTTTCATATATAATTTTATATCATTAAATCATATTTGCACCGCTTCAGCAATTTGTCACTCTCAGCTAACAAACAACAAACAACAACAACACGAATACAAAAGATGTCACCGCCAGCGGCGCAACTACAGCTGTGCCCAGTGATAGCGTCACTCACTCGCTGCTGTTCGAAAAATGATGTTAACTGATCTTTTGTGCTAATGTCGTTCCGTTCGTTGTGGAGCGTCTCAATAGCAACGGACGCTAATTCCAACCGGACAAAACTGATGCAAACAAAGAATTATCGCAACGTTTCGGGCGCGAGAAAAATTGACAAGTTCAATTAACATTTTTTTCCTCTTCTTTTTTTTTTGGGTTTTTGATTTTTGTATATCGATCGGTCGATCATTCCAAACGGTTCAAAATCTAATAAACCAGCAACAACAACAATACTAACAACATTAGCGTCAATGCAAATGCAAACAGAAGAGAAAAAACCACAGAAAAAAAAAGACTCCCAAATATATTGACAGTATTTGTCAAAGAGCAAACAAATTAACATGACAACAATGTCAAATATGTCAACAGCGTCACTCACAATGTGACAACGTTGACACGTCTGTCAATTAAATACAACGTTATGTGAATTTCAATATGTTACAAATCTTAACATTTTTATCGATTGATAATAATACAATTTAAATTTTACATTACAATGCATGTCAAATTGACATGAGGTAGTTTTAATTTAATCTTTTAATTTTATCCGATTGATAAAATTTTGATTTTACATAACAATGCATGTAAAAATTGCTGTTCTGTAATTTCAGTTTGACATTTTTAATATCAATACTATATTCGAAAATGTTATGACAGTTTTTAAGTTGAGTACAATGCTTTCATTTCTCCTTAAATGTCACAAAAAATGTTTAGAAATAATTGCAAGTAAACGCCAAACTAAAAAAAGAATGCGGGGGGGTAACCGATTTGATTTGTTTACAAACTCAGTTCGTTTACATTAACAAATGCCGTCGTCGCTGTTGGAATTAGCAGTCGTTTAAATTCTAATTAGCAGTCTTAACCAGTCATTTGCATTTTGCACAAATACTATTTTGCATTTCATTTGCGCTGCGCTGCGCTGGCTGTGCTGGCTGCGCATGTGCGTGCCACATCTCTTAACATAGCAGCGCCTGACGGATGAAACGACGCGCTGTTAAACCACTGTTAACCCAATACTGAGATGCTAGTTACAGTATTGCCCTGTTACGTTGTATATTGACAATTAAAGTTATTAATGTGTGCAACACTTACAGCGAGCGTCGCACGTGTTAGCGGTCTAATGTCTTTTCGTTTAAGTGAAAATTGTTATCAGCCGAGCTAAATAATTGCCTGAATGTGCTTAGAAAAAAAATAATTTTCATGTCTGGGATTTTGTAATTTTGTGTGGAAATATCTTCTTCTTTTTTTCTCTCTGCTGAGCAGTTAAATTAATTTTACAGTAATTTTGTATACAATTATTTGCTGTTGTTTTTTTTTTTAATTTCCATTTATTCCAATTTTTTTTCGTATCTGCTTTGTCGTACTAAAATTTAATGACAACTTTTCTACTCTCTCTCTCTCACTCTCTCTCTCTCTCTCTTAGTCGTAATATTAGAAAAACGCAATAAGAGCAGAATTTTTCGGAAGAAGAAGGCGTAATCCTCAGAATTTGTTAGCCTTGTACTGTTTGTTTTTACCTACCTACCTACATACATATATAAGTATCTATTCCTCTTTCCCCAGAAATTTCCGACTGATGCGTATTGGTATCGGGAATATCTAGAAGCTATTGAATTTCCGCAAACAATTTGAAAAAAACTTAAATATTTCCGCGGAATAAAAACAATTCCATTGAATATTCTAAATGCTTCAAAGTTGCTAATTCGTAAGTCAAATATCAATAATGGAATTGGAGTAACTTAAGTGCCAAGTAAAATACGGATAGATTGCATTTGTCGCTTGTCGCTTGCTGCGTTGACTGACAGCGTCATCCGAAATTAGCGCAAAACGAGCGACGTATGAAAAATTTGCTTAAATTGGAATTGCAAAAAAAGAAAAAGAAAAAAAAGCGACCACATCGAAAACCACAAATTCAAGTTCAGTGTCACAAGCGGACATACGACAGACACGACACAAAGGCGGAACGATCGGATTGACGGACGAAAGCCACGGCAAGTCGCTGCCAAAGCCATCAAATTGAAAGCACGTTTCTTTCATTTCATTTCATTTTCTTGTCTTGTATTTCATTTTTCGTTTCGTGTATTTTAAACCTTATTTTTTTTGTAAAATTTTTCATATATGCTTTGGTCGGCATTTCTTCCTCTTCTTCTTTTTAGTGTTACCAACTTGTGCGTGCGTCTGCAGCGAAAGACAGACAGACACACATAGTTAAGCGTTTTTAATTTTTTTGGATTCTTTGTTTTGCTCACTTCATTTCAGTCGAACGCGGCGGTGCACAGACGCACGTGCACTAAAACGTACAACCTCCCCCGCCCCACCTCTTGCAGTGGCTAAGTGCCTACCAAAAAGAAACACTTTCTATTTTCGTTGGTTTTTTTTCTTCTTTAATTTTCCTCTTTTTTATTTGGAAATGAGCTATTCACTTCATTCACTTTCGTATGCAGATTAGACTGGTTTATACTGACAGTGAATTGTAATTTTAACTTAAAAAAGTCAACAACGTTTTGAGATGTTGTGTCGAAAAGCGTCGCGATTAGTCATAGTATGACTTTTCATATTAAAGTTTATATGCAAAGCCGGTCTAATTGGAGATATGCTTCAATGTCATACCAAGCCGAATGCGGAACCTTTACTTTTTTTATGTTCCTTTTTGTATTGTACATACATGCGAGTATGTATGTGTGTATGTATTTTTTTTTTCATTCATCTTAATTGGCTCCAATTTGTAATTATTGTGGTTTAATTGCGCTCGTTTGCGGCGGCATTTGGGTTGGCTTGGCTGGCTTTTCCGCCGTTCTCTTAATTTGCGTTTGTTTTGGTCGGTTCACGGGGCGATTGCTTGATTGATTTGCGTAGTCTTTTGTTGGTGGACCCTCTCTCCGCCTACCGTCCGATACCGATAGATACAATCCTGGTATCCCGCCGGGTTAGTTCGGCTGGCCGCGGGCGTGTTGTCTTTGAACATTGTGTCTGCAATTGACTCGAATCGACTCGACTCGACTCGATTCGATTTCGATTATTGAATTTACTTGATTAGATAAGTTGTACAAACAATCTATCTATCAATTTTTTTATTTTTTTATTGTATCCGGTGGTTGTAACTCATTGATTCAACACGTTTATCCACGGGTTTTTCATCTATCTGTGAATAAATCAAAGACATTTGATTTTTTTACTGTTTCACTAATTCAGGGACATGGTAATAGTTGTTGTTGTTGTTGTTGTAATAGTATTACAACAAAAAAGCTATAGCCAAAATACCTTTAATTTAGTTTTTACATCACTTTTAGCTTTGAAATATGATTAATTAACAATTTTTGTCTGTTTATTAATTCGTATCCTAGTCTCGGGCCTCGGAAATATCCAAAATAAAAACAAGTTTTCCATTAGATAACATTTCCATAATTATTGATTGTTTATTTATTTATTTTTCAATGGCACACAATTAGTTACTTCGATTGCAATTAGTTACTAAATTCTTGACAGACCAGACCAGACCGCCTAATCTTATGTTAACTTCGAGTCGGGCCTATTCGATTAGCTCGAAGTAAAAGCTTTTTGATCACGGCCCTATGGCGCATGGTGCCGGCCTTGTTCTACTATTCACCACAAATCTTAACTTTGTACAATCTTTTGTGATCGCTTGTAAATGACTTCCTGTTCTAGCGTGTTTGTTGTACTCGTAAAGTGGCGTCTGCGTTGCAGCACATTTGCGCAACGCTTTGCGTGCAGGCAACCTTTAAAACGCAGAACAGAGCAGAGCAGAACAGCACAGCACAGAGCAGTGTCTCCTAATCTTATCATTTAATAAATTGTTGAAATTTTTCAATGCTCAAATTTATGGCTCTCCTCACACCTCAATGTCAAGTGCTAAATGTGTGGCTAGGCTGCCTCTTTTCTCCACGTCGAGAGCTACGAGAACTTCGACAGCGAGTACGCGCCAAGTTCGTTTAAGTATTAACAACAAATTTAATCATCCTATTAAGTAATGCGTTGAAATGTTGTTGGTGTCATCCGATTTTTGATCGCATTGCATTTGTTTCTTTAATTACTAAATATTATTTTTATCAACAATTTGAGCAGTTGTTGCGATAATTATTTCATATTTGTTCGAAGTGTGCAACTTGAAATGCCTTCCAAAAGGTACGTTGACATTCGTGGCCTAATAAGCTGCATCAGAACCAAGTTAAGAAGTACGAGAGGGAACTTTTAATATTTTGAAGCATAAAAAAAAGGCGAAAAAATTGGTCTATAAAAAGAAGCAAATACTTTCATTCGTAATTTTCTATTTTAATTTAACAATTTTTGTCAATCAATAATTTTTTTTTCATGCAAAGTCCGACGCACGTTTTTATTTTTTTCTGTTATTTCATCATAAGAATTTTTATTAGCAAATGATACAGTTATAATTGTGACCGGTTTAGGTGGCGTGCGACCGCATCCATCGTTGGTTTCGTTTAAACCACAATTCGAACGCTTAACAAGTTTCTGTGCGTTATTTTAAGACTTGACATTATCAACGGTTGGTCTATCTATGCCAATAAAATGTGTCAATTTCTTTTACCTTATCAATTAGGTTCCTTGTTCCAGAACATCGATTACCAAGTATATAAACGATACTTCACCAAGTGGTAATTGGGTCTTAACCCAAACTCGGAATATTTTTGAGCTTTTTATTGTTCATTCTTAGTGAGAATTGTCGCTCGAAGACAGGATTAGGCTTCAGACGATAAATGTCAGTTTTGGTGTCACTTTAATTTAAACCTTTATTTTAAAGAGTTTTGATAGTTTTGATAATAATGAGATATGAGGCAACTTGAAAACATTTATCAACTTTAACTCTGAAACATTTAAAAAAAACCTACGAAACCTTTCAATTTCCCAGTTCTAATTGCATTTCGAACAATACCTTGTGCGGCGGCCCGAATGAACGAACCAACGAACGAACACCTTCGAGCGTTTTTCCAATTTTAATTTCGATAATAATATTTCAATTTATCAACTTAACTGGTTGTTGAAGTTTGTGTTAGTTGTTATTTTTGAAGTTTTATTTATAGAAATTGTGGGCAAAGCGCGAAACCAGTTCAAATGTACAGCGAAAAAGATCGTGTTTCGTTTTGCTGGTTTGGTTTCGCAGCGGCGGTTTGACAGCCGTTGGCCAAACGCTGAAGAGCAATATTAACCATTGCTATTGGTGTTTCGGTGTTTCGGTGTTTCGGTGTTTTGGTGTTTCGGTGTTTGGTCGGAGTAGCTCTACTTCAGCTACGTCAACAGGTGCTTAACCCACAACTTCAGTTGGCCAAAATGTTCAAACTTTGTAACTTCTTGACGGTGATAAATCACAGAGGAAAGATCATTTGCGTCAGCGATTATTCGAATCTCATCGATTGTTGCGATTTCGCTGTGGATTGATTGCGAATACATTCGATAAGCAATAAACATTAATTTTAGTTTATTTTAATAGATGATTGAATTCGAAAAAAAAAGTTATTTATTGTTTCGTGGAAAAAAAAGATCACACGAAATGTAGAATTTGTGACTGTTGAATTTGTTGTTCGTTTGGGTGCAAAAATATTAACTTGGATTTCTTTGGTTTTTTAATTTTTTAATTAATTATAATTTATAATTTCAAATATTGTACATTAGAAGACACAAAAACGAGTTCAGTCTGGATCGCTGCATTACAAAAAGTGTTTGAAAAAGATGTTGAATTCTTTTAAAAATGCACAATTTTCAGACAGCCAGACAGACATCGAAACTATTTTAGTTAAGTACAAGATTAAACTGCAAAAGTATTTAGAAAGTGTAGAACAAACCGAAAAAAAGTCTCGATCCCCCACTGCAACATTTGCTTCTTTGATCTCTTTTTCCAGCCATATCAACGGTCCGGTGACTAAGCCTTCTCCAAAAAACAAAAAAATACAACAACAAAAAAGAATATTCGAAATACCTTAGCCAGGCGAAAGACACACACACACACATACACACATACGCTTACACCCACGCGCCAGTCACAACAAACCAAAAATCGCAACAATGTAAACTAATCGCCGAGAATTTAATTGCTACACAAAAATTTCAACCATAACATTTTTTTCTCCTATAAACAAAAGAAAAACAATTACAAATTATAAATTTTATTTAAAATATTTAAAGATTGTGTGATATTTTCTCAACTTACTTTAGTGCAAATTATGTAAACAGCTTAACAAAAAACAACAACAACAAAAACAAAAAAATAAAAGATTAAATAAAAATAAGTTTAGTTTTTATTTTAGTTAAGACAACAATTGATTTGTTAAAATATTATTAACGGAAATTTATAGTTCAAATTAGATTCGTGTTTTTTGTTGTTTTCGATTTTGTCGTTTTCAATACGAAAAGTATTCAAATTAAAGCAAATTCCTACTTAAATTAGAGTTTAGTCATAAATATTGTTTGTATACTCATTAGTTTATTTATTAATTAAAACCAACAACAACAAAAATATTGTATTTTCTAAACAAAACACACACACACACATACACACGCTAAAAACAATGCAAAAAAATTTCTTCTTTACTTTGTACAAAAAATAATCACACACAAAATAATTTATCAAAAAATAAAATATAAAATTAAATTAAATTGAAAAAAACCTTAAAGCTAATTTAAAAAAAACAACAACAACAAAATGTCGCTTCCTACGCGAGACGCCGAAGCAGCGCTCGAAAGTCAATACACAAACAACAACAACAACAATAACAACAACGATGATGCCGATTTCCTCAAAGCCACATCAGCGGCGCACACAAATCCAACGGGTGCGGCTACAAAAGCAACAACAACAGCGACAACGACAACGACACCAGGATCACCAACAATAATCGAGACCGAACTGCGTAGCCGCAATAATTCGCAAAATCCTAGTTTAAGTCGTCAGAACTCCCTGAATGCACATAATACACTAACAACAACACCAACAACACCACCACCAACAATAACAACATTGTTACCCTACAGCGGCAGCAATGGTGTGCCGCAGGAACACTATCGCAATACACTACCGCATGCGCATACGCATGCGCATACGACACCGGATGACAAATACAAATTATTTACGATTTACGGAAATGGTGAGTTCGTTTCTTTAGTCTTTCGATTCTCACACCTACACACACACACATACACACACGCACGCACACCTCTTGCGTGTTTCTCTCCTTTTTTTATTACCTATTTTTTTCTACAATAATATCAAATAAATGTACAAAACTTGTAAATAAATCTCTACGAAGCAAAGTTTATACCATATAACTTTATACACTCTTACGAAATTGTTTTTTTGTCAACAAAATGTTTACTTCAATTTAATTCTATTTTTTTTTTCTAGACTATATATGAGTCTATAATTTCTTTTTTCTTTTTGTTTGAACTTCTGCTGCCAATTTTTTCTCTTTGCACGTTAAATTTTTTCCTACTAGCTTCTGCACTTATTTTGACCTTTTCTTTATTTCCAATATAAACTTTCGTATTTTGCATAAGTTTATTTGATCTTATATTTTCTTATAATGTTTAAACAGAGATTAAATAACTTAAACCTGCGGTTATATGCAAAAACGACATAACTCTAGTTAGAAGGTTTTAACCAAATGATTGTCGCCTTCTTTTCTTATTCTAAGTACAAGGTCTAAAGGCTTTTTAGGCCCTGCGAAAGTCACACACTTACACATGCAGTAACCAGGGAACAATCATTTAGTTAAGACAGCCTAACTGGAGATATGGTGTTTTTCCTATTGCCTTAGATATGTTATCTACATGAATTTACTGGAAAATTGTCTAACAATCTCTTGAAAATCCATCGACAGATACAATATTTGAAATTTGAAATATTTGTAACTTTTGCACAGTCTTCCCTACAATAACAAATACAATAATAAATACATTAATGTATTGTATGCAATGTGTACTGCTAAATGAATTTGTTGCTTTTTATTTCCAATTTAAATAATTTTTTTATTCACTCCTATGTATAATTTTATATTGACAATTTTAATCAACCAAAGAAACCTTACTTAACTGTTTATGATTACGAGCGTTTGTTTCAATAATGAAGAAACAAATTCTTTAGTTTTATATGAAGTCAGCTGATACACAACAAACACCTCTCGAACATTGATCAACGATCAATCCAATAATTGGTTAGGGCCAAATTATTTTAAGAAAAAGAAAAAAACTGATTCATCGCAAAAACGCAAAAGCACAACTTCACCGAATACAAATGATTGTAAATAAGTCTCGTATATAAAAAATTTGTTGTTTTATTTTGATATAAACTTTATTATTTTAGTGAAATAAATTGACCATAGCACATTGTCGATTCGCTAGAGTGCTAACAAAAATAACAAAAAAATACTTGAAGCAATGCCATGGTCGTTATCTTAACTCAATTCGACTCAGTCAGTTAGTCAGTCAGTTATTGTACAATACATCTTCGAGTATTCATAAGATACACGGCTAAAACAAAAGGTCCAAACAAAATTTGCATTTTTTGCATTATTTGCATTGATAAATAGAAACGATTCTAAGTTATTTATTTCGATGCATATACGAGTACATGAGTATGTATTTAAATATAAAGCTCAGCTAGTTGGTATAACTTTGAATTAAACAGAATAACATCAATTATCGTAAACGCATAAAATCTCATCCACTTTTTCGTAAACTTATTTTAATTGAAATACTGTTTTCTACTTACTATAAAATATCTTCTAAGTACACAGTCTACATTTTTGTTGTTAGTAGAATTTAACATTGCATTTCGATCCTGTGAATTTAATCTTCAGGATAAGCTGAAGCTATAACAAACCTTTTATAAATTGATTTGTTTACAAGTATTAAAAGAGAACAGTTGAACTGACACGTACGAGTGTGTAAGTTAATTATCGATTACGCTTGTGCTTGTTTTACTATACTTGTCCGCCCCTGGGGTTCAGGTAGTCGGTAAGGTACTATAAATATTTAAGACCACATGTAAACCTACTCAAATTAATACTTTATGCATAAGCTCAAAATATTATACATACCCAAAGAATCTATCAATATATCAATGCATGTTTGCCCGCATATATACATGTATATACTATATATATATATATATATATCTTTTTTTTCAAACTTAAGCAGCAGTTAGTTTTTTTTAGCTTCTAAAATCTTGTTTTATTCATAATCTCTAAGCACACAAAATACAAAATAATAATTTTATATGTTAATTAATTATTTTTGGTGTTTTTTTCCATTGTCTCTTCTCTTCTTCGTTTCTTCGTTTCTTCTTCTTTTTCTTTATTATCGACATTTTTAAATGTCGTCACTTCAAAAATCGACAGACACCGACAATGACAAATTGTCCGGACTACCACATTCGACAACTGGTTCATTAAGCTCAATCATCACGACGTCCATAGCATCCTCAGAACCTGATCCTGGCGTGGGCAGTGGTGGCGGCGGCGGCGGCAGTGGAGGTGGTGGTGGTGGCAATGGCGATGCCAGCAGCATTGCCGGCATTCCGGGCAGTGTCGACGAGAAGTTGGCACTAAATCGGCCCGGCATCAAACAGGAGAAATGGTCGACCATCCTGCTGCAAGTATCGATTCCATTCTTTTTGGCGGGCATTGGCACCATTGGCGCGGGCATCATACTTGGACGTGTTGAGGTGAGTCCAACAAAGTATTTAATTTAATTTCTAAACAGTAACAAATGTTTCGAGTTAATAATTTGTTGTGGTTTAGAAATTGTCAATTAAAACTGATTGTCACTTTCAACCAAGTCATTCAACCTGAGCTACACCCACGGGTGAGAAAGTGCTCATAAAAAATAATAACTACTTGTAGGTTAGTTTGCTTTTAAACAGCTCATTGCAAATTCTTAAATTCAGAAAATATTGCGCCTATACGAAAAGTTAACTTGAACCATGTCAAATGACAATTGGCCTCTGATTTTTCGTTTTTTTCGTTTGTCCTAATAATTGTTGTTAACAAATCCAAAAAGCGCAATTAAGAAACTTGTTCGTAATTGCGTCGTGTTGTCATTTTGACTTACCGCCTAATCTGCAATCTTCTTCATTTGCTCACCACGTTAACATGTAATTTACCATGTGAATTTGTTGATAATTAAATTGTCCCAAGTACAATTTGCGAGCGAACGAGCGATTACATATGTACACACTCGTATACTATGTACAGGGTGGCGCAAAATTAATCACCCTATTGGAAGATGCTCTCATTTTTGCAAATGGCCGCCAATGTCAAATCTGTTTTGACATTTATGGACTAGACAGATACAGAATACAAGTGAATAAGCCATGCAGCGATACACTCCCCAAGAACGCGGAATAATTGTGTCTATTTTTTTGCGTAACAATTCGTCTGTGGTGTTGGCAAAAATCATAATGAGCGATGAGGCTCATTTTCACCTCAGCGGGTACGTGAACAAGCAAAATTATCGCTTCTGGGGAACCGAAAATCCGCGAGTGATGCACGAGAAACCATTACACCCGCTCAAAGTGACTGCGTGGTGCGCTGTTCACGCTGGAGGAGTCATCGGGCCGAACGCCGCGGGTCAAACGACAACAGTGGACGGTGCGCGCTATAAGGCAATGTTGACCGAGTTTTTTCTGCCCAAACTGGACGAATTAGGACTGGTGGACATGTGGTTCCAACAGGACGGAGCAACAGCACACACTGCACGAGCCACAACCGACATTCTGAAGGCCGCGTTTCCGGGTCGCTTAATTTCGCGTTTTGGCGATTTGCACTGGCCCGCCAGATCGCCCGATTTAACGGTCCCGGACTTCTTTTTATGGGGTTTTTTGAAGTCTCGTGTTTACATCAACAAGCCTGAGACCTTGGAAGCCCTCAAGGAAAATATCCGACACGAATGCGAGAATTTATCGCCCGAAACTCTCGCCGAAGTGATGGAAAATGCCATAAAACGAGCCCGTATGGCAATCAATTGTGACGGCGCCCATTTATCCGATATCATCTTCTCGACCTAACACAATTAATTCTAAAGGTCTAAATAAACATAATCAAGAAACAGAATCGAAGTTTTTTATTTAGAAAAAAAATAAGAGCCAAACAACATCGGATGACTTCTTTTGCGCCACCTTGTATGTAAAATAAAAATAAAAAAAACATCTCACTGATTGTTCCAAGATAAAAGATTATTAGAAATGACAGTGAAACAAAAAAACGTCATTGTGCAATAAAAGTTATTAATTCAACAAGAAGAAGAAGAAGAACAAAATGCAGTACAATTAAATTTTTAGCAAATATTTATAACAATCGACATACATACATACAAACAAACAAACAAACAAACAAGCATGGTAGTTGTGTAGGTGGGCACATTGCACTGTAATTGTATTTGTAATTGCAGTTGCAATTGCAATTGTTGATGATAGTTCCATTCTTAATGCCGGCTAATAAGCTGAAGCTGATAAGTAAGTCGCTTATCAAAATGCTCTTACCTAAGGCAACACTAAATTGTGTTTTTTTTTGAATTTAACGTTTTTTATCAAGTTATTTAACAATGTTTGTCTAGCCAAAACAAAATAAAAGTATTCATTCGTAAATTTGTAAATTGACAATTCCTCTGACTCGGCAGCGTCTAAACATTATAAAATGAAATTAAGCTTTATTGCGATTTCACAGTAAATTGCGATTTACAAGCAAATAGCAAAATTTTATGAAATGTCTTTGACGCAACGAGGAAAAGGTTCACACAAATTCGTCTCGAACTAGTCCGAAGAAGTTCGACATTTTAGCACAACACTTGTTTTGTTGTTTTTGTTTTTGTTTTTATTAAAACAATCATTTAAAGTAGGCAAATAATATTTAAAGATTATTTGTTGGCATTGGTTTGACTTTTCTAACGCTTACAAAATGTTGTACGTTAATTTACTTAAGAATTGCTGTTTTGCCTTTGTTGAGCTAAACTTATTTGAAAGTTACTAAGCAAATAAACAAAAAACATGTGAACTTTTGTTGGTAAAACCAGTCTAGAAAGTATTTGTGTATTTAGAAATAATATTAAACAAACTTAATGTTATGGGAACATTTTCATGGGCAAATCGGTTTTTTTTAATAAGATTGTGTACTTGTTTTAATAAATACGCGTTTTACTCGTAAGTCTCCAAATCCAATTGTCTTAAGCAAAAGTTCACTGCTAAGAATTTCGCTTCTTAAAGTAAAATTTGTTTCTTTTGTTTTTATTCTCTGTTCTCAGAATTTCATTCTGGACATTTGTTAAGTTTGTACCGACCCAATTTTGTATTCAAAACGAAAATAATTAATAACTGTCGCCATTATAATTCGAATTCAAATTGCTAACGAATAAATTTTGCTTTGAAATTCTAAAAATAAACGAATTCAATTCTTGTTTAATATCGCTATTAAGTTATTTATTAAAGCGTTAATTAAGCGTAATTCGTATCATTAAGCAGGTATATAGTATATACGAGCAAAAAACAAGAACAACAAAAATCAAGGCACGTTTTAAAATAGGCCAACTCGAAATTATTTTTATGCCGAATTAAACGATTTACGACGCTTTGCCCTTCACGCTTCCGTATTTATGGCCGGCCATAGCTAACGATGTTCTTCCAACGTTGTGAACTCAGTTAGTGTGTCTCAAAAGAGAACTTTGTTGTAAACAACATTAAAGGAATTCCATTTCGATTGTATAAACTGAACCAAAAACGAATTTACGACGAAGCGAAACTAAAGAAAAGGAAAAACAAACTTTAACGATTTTGTAATTAATTTCACAAGGTAGCGGTTATAAATTGTAAACGAGTTAACCGAAAAGAAAACATTTCGCATAAGAACCAATCTGAAAAGTTGAGATAATGTCGCGATAAGCGTGGGCTTGTGATTACGCTACACACACGCCACAACAAATCGATCGTAACGAGCAGAAGTCGCTCGTCCCAAATTTTTTGATTTCACTAATAAATAATAAAGAAAAAATAGCCAATCTGTATTATAAATCAAAATGTATGTCTCCATATAAACAAAGGAGGTTCCGTTCCCAGTTGTTCTCGCTCAGTATCATTGCAGCATAAAGATTTCGAAAATTCAAAAATAAAGCGAAACATCTTTTAGATCATTTGAGTAATTTGCAATTTCGTGTGATTTTAGAAATGGCGCGTATTCAAAAACGTCAGCGAACTGTTTATACTGGTGCCGGCGCTGCTCGGTCTCAAGGGCAACCTGGACATGTGCCTTGCGTCGCGTCTCTCGACACAGGTCAATCTGGGCAATATGACGTCGCGCAAAGAGGTCATTCGCATGATTGTCGGCAATATTGCGCTGGTGCAAGTTCAGGCGACGGTCGCCTCCTTCCTGGTCGCCATGTTTGCGGTGTCGGTGGGCGCGGCTATGGATGGCAATTTCGAGTTTGAGCATGTGATGCTGTTGACTGCGTCCGCAATGTTCACGGCAACGTCGTCGTGTTTCGTTTTAGGTAAGGCTGCCGAGTTTAACTCGAAATTCGTTAATTAAACAACAACAACAACAACACCACCACCACCCACAAATTTAATTACATTTAATTTGTTGTTTGTTTTTCTTGTTATTCTTCAGATTTCGTATTAGTGGCTGTGATATTATTATCCCAAAAATTTAAGTTAAATCCGGATAATTTAGCAACACCGCTGGCAGCGTCCATCGGTGATGTGGTCTCCATCAGTTTGCTGTCGTTTATTGCCTCGTTGTTGTACGATAATATAGGTGAGTAACCGCTGCAGCAAGCTTAAGGCTGCTAAAACTTAAATCTTGCACAGATCTTTAAGGTTCTGAAAATGTTAAATATAAAATTTGTTAAAATTAAAAATCATTTTTTTTTTAGCAACGCACTTGTGGGTAACGTTCCTCGTTTGTTCATGTTACCTCGTGCTGCTGCCGGTTTGGGTGCTGATCGTGCTGCGCAACGAGTACACGCGTCCCGTGCTAAAGAGCGGCTGGGTGCCGGTGCTTTCAGCGCTCTGTATCAGCGGGTAAGTCATTTGGACTCTGCATTTAAAACAATTTAACTTTGTTGATCTATTTTTAAATAACTTTTGTAAAAAGAAACTTACTAGCGAATTGTTGGAAAATAATTTCAAAATAATTCCGAAATAACAAATTCACTTTGCTTCAACTGATTGACTTCAAGTGCCTCTGAGCTTGAAGTTAGAAAACCTAATTTACGAATTTACCCTATGAGAACGCAAACCGACTTTCAACTCGAAATGCGAATTGTAACAAATTTGTCTGTTAGACAGAGAAAAGAATAACAAATAAAAAGAGCAACGAATGAGTTTGCAGAATTTGCGAGCATGTCAAGTGGACACACACTCCACCAAAGTGCTTCAAAGTAAATTATTTGTAAAGTATTCCGAATCGCCGGAATTATTTTAAAACGCAAAAACTATTTTTAACTTTTAAAGTTAAACTCATTTCAAGAAGCTTTTTTATTTCCTTTTTTGTTCATTTGATTTCTTCAAGTGTTTCCATCCTGGCGTATGAGTAACATTTATCTTTGACAACTAGTTTATTTATAAACGCCTTCCAGATTATTTTGAAACCAAATTAAACATGACAAATATTTACTAAATATAATTTGTTTATATATATTTTTAACATAATCCTAATTTGAAAAAAAAAAAGTTTGAAAAACGAAACATTGACAATGAACTTAAAATAAATTGTTAAACTTGGCATGTGAGCGATTGTAATTGTGGAAAATATTCTTTTTCAGCTTGGGTGGTCTGGTGCTCGATGCTGCCGTGGATCTGTTCAATGGTTTTGTGGTCTTCCAGCCGATCATCAACGGCATTGGTGGCAATTTGGTTTCGGTGCAGGCGAGCAAAATCTCAACAATGCTGCACCAGAGCTCGATCATTGGCATCATACCGCCACACACGAAAATCTTCGAGTGGCCGTGGAAGGCGCTCTTCAAAGGCGGTAAGTTAACTTGAATTGAATCAACTGCACATGAACATGAAATTTTCATTTACTAATCTTGTGTTATTTTTGTTGTTCATTCAGTTCCCTATGCTAAAACCGCTCGCATACTTATCGCATTGTCAATTCCGGGCAATATTTTGTTCATCTTCGTCGCCGATTACATTCACATGTCGACGTCAACGGTGACGGTGGCCTTTGCGTTTTCCTACTTAATTGCGAGTCTAATACAGGTGAGTCTAATTTTTAATCTTTTACATTTTAAACAGTTTTTATTCTTGAATTAACTAACGAAATCAAAATTTGCATTTGAAATTTCCAGCTGATGCTGCTCTTGTACATCGCTCACATAATCGTGCACGCCATGTGGAAATGGAAGATCGATCCCGACAATTCCTCGATTCCATACCTGACGGCTCTGGGCGATCTGCTCGGTTCCAGTTTGTTGGCGGTCGCCTTCCTGTTCCTGATGTCAATCAATCAGGAGTACGGAGCCGAACTAAATGTATTGCATCCGCAAAACTAAACACCGCAACTGACTCCAAAAGCGAAAGCAAAGCAAAGGCAAAGGACGTAGACGAAGACCTCAGGCGGCGACCCGTGCAAAGTAAGAATGAAAGACGAAAATACAAAAAAGACAGCTTCTTGGATTTCGCTAAGAATATTGCAAACAAAATAGCGAAATTTCAAACAAGCTTATAGAAAAATTCAAGTCGAAAGAAAGAAAGAAAGAATGAATGAAAGAAAGAAATAAAGAAAAATTAAAAATTGCAACCTTCAGTACCTAAAAACTTAAAAAACAATTTATTATTTAAAAACAAGAAAAACAAAAACAAATTATTTACTAACTAAAATCAATTGTTGTAAATTTGTAAGATATCAGAATAAGCGAAAACAAACCACAACAACAACAAATACAACAAGAAAGAGAAAAAAAAACGAAAAAATTTCAGGCAAACTCTGCAGCGTTGTAAACTAAAACCCGCTAGCATTTTGCTCAGCATGCATGATGGCGCAGCGAGTGGAGTGAGCGCGAACAAACACAATTAATTTTAGTACTTCAAAAGACACTTTTTCGATATCGAAATTTAACTATTAACTTAATTTAGTAACGCATTAAATTCTCGCAATGATTGTCGTATTTGTCGTATTTTCTGTCCCCGCAAGGACAGTTATGATTGGGCCTACCTACTCCTGTCGTTAGTATACATTTTCCTTTTCGGTTTCTGCTTCTGTCGTACGTCGTGGGACTGTGCGAATTTGTTAAATTGAATGCCCTCAACTCGAATTCATTGCGGGGAAGAGGCAGATTTGCATTTCGATAATTCGAAATTTCGAAGTACTCGCAAAAACTTGTTTCACGAAATTTATATGTTAAAACGAACTGGAAAAAAATCATCAAGTGCGAAAAAACTTAAATTCTGCGAAATGTTAACAAATTAATTGGAATTAATGAAAATCGATTAATAATTTATTTTAAAAAATACAGAATGGTATTTTAAATATTGACTTAATTGACTTATTTCGGCCACTCATTTTTTTAATGCGGTATGCAAATGATTTCATTCCACGCGTATATTTCGAAAAGTCGAACATTTTGCACAGTCCTGCCGAGTTCAAATTTGTTAAATTTGGCAATTTGATATTAAAAAGAAAGAAAAAAGAAACTGTTTGCGATACTTTGTAATAGGCTTCAAAACAAAAACAAACAAAAAAACAAAAACAAAAAACGCTTTTCAATAGCTTCTCTACCGTGAGTCCCTTCCGGCCCCCTATTATCCTAATACATCCTAATGCGATTTCCTTTTGCTTTTTCTAATTAAGCCAAAAAAAATAAAATGAAATAATTAATTATATATAATAAAATTAAAACTTTATGTAAGTGAAAGTATTTAAGTAAATTTAAGTTATTTTGTTAAAAAATTAACATTTTTTGTTCGTTGCGTTTTGTCGTTTCTAATATGGATTTGATTTTTACAAATCCACGTGTATTTGTTGTAATTTTACGCCCTTCCCTTTAGCCCCCAAAATAAGAAGAAGAAAAGAAACCAATATGTAATTTGTTATTATTTGTATTATTATTATTATTAATATTATTATTATTAATATTATTATTATTAGTTTAAGCAGCTACTTTGTTTGTGTAGACACTAAGTACGATCGGATCGATCAGTCGCCTTGATCGCCGATAAGTATGCTTTAACTTTAGTATTATGCACTGTGCGTATTTTTCCGGTATGCTCCGTGCCACTTACTCGTATTTCCTCTGCTACTTTTACTCTCGTTTCTACTTCCCCTTGAAGCATGTTTCCGTTTTGGCTCTCAATCTTCGTTTGAATTCAAAACTGTTTTTCCTTTTTTTCGCTTTGTCTAAGTTTAATTTTTAAGTTTATTTTAAAATAGTTTCTTTTTTTCTACATATTTGTTTTGTTTTTTACAAAAATAGTTTTCGTATTTTTGTAAATTTATTTAATATTAATTTTTTTGTTTTTTCTAAAAATTCGTCTAAAGATTTTTGTTTAGTTTTTAGTTAGTTTGATTTAAACAATAATTATTTTGTATTGTTTTGTTTTGTTTTGTTTAAAAAGAAGAAGAACAAGAGAAGATGAGATGAGACGTTTTAAAGGAAATGTGATTGATATTAATTACTTATAAATATAAATGTAATTATTAATTAAAAATAAAGTAAATAATGTGTAATTATGAAACAATAATTTAAATAATAAAAAAAACACAACAAAATGTTAATAAAATTTGTGCGAAAAAATTAGTTCATCGTTTTTTTAACCATTAAATTTACTCTGCGTTTGAAAATGTGTTAAAAAGTGAAGTAAGTATGAAAACTGAAATGGACCACTCTAAAGTCCGATTCAGAGTGCTTCAGATTTTATTTATAATCAATTTTTAGTGATTAATTGTTAAATATGCTTTTCAATAACAAATTCATTGACAATTAAATAACTTAAATTAAGTACAGTTTTCTTTTAACATCAATATATCGACAATGAGGATGAGTGTTTCCCCCATAAACCCAAATTCACTCCTGAGAATTTCCTCACAAATTCACCGAATCAGATTAAACTCACCTTTTCAGTCCAGTTCCTTACTTAAAACTCACCTTCAAACGACGTTTTTGACAGGTTTTATTTTGCATAAGTTAAATTACGCTGAAACATGAATTCCCACACAATTATTTGCACATTTTTATGCGTACTGTACACATGCACACAACATTCGAGTCTCGAACGAACTGTGCGTTGTTTTTGTTTCCAGTTTGAAAGTTGTGCGAGCGGGCTTTTTGTAAACTTCGCTATTAATTCAAATTAAAACAAAACGATTTGCATAAAATGCAGCGACCACGACGTACTACAGAGTTTCACGAGGAACCTGGCACCGCCAATAAAGGTCGTCAGTCGGCACGGTATGTTCGAATTAAAAGAAGCATTCATTCTCTGATGAATTGTTCAGGGATCAGTTTCTGTAATTAATTTGCGCGCTAATTCTTGATAAGTTAATTTTTATAGAAGTTTTGTTCAAGAGAGTTACCACTACAGACGACAATAGCCAAAGGCTCGAAAGAAATAATATATACTTTGTTTTTGAACAAAAAATAAATTTAACATTTGCAGAAAAACACAACAGCGCTCGTTTGCACCCTCGCCTGTACCAGTGACTGGTACCGCACGTAAATATTCAACACGACAAAGTCGCATTGCTGTACCCACTACGTCGCGCGCTTCTTCATCAGATCGCGCTACTGGTCAATCACTACTGCCACCAAGCTCTGTAACTCGCGGCGTACGCGGTACTACGCCTCAACGCACACCTCAGCCAGATCCAAATCCGCCGCGACGAGTTCTTTTCACAACAGAAAAACAGAAAGTAGGAGGAGGAGGAGGTGGTGGCGGCGGTCACAACGACAAGAAATGGGTACAAGAGCAAACCCAACGCATCACACAATATTTAAGCAATGTCGTCGATACGCCTGGAAATGGCATTGCCGGAATTAGAGAGGATTTTTTCAAGAGCAGCGGTGGCGGACTGCGTCAATTGTCCATTAAACAATTTATTGCAATTATTAATTATTTTTTACATTTCATAACACGCTTGACGGTAAATAGCAACAATTATGTGGAGGACATTGTCAACATAATGCAAAAGCTGCACTATCCACACCAGGTGAATGAGATATAACTAAAAATAATTGATTTAAATAAATCTTAATTACTTTTTTCTTTTAAAATTTATTAACATGAAATGTACACGAAAATCGTAAAATAAAAACGGACAGCTTAACAAGTCGTGGCTAAAAACACCCAATACGCAGCACTCTTTCGGAAATGTTATCGTACTGCTTGACTTTCTAATGGACTTTGTGCCCCCCGGACTGTCGTCGTCATGCAGCGAATTTGATTTTCCGCTTCAGGAGCCCCAGGAGCTTACATCGGCAATGTCTGCCAGTCGTGCTGCCGAAGAACAGATACAACTACAAATTCCTGACACTGATTTTCAGGCGCAAATCCTGATCAACTCGGAGGCCGGCTTTGCTTTGTGGGACAAACAGCTAATGGACGATTTTATGCAGTTGCAGCAGCAGTCGTGCGACATGCTCATTCAGAAAACCAGTGGATTTGCAGATTCGGCGGCATTGGACTCTGAACTGGCGCAACTGAGTCCGGCACTTGCTGATCTTGAGCGACAACGTCCGTCCATACCAAAAGACGTCGAGGAGAAATGTCGCCGACTGGAAGAGACGTTAAAGGAAATCACACAGCAGCTGGAAATGCGTCACGATGACTTTGACTGCGACGCCCAGCAACTCGAGCAACTGCTGGGCAAAAATCGTAAGTACGCCGAGGAGATAGCCCGCTTGGAGTCTGATGTGACCCAGACACAGGCACTCATAAGCACCCAAATGTGTAGTGTCGATCAGCGGAATGTGCTCATAGAAGATGTGGCACAATTGGCGCACGTTTTAGAAAGTCAGAAACGTACCGTGCACGATTTGCAACAGCGCAACTACCAGCAGCAAGTATTGTTATCGCGCGTCAAAAAGCAGCTCACTGATCAGGTGGAAAATTTCAACGCCCACATGCACGACATTATCTACTCCAAAATGTACACCGAAAACGCGCAAGATCTGCAATTGCCAGTGCAACCCACACTCGAGGATCTTAAACGGGTTCAAGTCACTCTAACGACGCTGCGTCATCGTAACCAAACTCTGCATAAAACAAACGCAAATGAACAGCAAAAACTTGAACAACAAATTGCCAAAATTCAACACAAAATTAACATCGTCGTAGAACCAAAAAGCAAAGCGCTCAGCACTGCACTCACTGCTGCGCAGAATCGCATGCAGGACGCAGAAGTGGCTATCCAAAAAGAGCGCGACATGCTCGATACGCAACTGCAGCAATTGGATGCGCAAACACAACAGTTGCACGCACAAGAGACGCAACTGGAGCAAATCATTAGTGAGCGACATGAGGAAATCGCGCGACTGGAGCAGCAAAACGAACAAACTATGTCGAATGCAGAGCAGGAGTACAATGCATACGCAGATGCACGCGAAGCACATCTAGATCGATGTGAAAAAACGCTGGCGGAGGTCGAAATCGGCATCGAACAATTGACAGTGCTCACCGAACGGAACGAGGTGCACATTGCAGAGCTTAGGCAAAAGTTGGAGAAACAACCACAGGACTAAAGAGAAATGAAGGTTCGGTTGTATTTTTATTATCAATATCGATGAATTGTTATAATCCTTACAGTATACCTGTTAAAAAATAGTTAAACCTTTTATGGTTTTTACTTTAAAAACCATTGCGCTCGTTTTTGATAAGAACGACATATCCCCAAATAATCCATGCCTCACAGAAATAGTTTGGAGATTTAATTCTTTACACCTTTACAAAATTTATGCTCGCAAATCAAGTTAGTAATTCTGAATTTTTAATTGAAAAATAATGCTTTTTAAGAGGAGCCCTTGTCAGAATTAAAAGAAAAAAACATTTTTAGCTAATTTTATTCTTTTTTAATTTTTATTGAAACATACAAATAAAGTTTTAATAAAGTGATTGAATATAATTTATTTTATGAATGGAAATGTATTTAAGTTCGATTAATAGTTTGTAGTTATTACTTTTTTATAAATACTATATAATTTATTTATAATTTTTTCACATTTTATTGCCACACATTTAAGAGTTTATTTTTTTTAAAGGTCATTTAAGTAGATTTTAATCAATGGTATCAATTGCACTTGAAACAGCTACAAAACTCGTGTGCAGCGTAAAAATTAAATCAATCCAAATGTCAAATAGTTCATAGTGTATGTTAGTGGTAAAAAAAAAAATAAATATTTAATTCTAACCAATTATGGTGACTGTCCTTTTGTTTGCGAACAAAATATTTTGTGAGACTATTGTCTGGCTTTCATCAAGAAAATTTAAAAAAATATATACGAACAGTTTTTGGATCATTCGGGTTCAGATCAATTTTCCGAACCACAATAATTTTAAACATTTCTTTGTTAAATTCGTACATTTTTTATGTTAAACCTAATTAAACATTAAGAACTATTTCACAATTAATTTGAAAACAATTAAAATTACAGTTGTGAGTTTTATGCAATAATATTATAATTAATAATTTGGCCAATTTCGCAAAGCATAATTTATGATTTATGCATGTACTGAATAACTTAGAAAAAGTTAAACTAAACAAAAATAATAAGTTTGTCGAAAATCATTGATGGACGTAAGCACGAAATTTACAAAAACACATAATGAAAAAAAAAACAAAAACAAACAAAAAATTTCTAAAGTTCAGCAGCGTCTCAGACACCGTCTGCTGATAAATATGACTTCTTTGCTCTTCTTCAGACATTTGCACAACAATAAAACTAGCATTACACAATAAATATATCGCCATTGCTGCGCTCAACGCTCGCTGCCGCATCAGTGCCACAAGTTGGTGGTGGCAATTGTGCTGGCGCTGTCGCCGTTGCGCGTTTGTCCAGCATTTCGGCCTCATGTCCGATCTCTACAATACCTTCGACTTGTTGCTGTAGAGCGCCTAGAGCTGCTTGTGCTTCTTCCGCTTCGGATGGTGCTTTATCTTTGGCATTAGTCACGACGCTATCGCCACCACCACTGCTGACAACGCCAGCACAACCAACTCCACCGTCATCCTCCTCTAGCTCTTCGGCGCTGTCTATTAATTTTTCGCTGCCACCTGAAGACGACGAAGACGCAGCCTGCTTCGCTTCGTCAATGCGAATGTTGACGCCTTCTTCGATGTCATTTAATTGATTTCTGCTCCGATTTTGGAATGTCACTGAGATTTCTTGAGGTGGCTGTTGTACAGTTGCTGAGGTTGATGCAGCGACGGCAACGTCATCATTTTCATCAATGCTGCTACCATTTGTGGCAGCTGTTGTAGTTGGCGCCGTTGTTATCGAAGACCACCAATTTGAGAAGGCGCCTTTGGCTTGCGATAAAGCGCCGCCTAAAAATGAATAGATTTCATGAAAAAAACCCAATATTAAAATTGTTTTAAATTAAAAGAAAATTGTACGCACCTACAGCACGACTTGTGTTATTAACAGCCTGATTGATTTTGCGTCCACTTTCGCTATTTTGCATCGTTCTGTGCAAAAAATAAAACAGTTTGAAAATAGAATAAATTTAAATCAAATAATTTTTAAACACATACTGTGCAATTTTTAACTTCATATCGGCGACCGAGAGCGTGCCCGCAAATGGATGACCCGACGGCAAGCCTTCAAAAAACTCAGCTTCGGGACGCACATCGTACCACTCTTGGAAGCACTGCGTACGTTTAAAGGCCTGCATAAAGTGTGCGTTAAAATGATCGTTATCCTTAGGTGTGACATCTAAAAACAAAAACGTAAATTGTTTTTATGACATTTAAAAACCTAACAAACAAATGCTCACCACCAGCAACAGCGGTGCGTAATAGTGCCAATATATAGCCTTGAAATTGTTCGCGTATCCAATGCTCACTACCCTCGGCATCCTCTTTGGGCGCGTGCACATGCTTCATAAGAAAATCCATAAAACGCAAATCTTCGGTACTCAACACCAACTGCCGTCGCAGCTCAGAATCGTGTGCCGCATCCATATTTGCATTCTCAATATCGACAAGGACATCGGCCAGCTGACGCTTCTGCTGAAAGAGCACATTCGAGGTGCCGATAACATAGCTAAGCACCGATGGATCGGTCAGTAAATCCATGTATGGCAAGGAAAGATACGGCAGACAAAGATTGCCGCTGGCGAAAATCGAAATTGGCGCACGATACTCATCAGGATTGACCGAGGACAGAGCAAAAAGCGTAGCTGTAAAAAAAAACAAGTAATTAAAATTATGTTTTTTTAATGCAAAATACACAGTAAGAAAAAATTATTATATATTTTAATTTTAACTTGAGCATTAACAAACTCTTAGACTCACTAGCCAAAGTGTCCACACTTGCTTCCCGCGTTAGCGAATTGCTGCGATCGATGCGCTTGCCCAACTCAGTGCCTACGCCGCCGCCACTACTTTCAGCCGAGTCCAGACGTTGTAGTTCACGCGTCGACTGTGACGTAGAATTTGAATTCGATTGTGGCGAAGTGTCCTCACTGGCAGAGTGACTTGCCGCAGAGGCGGCCGATGAAATCAATGCAGCGGTACTTTCCTCATCGACGGCCTCAGCACAGCTGCCCGTATCGGGTGATATCTTGACTTCAATTCCCGCTGCTACTGTAATTAATTCTTCAACATTTTCTACATCGCCGCCAGTGCGTATTGTAGGCGACAATTCTTCATGCACCTCATGCTGTTCATCGTGTGCTACCGCTTCGCGTTGCAACGAATCAGTAAAATCCGGCATCGGAGATAACGGACGTGATGTGCGTACGCATGCCACCTCCTGAAAGCCCTTCTCAAGCAGGCGCGGTATCAGTGATGCAATGCCTAATATTAGTGCGCACATGCCGCGCACCGGCGAACCAAAACAGACAACGCGCCGTTGCAACAAAAACAGTTTAAGCAAAATGAGTGTTTTGTGGCGCCATTGCAGTGCGATTTCACGTAGCGATAAACCGACAAAGAAATGACGCAGCGGTCGATGCAGTGATTCAGTGTCGTCGAGTAGACACGCGTTCAGCTGTTGATATGCTTTAACAAGCAGATCGGTACACGAGAAATCGCCCTGGTCGAAGAATGCGTCAGCGATCAGTGCAAGCTTAACTTCGATGTAACCGTAGATGGGTAGACGCGCCAGTATGCAGACGGACTTTTGGACCGTGCTGCGGGTAACGTCAGCCGTTCGGATTTTTAATTTCTAGAAAAATTTAAAATAGTAATATTTTTAAATTTATAATATAGAATTTCAACAATAAAATTTCTGTTTTTTAATACATTTTTTTAAAACTTTGTTCATAGAACTTTTATAGCTTAAATATAAACTCAAACCAATATATCTTCAATATAATATGGAGGATAAAAGATAAATATGATAACAGATAAAATACGTTTGAAAAAGGCAAACCAAATATATTTGTCTGATTGTAATAAAGTAATTTGTATATTGAATATGTTTTTAAGAATTAAGATATAGCAGATAAAAAATAAAACTGTAATTTATCTATAAATATATTTAAGATTATTAAGCAAATAGTTTGAATACAAATGCATTTAATTCTTGGTGTTTTCATTTATATTGTTTTTTGAGGATAATACAAAGTTTACGTAAAAATTTAAGTTTGGATGCAGGTTAAGTGTGGAATCTGGTGGAAACTACCCTTAACAACAAAAAAAAAAAACAAATTTATTTACTAAAATAAATTTATGGAGTTCCAGATTAAAAGCTTTAAACTTGCAAACAAAAAATTGGTTTCATGAAATCAATAAAGTTCGATCGAACATTTCAGTTTCCTTTAGATTGTTCAACTTTCTTTCATATTCCCCCTTCAACCGCCTTCACGCTTTATAACTAATATCTCATACGTATGTACGATTGGTTGTACCTCAACTGGTATTTGACGATAGCACGAGACACCGTAAATGCTTTCCGTTGGCTCCAGCAGGCTAGGCAAATTAAAGAAGACCGAGTCCTCGACAAAGTTGTGCGAGCCATCCGGCAAAGCCAATGTCGGTAAATATTTCCAACCCGATGGACATTCGTTTTTGCCAGCAGTGCCCTCTATGAGTGGCGGATAGGAGAACTCAACCTAAAATTGTAATTATTTTTTAATTTGTACGAAATTCGTTGAAAATTAATTTATCCTGTAACTGACCTGGCAACCGAGTTTGTGATGAAAGCCCACCACAAGTATGTGCAATATGGGCGGCTTATTTTCGGGCGTGGCCATTTTCTTCGTCGCTAAAATTGAAGTCACGCGCGCTCCTACTGTCGCGACAGGATGTTGTGTTGGCGTCTGTTGTCTGTCGTGGAAGGGGCGTCTCTTTCAGTCGTCGTCGTCGTAGTCGTCGCTCCACTTCAATGCATACACAACAGCTCAAATGTGCGCGCGGTAGGGGGCAGAAGGGACGATTACAAAGATTCTGAGCGGCCCGCCGACAATGACGATAGGAAAAATTGAAACGCACTTTTATTGTCCTTTTATATTTTCTCACTCACACTTTTCACATTTTACCGACTGAAGCGTACTTCGTAAATGTTTCGCACTTGGTTTAAGTTATTTGCGCAAGTAACTTCTCGCCTAAAATTATTTTTCTTCCTGAAAAAATTCGTTTGCGGCTTTGTGTTTTTTTCCTCCTTTCGTTGTTGCTATTGTAGTTTGACATTTACACAGTTGCCAGATGTGCGAATTGAGAGACGAAATAAAAATAACACAATGCAACAAAAATATTTTTTTGTACACGTACAATTTTTATCTACAAAGAAACTGAGGATAAAAATACCGGCATCAGAGCATTTTTAATAAAACTCCGACAAAAACTCTTCCAATACACTCGAAAAACTTGAACGAGCAAAACAGTATCAAATAAAACACAATTCTGTTCATTACATTAAGAATATAATTTTAATTGTATTTAATTTTCTAGCCGATTTTTAAAAATCATATTTTTTAAACATTAAATTTTCCCTTAATATTTCATCTTTTTTTAAAACTTTTGCTTGCAGCACACGTAACATTACAAGGCAAGATCAATTTATATTTGAATGTGTTTCTGGAAGTGTTTCTAAATATGGATGTGTATAAGTGTTTGTGTGTGTGTATACGCATACAGCGGTGGCTAACAAATTGGTAAAAATAAAAATAAAAACATTTTGAAGCAACAATTAATTTAAATAAACGGTATTTTCAAATTACTAATTTTAGATATATTTAAATATAAAAAATCCATGAAATTATGTTAAATTGTATTAACTAATTTTAGTTTCAAAAATATTTTATTAAAAAAAAAATAAACTAATTGAATTTTTGTATAATGTACGTTCATTAAAACAAGTAAAACAAGAATTTATTTTGTTAAAAAGCCATTTTTAATTTTTAAATAAACCGGACTTGAGAATAGTAAATAAACGCACAATTTGGCTGGAATATGTTATGCCATTTTAAAAACCCAAAATATCAGAATTTCAAAATATCTTTTAAACTGTTCTACTCCATATTTTGTTGACCACATTTTCGGTTTCACTTGGATGATCAAAGCAAAACCTTGAGGATAGGTTAGATTAGGTTGTAATGGCTTTCTCTTGAAAAGACACCCACTGAGGCTAAGAGCCCTTTGTAATGCCAGTATATGAAATTTGAAATTTAAGTGTCCAGAAATTGATATTATAATGTTTCCGTTTTATTTTTGTTTTCATTTTAATATTAATTAATTGATTAATGTGGGATAAATTTTTACAAAACTTAAAACTTAACTATTTGAAAAACGCTCTTGCAATCAATGTTTGTTTGTTTGTTTGTTTATGTGGTATATAAAACTACGTGTTAAAAATAATATTACAATAAAAGCACTTAGCAACAATTACAACTTAATACAAAATAAAACAAAACTATAATAAAATATAAGCATCAGTTAAGATATATGTATATATATCTACTCGTATTTATAAGTATATATTTCGCTATTTACAGTTAAAAATTTGTCAAGTGTGGCAGAAGAGAATAATCTAAATTGAAAGACTAAACAAAATTTTATTAAAACTAAATAAAAATAAGCATAACAAACTGGCGTATCGAAATACTAAAAGAAGCGTTCGGGTAGAAAACACGCCTGGTTCAATTTAAATTACGTTTAAAAATGTTTTCAACATTTGCACAGTTGCCAAAAAGGGCGTATGTAGTATGTATGTATGTATAGGGTTTTCGTCGGCGTGTCTGTGTATGTGAATATTTAAAATTTTACACATTTAGTAATCCTTTTACATGTATGTTTGTGTGTATGTATAACTAAGTAGCGTATCCTTTTGAAGACCGCTTGCGCACGATTTGCAGAAATGGCATTTTGTTTAAATTTTGTTAAATTTTCTTTGTTTGTTTCTTTATATGTAGTTTTCGTAATAATAATAAAAAGCGACGGTATTAAATGCCTTCACCGCTTTCGTTTTTAATTGACTGAATTTCTTCGATTAGATTTTTAAAGTTGGGCCGCAGCTTTGGATTTGCATGCCAGCAGGGCATCATTAGTTTCTCGTAAACAATATCTGGACATAGCATAGGTTTGCGTAGCCTACAGAGATGGAGTAAGTTAATTAAGTCAAGCTAAAATTTATCTAAAGAAATGTCAAGGAAATTACCGATCACCACTCTCAAGCCTGTTTAGAAAGCCCTCCTGCGTTAGCTCTTGATCGCTATCTAGATAAGGTATTTCGCCGCGCGAAAACATTTCGAATAGAGTTACGCCGTACGACCACACGTCCGATTGAAATGAGAATTTGCCTGTTTTTATAGATTCGGGTGAGTACCTAAAAAAAAATAATTTTATATTATCGATAGATACTTATATAATAAGAACTTATTAGTCATACCATTTAATTGGTATCTCACGTTCACTCTGCGCAATGTAATAACCATCAGAATTGGCTATTTGCGCCAAACCAAAATCAGAGATTTTCACGCGATCGCGGTCTACCAAAATATTTCGCGCTGCCAAATCCCGATGTATGACCTTCTGATTGCGCAAATAGTCCATACCCTAGAACGAAATACATTTTATTATATGCATAACTATGACAATTTTTTTTTCAACAAACCTTGGCAATGTCCAGTGCGAAGCGCAATAATTTTTCATTTGTCAAATTTGGCTTACGCGACGACAGATAAACGATAAACGAACCACACTCTAAATACTCCATTATTATTGAAATCGGTTCCTCAACCCACTGCTTTATTTTGACTATGTTTGGGTGATCCAGTGTCTGTGCAAGAAACGAATAAATATTGTTTAGTTATTCTTCTTTTCAAATAATCAACAAGTCTAAAAAACAGAAGTAATATGAAACTTTGCCTACCTGCATTATTTTTATCTCTCGCAAAAAGTCCTGGTTCAATTGTTTTAAACGCAACGATTTGAGCGTCTTAATGGCCACCTGTTCACGTTCCATATTTGGTGTGTTATAGCGTATTTCACCCAGGTACACGGTGCCATAATGGCCTTCACCGATTTTCTTTTTGTAGATGACTTTGCCGTTTGGTAGTTGCAGTACTGACGGCGTATCGTCGAAATAGCTGCGATAGCTGGGCTTGTTATTGTGGTTGCCGATCGGACTCTGGTGTTGCGACGGCTGTTGGTGGCTACTCCGAATAAGTGGCGCGCGATCACAAGTCGTTGAGTTGCTCGAAAACGTGCAGCTTTGTATGTCGCTGATACTGTGTCCGTTCTTGAGCGTATGAACTGCAATTAAATTTATTTATTTTTCAATAACAAAAACAAATATAAATTGACTCCTAATGAAATAAAGAACGATTACAAAAAAGTCTTTATTTCATTGAGCGCTAACTAATTTTTTATAATACAGTAAAATGATACTTACAAGTCTCCTCGGTCATATTACTAAATTCCGAATGCATTGATGATGTGTCCGAATAGCTCTCGGCGGCAGCACAAGCGCTTCCATCTACCGTTGCGTAATTTGTGGCAAGCGTTTCTTTAATGAAAATCAAACGGGAAAAGATTTCCTGGTGATTGAAACGTTTATCCGGTTCCTTACTCCAACCGTCCAACATTGTGCTGTACATTTCGTCAGGACAATCGTCACTAGGTGCGGGCAATATTCCACCATAACGATTCCAGGTCTGAATCAACATTTCGGCGCTGAGATTTGTAATAGGTTTGCCGCGGGCGAAAATTTCCCAAACAGTTGTGGCAAAAGCCCACAATTCTGCATTGGGATCCTCTTTTGCGGCATTGATGTCTTTGTAATATTCGAAAGGTATCCAAGGAAGTCTGAATCAAGTAAGGAAAAACGAAATATTCAACATACAAATAATAACAACAACAAATATGTAAGTATGCATGTATATAACAAGCGTATAAAACCTTACTCGTCTTTGCGATAGGGACGCGGAAAGCCGGGATCAGCGATTTTCGCCTCAAGAAGATTTGATTTCGGATCAAATTTGGTCACATACAGATTAGAACAGCGAATGTATCCGTGGACGATATCATACTCTTGCTAAAAGTTAAAAAATTCATATTTAATAAATTGTATGTCAACAAATTAATTGTAATAAAAAAAGAATATTTAATAAGTAGTTATCCCTTTATTCATGAACGAATATTAAAATGATGTTTTTTCCCCTATTACATATAACTTCTTAGACGTTTAACTTTTGGGGATATTTTGAGTAGAATAACAGTATTTTAGTTAAAATTGCTTATAAATAATGGAGGTAACTTATAACCAAATTCAACAAGACTCACCAAGTAGACAATGCCTCGTACTAAACCGTGCACCACATCGAGCAACGAGCGCACCGTAACCTTATCCTTCAGATGCAACAAAAACTCATTCAGTGGCCCATATTTGGCATGCTCCATAATCATAGAATATGGCGTAGAGAGCGTTAGACCGTATAATTTTATAAATTGTGGTGAATAGATTTGACCCCAGTTGTTAGCTAACTTCATGAACTCCTGCAAATTGGAACAAAAATAAGAAATCCAAAAAAAAATAATATTTTAGAAAGTGTACCTGAAAATCAGCATCGGATTTCAGTACTTTCAGTGTAACACAGACATCCTTAAAGCTGCCCTGTTGTATCCAATCAGCGCGCATTTTAAACATTTTACCATTATCACATTCGCGAGCAGAATCTGTAGGAATACAAATAATAATTTTAATTTATATTATAAAGAAAACATCGATTTATTTATCAATTAAACTAATAAACGTGTTTTTAACTTACTTTTATACCATTGCAAATCCATTTTCGGATCGAATACTTGCACACGTTTACGTTGGAGTTCAGCTTCGCTCAATTCCGTTTCAGTCTTTTTCGATTGCAAATTTTTTGGCAAACAAATCAATAACAGCGGCGGTTTATCTGTTTTTAAAATATATTTAAAAATAATTCTCGGTAAAAAAATTATTCGAACAATTAAATTAATATTATTTTTAAGACGCACCATATTCCGATGGCGGTATGCGGAAATGCTGCTCCGTGTCAGTTGGTATATGCTGTGCCAGATCAGTCAGTTTATCAAATGTTAATAGACTTTCGTTGAAGTGTAATATCCATTTCAAGTTGCTGTTATCTTTTTTGATTTTAAACGTTTCCGTTTTACATTTTTCCGGCTGCAAACCAGATCTTTAACAATCGAGGAAAACACATTAAATAAATAAAACAAAAATTATAGGTGAGTCAAGGAACTTACAATTTCGTGTTGATGTCAATGTAGTAGGTGTCGTATTCTTTTTCGCATTGGCGTATAATATAACTGCCGCACTGATCGCGTTTCTCGCGAATTTTCGCAAAAGAAAAACTGCCACTGTAAGTGAGCAAATATAAAAAAAAATTATTTTAAATAAAAAATATTTGCTTAAAAAGAACCAAGGCCTACCCTATGGGACCATGACAACGCAATTCTTTTAGCTCTTGCAGCGACGGCGTCACATATTGCACACAAAGGTCCAGCATCCATTTTGATGTTAATCTGAAAAAAGAATATAAAAAACATTTTTTAAATATGCGAATATATTAAGGATTATATATTAATTGAATTACTGACGCTTTTGAATTTGCATCATTTCTTTGCATTCTTACCGGATGTAACCCGCTAAATAAGTGATGAATGATTCCAGCTCGGTTTTACGCTCAAATTGCATGCGATAGCCATTGGGAAAGCCGGTAATTTCCAAACGCACAAATTCCCGACCCTCCGTATAGAGCGCGTAAATATTTTCCAGCTTTGCGACGAGTATCCACTGCAAAAGTAAACAACAACAACAGATATTATTTAAGTTATTTATAAACGAATAATGCAGCACAAACAATCAAACAAACAAATAAACAAAAAAATGTATCAATCTAAATATAAATTTTTGCGTGTCAGCGGTGCTGCACCCAAAATGATAACATTGCAAAAATCAAACAAAAAGGGTTAGTGGCATATTTTTTTAAAATAATTTTATGTTTTTTGCAAATAAGTTTTTTAAAGACTTTGTATAATTTAATTGTTAAAAATAAGTGAGTACATATTGAAAAAGTGATTTCTAAATCACGAACAAACTCTCCCCCTTGCACCTTTCTCAACGATTGTGTTATCAACAAAATGCATCAACATCAACAAATGAAACGAGATTACATTAAGCGAAAGAGAAGCATTAAAATTCAAATTCACAATTTGCAAAACTTATTTATTTGTCATTCGAAATAATTAGTGTTTGTTATTCGAAAGTTTTAGTTCAAAATTTTTATAAATAATAATTACTATTTCTAGGCAATCATTATTTGTTATTTATTTATAAAGTTTAAAGGTAAAATTGAAATTAATAATAAATTTTTTTTATATTTTATATCCCCTTTTTCTATTCTATTTCTTTTTTTTTAATTTGAAAACGTTAAAAAAAGTTCTCCTCCAACTTTTTCAAAATATTTTTCTAAAAAGTTCAGGTTTTTATTATTATGTATTATTAGAATCGAACATTTTTGATATACGATAAAAATTTTATGTTTAAATTAAATTATTTTATATTAAAAAAAATGTATACATAATTCGAAATTTTAAACAAAAATACTACTCCAATCACCTTCAATTTATCCTCTGAAGTTATGCGCGATATCTTCATGCCCGGCTCAGCAGTGTCGTACAAGTCCAGCTTAACGTAGACATGAGCCTCGGAGCCAACGGGACCCAGTGCTGCGGTAGAATTGAGACTACCATTCGAAGTAGAGGACGAAAACGATGACGACGAAGATGAAGAGGGAACCGCTTGCATCTCATCGCCCGGTATAAAATCGACTTTGGCTTTGTACGTTTCCATGAGATATTGCGGCGCAAGCACATCGTGCACCTCATGCACATAATTCCATTTGAGGCGTGACAATTCGATATTCGTAAAACGAAATTTGCGAAAACTTTCGCAAATCTTTGGCTTGACAAAGACTTTATGCGCCTTAACCAGTTGCCGCGGTAGGTAACGCTTGTAATTCGCTTCGATCGTTTCAACAGAAGCGCTGCGCTCCTGCAAATCGATATACATATTGACCACGCCCAGCCCCATGACGTTATCCTTCTTAGCGGGATAACGTATCTCGGGAATGCATTCGCGTACCATATCCCAGCGCATCTGCCGATAAAGATACTCGTAGGCGTTCGGGTCCAAAGCGTACAGCTGTTTATCAAGGGCGGGCACTTTGAAGCGCATGCGAAAAACATAACGCACACCGGAACGCAATGGGCGTCCCGGTACGGCCCAATCGCCGCAATCGGTGGACGCTGTTTCATATGCCCGCAGTCCAAAAAGTAGTCGTGTCGTGGGCAAAATTCGCAATTCGCGACAAAAGTCAAAGCAAATATCTTCCGCAAAGGCCGCACTCAAATGCGAATAAGCCACAAAGTCACCTTTGACGTAATTGAAAATCTGATGCAGTTCCATGCCGTGTGCAAGCGGTGTTGCGTCTCCAGCGTTGCCAGTGGAGCTTCCTAGTATTGTCGACGAGGCCATCGAACTGAGTGAGGGAGTGGCGTTGCGTGAGCCATTAAGATCGCTATTGCTAAGCATTGAGGCACCGTCCAACGAGATGCTGCCGCCACAGTCATCGAGCAGCGTTGCGCCCGATTCGGTGGAGGCGTGGTTCATTTTCTGTGGTTGCAAAGTCTTCATTGTTTAGTATATTAAATATTTGAAATAAACGATTTTGAAACACAACAGGCTTTAGATTTTAGTACCCGGTTGTCGTAAACTTTAAAATAACCATTTTTTAATGAAATTTAGGTACTAACAATAACTGCTGTTAAGAAGTAACCGGTTCAGCGGTACACGTTTAGGATTTTTCTTTTGATGCAACATAATTACATTTTTTTAAATGTTTTCAAAATTGTTTTTTAAATATTCGAATATAACCGGTTTGGAATAGACCACATGTAACACTTAAAGTTTAGTACCGTGCGTTCAAATTAAAAACCCAGATGACCAGAAAAATAAGACTTTTCTACTTTTGAGTGTTGCTGGGAGTACCGACGCACCTTTCTTTTCTTATTCTCGAGCGAACACAAAAGTTTTAAGGTTTTTTCTGCACTCCGAGAAAGAACGAACTCGTTTAGGATTCCTTTCCTTTTTTGTTGTTTTTATGGTTGTTGCTGTGCTGCTTCGCTTCTTTTATCACTATTTTTTTCTTGTACCACCAGTTCCATTGCTTGCTTTGATTTTTTCTATAGCAGCAGAAGCGTTCACCTTGTTTTTGTATTTATTGTAAAATGTTAAATACTCTACACAAATTGATATCTATTTTTCGATTTTCTTTTTGCTCATTGCACTTTTTCGCACTTGAAATTGTTTTGATTTGATTTTGATCCGCGTATGCAACAATTTTCACTTCATTTGCACTGATTTTGATTTCTGCGTTGTTTCGGCCATTTTCATTTGTCTTCTTGTAGTTATCGTTATCACTCTTAGAGATGTGCGGGATGTGTTAATATAAAAAATCGATTGCTGCAAAACTGACTTCGATAATGACATGCTTCATTATGATGCTACTCAGTTTAGAGAACATGAACCACAGAATTGAAGTAGTTGTAAAAGCGATGCTAAAATTTGTAGTTGCAACAAATTTTCTTCATGATATATTCAATTTTTTTTAGAGGCAAACGGATTTTATGCTAAAATTCAGCCCTAGCTCCTTAGACAAAATCCCATCCCTATTTCAAAAGCGTTAAACTGTCATCTGCAACAAAAGCTCTTTAAGCTTTAAGAAATCAAAACAAAAAACAAAAACGATAATTACGAATCAGTTTTCGGAATAAAAAACATGCTAATTTCTGGGGCAAGGTTTGCAATTGTTTTGCTGAATCGTACCGGGAAATACACACAAAATCGCAAAATTCTTTGGTAAATTGTTAAAAAATTCAATTTTGAAATTAAGAAAAAATTAATCAAAAGTTAAAATTGAATAAGTCGATCAATTGTACGAAATCGTTTAAATATTAATGAAACGTTTCTGTGCAAAAAAGGCCTAAGCTACCAATTCTACTAAAATATAAAAAAATTCCAGTCGACGACTTTTGTCCACCAAGCAACCGCAAAAGATGAAGTTGCTCAATGCAAGCGAAGCTTCGAAAATTGACCAGGAACTCTTTACTGAATACAAATTCGGTGTGCAACAGTTGATGGAATTGGCCGGACTCAGTTGCGCTCATGCCGTGGCCAAGTGTTTTCCGGCTGCAGAATTTCGACGAGTTTTAGTATGCAGCGGACCCGGCAACAATGGCGGTGATGGTTTAGTTTGCGCCCGGCATCTGGCGATAATGGATTATTGTCCACGTATTTACAATCCGAAGGTTACACCAAACTCACTTTACGAAGATTTGCCACATCAGGCCCGGATGAATGGCATCGAATTTTTGGAAGCCTGTCCCACTATTGCGGAAGTCGACCAGCAGTACGATTTAATTATAGACGCAATATTTGGGTTTAATTTTAAGCCACCGGTGCGGGAATCTTTTGCGCCGATTCTTAATGTACTGCGTGGCACTAAGGCGCCCATTGCAAGGTGTGATTTTACTTAAAATTTGCATTGAAACAATTTTTTATTTAAATTTTTAAATACAAATTATATTTTATTTTACGTAGCATTGACATTCCCAGCGGTTGGGACGTCGAGAAAGGCAAACAGGACGAAAGCGATTTTATGCCGCGCCTTCTCATCTCGCTTACGGCACCAAAATTGTGCTCAAAGGATTTTTGCGGCGAGTTTCACTATTTGGGTGGCCGCTTCGTGCCGCCTGCCTTGCAGGAGAAGTACCAACTGCAGTTGCCGACCTATCCGGGAACAGAAATCTGTGTTAAATTGTAAACAGGATACAAAAAAAGGACTGAAAAAACGAGCCAATTCAAACTTCATTAAAAGGACTTTAATTTAATTTTCAATAATTAAAACAATTTCAAATATTTCATATTTGCAATAAAATTTGTTTTTTTGTTTTGTTAAATAATTTACAAAAAGTATTTCCGCATTTACTCTAACCATGCACATGTGCACTATTTATGCAAACGATGGTAATTCTTGCGGCGCCTGTCTTCCTCGAACAAGTTGTTGCGCGCCCACTGCTTAATATTGCCCTTGGTACGCAGCATGGCTGATCGCGAATCTACGTCGCGCACCGCAAATGGCGAAAAGCCGGCAGTGTAGTCATCTTCTAGTGCATTTGTTTTCGTCTTGGAAACACGTGACGGCATCTGGTGTGGCATGGGTTGATCTTCAAAAAGTATAGGATTGCGTGAATGCTTGCCTCCTTGAAAGCGTGGTAAACTTTGATTTTTATATTTGGCTGTATGAGGACGGCGTGTGTTGATGTGAATCTAAACAGGGAAGGAGACGAGAGAGAGAAACAGTTTTTTAAAAAAATATTGCGGACCAGAAAAATCAAAAAACATGAAAAAAAATATTTTCTTTTAATTATTCCAATGATATGCAAACTATTGTTGTTACCAAACATTTAGATCTTAGAATTCAAAATTGATTTGTATTGAATGATTTATCATTTTTGAATACTTACCACCTGTTTGCCATTCTCGTCCAAACTGATTGCAACGCGTTTTAACGTTTTATTGCCGCAATTCGGGCAAAACATTTTGGTCATAATGCTCGTCGTTTTGAAGCACGCATAGCAGCGCAGTATATAAGTGCGCAAATGTTTAATGACACGCCCATTTAGCGCCACAATATGCAAATTCATTTGTTTGAGCGTATTTTGCACAGCAAAATCGGTAGACATGCATGCAACCAACGGCGTTAAGTCCTCATCGACTTTGACCTCGAGTGATTTTTTTAATTTATTTATATTTCCGGGCGTAATCCAGCCGCCATCATCCATGTCATTTTCCCCGGCATTTTCTTCAGATACATTTGATTCATCGCAGTCATCTTCATCTTCAGCATTCGATCCAGTTTCGTCTGCTTTTGCAACGTCTTTACTTTGAGGCATTAGCAAATCGACGTTTGGTCTGATCGTTGGATCGTTTTCTGGGGTTAGGCCCATAATCTTCTGGAATAATTTATCCAATTCCTCTTCAGTCATGTCTTCATCGCTGTCATACATGTTTTTTTGATGTGATTCGTCTGTTTGATTTAGTTGTCGCTCAATACCCTCTTTAACGCTGTCGACTTGATCTTTGTTTTTGTCATCTGTTTCACTGTTTTCTGGCTGCTCTTCAGCCTCGTTGTCCTTATTTTCTTCATCATCTTCTTCGCTTTCTTCTTCGCCTTCGGGGACATACCAACCCGGAAGCTTTGTGTTATCTTGAAACTCTTCTGGTTTATCTTTAGAGACCACTACGCGAGACATAACCGGCTCCTTGCGCAAATTAGCAGTTCCAACATTGTCCACTTCCAATTCGTAGGCAAGTGCAATTACTTTCAAGTCGATTCCCGAAAGACTGGCATAGTCACCAGTTTTCTTTGAGAATTCAACACAGTGGCGTACACTTTCGGCGCGTGGCTCACGAACTTGCAAATCAAAGGGTAGCACGCAGAGACGTCGGATTTGACGTTTGTTGCGCACCTCGTCAATAACATCAGGCACTGTAAGCACCCAATCTGCGTATTCCTGAAAAATTATAAGTAAACAAAAACAGTCGAATTAAATTCTCAGATAATTTTGTGTTTTAATACATAAAAAAAATTTTTCTTTTTACTTACATTGAGAGGAACTGCATTGATGAAGGCCGTTGTATCCGCAACCAAATAACTGACTTTCTTTTCAGGTCTCGTCATGATTCCTTAATTTACTTTGCAAATTTCAATATTTTTCTGAAACGATGCACGTGTTGACGTCTCTTTTATTAAAATTGCGTCGCAGTTAGTTCTGGCATTTAAACGATAACCGATATCCGTAGAGATCGTATTTAAGATGTAAGGGCAGATACAAGTATCAAAGAAGGCAAGTGAAGTAGTACCAAACAGAACAGCTTTGGAAAGGTTTGGAAACTTTGTCAAGCTCTACCAAGTAAAATCGGGTTTCTATCCACACAATCGCAGTGCGTTCACTATTAATTTTCTTAAAAATGGCGACAATTTCCACCACACGTAAATTTTAATTACAATCTTTGTGTGGAAAATTCATAATTTTATTAAGAAAATATTATTACAAAGCAAAACAAAGTGTTGAGCACCAGTTTTAAGAAAGTTTTTACAAAAATATTTAATGTGTAAAACGAGAAAACTTGTGTGAAAAAATATTGACAAAGAAGAGGAAGACAAACAGAAGCATCAGTGAAAAAAATAAGTAGAACACACACCAATAACAACAACAATGTGGAATCAATGGGCCACCGCGCCACCACCCATGCCTGTAACGGCGGTACCACCTCAACCGCCATTGCCGGATGCGCCTCCACCAACCGCACCCATCACATCGGCGCCGCCACCTTTTGTCGCTGCTCCGCTAATTGGTCCTACAATGCCACCATCAGCGGCTCCAGTTGCAGTAGCGACACCAGTACCCGGCACTGTTATGGATCCAAGTAATCCGTACGCACAATATTCGGCGGCTCAATATGCCGCAATGACACCGGAACAGCAGTTTGCGCTGCAGCAGCACTGGCAACAATGGCAGGCGTATCAGGCAGAGTACGCCAAATGGCATGCTCAATACGGCGAGCAGGTGAGTCCAAAGCGGAGAGTACAAATAGAGCATAACATATACATATAATTAATAATATCGCCATATTATTGCGCATTTAAAACACCCTTTGTTTGTGTTTTGATTAATTCTACAATTACAAATTGAAGTAGTTTAAGAATTACATTGTTTGCCAATCCAAACAATTGTGGCTTATTTATATTACCAAGGAAACTAAATAAATTTTGTAGCGCAAAACAACAGGTTATCGAATGTTGAACTAAAAAATATGATTATTGTACGCTATGATCTAAACTGAAAAATACTTTCTTACCAACATTGAATGAATCTTTCCTAAAATCAAAGCTAATTTTAAAAAACTTTGAACAATAGCTTATTTTAATCATTTTCTTATAAAAAAACACTTTTAATATTTATTCATTTAAAATGATAATTTTGTAAAAAAAAAATAATCTTATAATGTCATCTTTATATAAAATTTATTTTGTCTTTAGTACAAACGCGAGATGGCAGCAGCAACGACACCAACTCCAGCTGCACCGGTGGCAGCTGCAGCTGCAGCATATCCCGCTTACTATCAGCCACAGCAGCAGCAACAACAACCACCGCCGCCGCCACCAGATGTAAGCCAACAACAACAGCAGCAGCTTCAACAACCGCCACCAAGCAAGATTTCAGGACAACCACAAATGTATACTCAAGCGCCGCCAACTGGAAACCTACCACAGCATCAGCAACCGTATCCAGATTATACTCAGAAACAACAACAGCATCCACCACCACCACAACAACATCAACCCTTTAATTATAATCAACCACCGCCGAACTTTAATCCGGCAACAAACTTTCAGCAAATGCCCCCACAAAATTTTGGAGCTGTCAACAATGTTAACCGGCAGCAACCTCCAAACAACAATAACAACATGGACCGCGGACGCAACCTCAATAATGACACCTCAATAGTAGGAAATCGTAATCCCAATCAAAGTGTTATGAATACTAGTGGCTCCAATCAGCCAGGCAGAGTAGGAGGCGGTGGCAATAACTTCGGAACACCACAAACTAACCAAAATCAGTGGGGAGGACCGGGTCCAAATAACGAATTCGTCGCCGGTACAAATCAGTGGACGCCAAACCAAAGTAATCGAAATTGGAGTGGTTCGAATCAAGGAAATAGCGATGGTCCCAGTAACGATGATGATGCAGATAATCAATGGCAGCAATCTCAAAATGATGACACCAGTCAGAATAGTCTTGGAAATCAATGGGGTGGTTCAAATCACAGCAGTAGTGGACAGCAGCGCAACCACGGCGCTGGCACCGGCAATCAGTGGGGACCTCCGAATCAAGGAAACCAAAATAAATTCGATGTTGGAGCAAACAGTGAACGTGAAAATTTGAACAAGAACAATCAATGGGGAAACAATCAAGGCAACTTTGGACCCGGAAATAATGATCGTGGAACAAACAACAATAACAATCGTCGGCCGGGCAATTTTGGCCCGAATCAAGATGGTGGAGGAGGAAACGGACCTAATCAAAATAACCAACGCAACTTTGGCGGTAATCAAGGCAGTGTAAATCAAATGGGTTTCGGTAACCAATGGAGCGGTCCCAATCAAGGCGGAGGACCAGGAGTAGAATTTGGAAATAATCAGCGTAACAGTAATAATAATTATAATAACCGCAATGAAGGCGGTAACGGGCCAAACACTTGGAATAAAGGTGGACCGGGTGGTAACTTTGACAACAATGGCCCCAACAACAACAACAATAGCAATCAAGATAACTTCGGTGGAAATCAAAGAAATCAAGGTGGCGGTCGTTTTGGTAACAATCAGAATAGAGGCGTGCCTGATTTGGATCAAGCCGGTCAAGGCAACAATTGGGGAAACAATAACCAAAATAGAGGAGGACCACCGAACGATAGTTTTAATTTTAATCGAGGCGCTTGGGGTGGCAACAACAATAGAAATGATGACAGCTTTGGTCCGAATGGCCGGAATTTCAGTCCCAACAATAACAGAAGAGGTAATCAACCAGGTTCTAATAACAACCCAAACAATTTTGGCCCTCATCGCAACCTAGTAGGAGATAATAACTTTGGGCCAAATCAAAATCATGGTCCGAACAAATTTGGCCCCAATCGTAATCAAGGCCCAGACAACTTTAATCCTAATCGTAGTCAAAGTGGTCCAGACAACTTTGGTCCTAACCGTAATCAAGAAGGACCAGATAACTTTGTCCCTAACCGTAATCAAGGAGGACCAGATGACGTTGACCCCGCTCAAATTCAGCGAAACCGCGATGGCCCTGGTCAAGGTCCAAAACAAGGTCCGAATCAGGGTAATGTCAATCGCCCTCAACAACAGCAGCAACAGGAAAAAGTTCAACAGAAGGCTCCCCCACAACAGCAGCAACGAGCTGGTGCCGCTGAATTGGACGAAGAAGGATTCGATCGCCAATTCCAGCAATGGGAAAAACAGTTTGAAGATTGGAAACTAGCCAATGCCAATCATCCTGATCGGGACATGTATCGACGTTATGAGCAGGAATTTGAAAATCAAAGAAAACGTATCATGGAACGACGTGAACAGATGCGTCGCCGTCGTATCGAACAAACAGGAGGTACGTTAAGTGATACTGGTGGACAAGAAGAAAATATTAAAAAGAAACCTAAGAAGGATGATTGCGCCGAAGATAATCAACTGCCTGAGCATGAAGAAAAGCAGGAAGATGATGTTGCAGTTAATGCACAGACCGAACAAGCAGAACAACAAGAACAAGAAATTGACGATGCTGAAAGCGTTGAAATGGACGATGCAGATACTATTGCTCCAGATACTGTTGAAACTCCAGTAAAGACACAGACACCACCAAAATCTCAATCGCAAATCCAAATAAAATTTGGACAAAAAACAAATGAACAAATCGAAGCAACTAAAAAGCAACAACAGCAATCTAAAAATAAGGCAAGTCAGAGTAAGGCTAATTCCAATCAGAATCAAAAACCGATCAATACTAGCACTCCAAAGCCGGTACCAGCCACAAGTACACCGAAAGTGGTTGCCACTGCCACCACAGCAAGCGCTACAAGCACAACTCCACGTCCTAGTGTGGTGGTAGGTGGCAAACGAAAGAGTCGTTTTGATGCAGTTCCGACAGTGACACCCACCGTCGAAGTTAAACCAACAGCTGTTTCTTGCGAAGTCATTACTTTGGATGATGAAGATGAAGACGTCCCTCAAAAGTCGACTGAGTCAAAACAACAAATGACTGAGATCTTTAAAAAGTCTGAAGGAATACCTGGATTAGACTTGGTAAAGGATCCTGTCGCTGAAGGCAACGATGGACCAACGCGTCCAACTAAAGTAGCCGCTACTAAAAAAACTATGACTACTAAGAAAATACCATCACTTTTTGACATTGTCATACAGAAGCCAACTAACGATCAGAATCCACAAGCCTCGACATCATCGTCGGCGGGCAACACGTCAAAGGAACAATCGACTGCTGATGGTGGTGAAGCACTTCCAGATGTCTCAAATGCTCTGCAAGATCCCGCATTCATGCAAAAAATAACAATCGCACTTGCAAAAGCACAGGGCAAAGATCAACCTGAAGTCGGTTCAGCGCCACCTGAAGGCTTTTTGCAACAGTTGCCGTCTTTATTGCAGCAATTGAAACAAAATCCAGAGGATAAACAAAATCAAGATCAAGGTCAGGATCAACAGGATGATAGTCAGAGTGGACAAAGAGCAATGTCATTTGCAGAATGGCAACGGCGAAAAGGACGAGAAGGTCAAAATTTTGGTCCCGGAAATGGTCCAGACTTTGGTGGACCTAATTTTGGTGATAACAATTCGAATTTTGGCGGAAATGGTCCCAACTTTGGTGGAAATAGACCCAATTTCGGTGGTAATGTACCGAATTTTGGCGGTAATGGACCCAATTTTGGTGGAAATAATCCTAATTTTATTGGAGATTGTTCAAATGATGGAAACGGGCCAAATTTCAACAACAATTTCGGTCCTAATAGAGGAAATGGCCGAAACTTTGGAGGCAATTTTCGCGGAAATGGGCGTAACTTTGGTGGTAATGGTCCCAATTTCGGTGGAAATGGTCCCAATTTTGGTGGAAATGGTCCCAATTTCGGTGGAAATGGTCCAAACTTCGATGGAAATGGTCCAAATTTTGGTCCGAACTTCGGAGGAAATGGCCCCAACTTCGGTGGAAATGGTCCGAACAATTTTGGTGGTCGTGGACCAAACTTTCAAGATGATGGTTGCAATTTTGGTCCGAATTTCGGTGGAAACGGTCCTAACTTTAATGGTGGCGATGGTCCGATGGATGGACCCAATTTTAATAATTTTGGTCCCAATCGAGGAGTCGGAAACTTTGGTTGTGGTCCGAATGGTCCAAATGGTCCAAATTTCCGCGAACAAAATTTCCGAGGTGGCAACAATCGAAGTAATCGCGGAGGAAATGCAATTTCAAACTTTGGTAGAGGTGGCGGCAGTAAAGTTATCGGAAACTTCGGCAGCAGCGGAGAAGGAGATGACTCTGGCGGTGGCAATATTTCCAACTCGGGAAATGATATGACGAATTCAACAAATGCAAACAATCCATTCCGGCGCAGTGCTGGGCCAAATGCACCCACTTTCGATGATGGCAACAATATGCAATCAAACAAGAACAACATTGGTGGTCCTAATGGTCCAGGAAATATGAGTGAAAATAATGCAAACACTTCATGGGTTAATGGGTAAGTTTTTTTTTTCGATATATATACCGTATTTTTTTCATTTGCTTACTTAATTACAACAGCCTTTAATAAAAATCAGCTATTTGATTTGCTGATCACATTGCAATGAACAAGAGCAAGAGGTCTATTATAATAATACCAACCGTCTATTCCGACCCTAACCTGAACCATGCTTATAAATCTTGAATTATTAAATTTTGAAGTAGGACGATCCTTGACCACTAAACAATAAAACTACAACACATATATAACCGTTTTTTTTTCCGTCCGTTCTGTATATAACCTATAAAAAATTACCCAATTTTTCTGTTTAAGATCTTTTCGACGTAAGAACGAAATCTCGCATATAAAATGTCCGTCACTCCGATTAAATACATAACTTTTCCTTATGTGACGTTCATGTCGTCTGCTGTTTTTATGTCTTTTAGTCAGTCTGTTCAAAAATATAGTGTCCGCTTTTTATTACTGCAATTCCTACGTACTATTTTGTAAGTAAATATCGTATCCCTTACAAATACGTATTAGAACATACGAGTATATACTAAGAGAAAATAATACTATTTAGTTAATTTATGGAAATATTCTCAATACTCTGCAAAAATAAAACCATAAATCAAGTATCATCTCTCGAAAATCAATTTTTTAAATTAAAGACCCAAAATTGTTCAATAGACTTGTTACTTCACTGATTTTGTTTTAGGCTCGTAAATAAAATTAATTATACAGTAATGCAAAGTCCTTAATGTGTACCCTACATCCAGTGTTGGAATTTTAAACTAAATAAAAATATCCTTTAAATTTGTAAGTTAGTTTTTGTTTCCATTGAATATTTAATAATTGAAATAAATATTGTTTATTGTTAAGACAAGAACAATTAAAAACGTTTTGTATGTTTTTAATGAATTAGTGATTTTAAATCGGGTTTACTTTCAAAATAATCTCACTTTTACATCCCACATTAAAGTTTTGTTAGGGTATAGAATAGGTTCTTGTGTGCCTGGTAGAATAAGTTGCAGATATAGAAAAGTATTCATATTTTTGATCAGCACTACCTCTTATCCTTACATCTAAGAAAAATAAAACCTGAGCTACAAAACTAATTTATCGATTTAAATTTTGTGTATTTTTAAATATATTTTATAAAGATAAAGTTTAATAGAATTATGATTAAGTTTAGCCATGGCAAGCTTATCAAAATGCAGAATGTATCAGATTTTAATAAGCATTTTTTAAATATACAAATTTTTTTTAAATTTATATTTAAAAAATACCTAAAATGTCCTATTACCATTTAAAAAAACATATTTAAAAATGGTCAGGAAAGACGTTTTAAAATGTATTTTTTAAAAGTTGTAACTAAATTTTTACTGATATTACTTTCGTTTTTAAAGTTCAACAATAAGATTTATACTGCAATTAGTTTCATTCCAATATGCCCGTCTATAACCTAAAATAAAGAATAAGAAGTTGCAATTGAACGATATGTATGTCCGTTTTAAAAATCACTGATTCTTTTCCCCGTTGTCCGAGCTTTATTTTAGTAATTAAAACTGATTCGAAATTTACATATCTCATACATACCTCGAATTATATTACTGGGTGTAGGGTATTTTCATAACTAGTAAATTAACAATTTTTTTTATTTGTCGGCTTATCTATCTTGTTAATGCTGGAATTTTTATTCCATTCCTTTTCTTTTCATTAACTTTGGGTTTGTGATTGCACAAAACAAACTTCGTGCGATTTTGATTTTTCACCAATATAAAAAATCGTTTACTCTGCTGGCTGTCGACATTATATCGCCGCTAATCGTCCGTTTTTATAGCGGAGGAAATAATGCAAGACCCAGATTTATGAATAACAGGAACAATAATAATCGAGGAAACCGCAATTAGAACTGGGTTTAAAATTGCATAATTTTGAATAAGTTTATAATATTAATATAAATTAATATACACTTCAAAAATGATAAAAACAAAAAATAAAAGATTTCGGTCTTTGCGTTGAAATTATAATTTTTTAACTTTTTTCACTTCTACTCTTCAATTTAAATGCAGATAGTTGTGAAGTTAAACACGATATTTTAAAAATGCATTATCATAAATTGTAATCTTGGAATTTTAAAATTATAACTTACGTATTTAAATATGATAACTTATAAACATCTTTATATATGCACATTCGTATTTAATGATTTAGAATAAAAGTTGAATGTTTTACCAACCCCAAAAACCTTGCAGCAATTTATTTATATTTGATTAAGACAGTTTCAAATCGAAACGTTTTTATTTAAAAATCAACATATTTGGTTTTTGTTATCTTGAAATTGTACTTTTTGAATGCGTTATTAAATTTAGTTATAAAGTAATTTTTGTAGACTAAACTTTGATATGTTTTTTTTAAATAAAAACGATTCTATTGTAGAGCACTTGGTGTCCCTGGTGTCCGTTCGTTGTATTATGCTTATGCCTGGTTGGAGCTTTTGTAGTTTTATGAATTGTGAAGAAAAACCAGTCTAGGGTTTATACTGTTTTTGAAAAACCCGCCTACGATTTATACTGGTTTTCGAATTAAAATCTTATTAATTGAAAACAAATATAATTTATAAAATAGTCTTTCCGTTTATACGCCATAATTGAGGACTGAGTCGAATTTAAAAAGAGTCTAGTGGAACAAATACAAATGGAAGATAATGGGGCAAAGCAACAATTGAAATTAGAAAAAGACAATAATCGATAAACCACATGAACAATGAAAATGAAAAGTATTTTATTACTTCTGAATATCAACATCATTTTATCAATTTATAAGTTTGACTAAACAAAAGCAATGTTATCTCTTTTTAAAAATAAATGCTGCATTTTCCGCCCTCAATATTTTTACAAGTAAATTGAGAACATAAAATGCAGCATTTGTATTTGAAAATGGAAAAGCAATTAGTTACCAATCTCCGTAATCCATTCAAGTCTCATTTTCTAATTTGTATAATGAAGTACAAAGAGAAACTTCGAAAGAAAAAAAAAATTCTGGAAATGTTGTGTCAAAATAAAAACTCCATTTCAGCCAAAGATATGATATTAAGTTTATTGGTTTAGCAAAACTACTCCTACCACCCATACAATATTCGCATTTTTGTAATAACCAGTTCAAATTTACTATTTATCAATTGAGTAGTAGTAGACAATCCTACTGGCCGATGAAATGAGCGTGATCAAATAAAAGCAACCCGTACTGATTATAATATCATACTATTACTTACATATAAAGTTTTATCCAACGTCTGTCTCTCTGTCTGCATGTTGATTCGAATAAACTCGAGAACCGCTAAACCGATTTTATTCCAATTTGATACACATAGTCTTTAGGAATCGGGTATTATAACATGCTGTAGGCCCGCCAAATACGTCAACGATTTGGCTTATATGGCGCTTAAATTTTATATCTGAGTTAATATGGTCACTATCGACAACTTATAAAAAAAATGATATGGATGAATTTACGTTCACTTTTTGAAATAAGTTGAATCAATTTTACGCCACCACCACATATCAGAAAAAATAAAAATAAATGCGCGTGGAATAAATAATATGGTATGATAAATCTGCCACGCCTACTTATTGCGCCCACAATTTTAGAAATTTAGAGAAAATATTCGAGTATTGGTCACAGTAGATAACTTCAGTAAAAATGGGTGTTTAGGCTTTGGCTAGCCGTAAATAATTGAACGTCTGTCCTATCGACTAGAGCAGGAATTTTAGTGATATTGAATTGAAAATTAATCGAAAATGACTCCTACCTCCCAATTTAGCTCACCATTTTTTGTAGTAAAATTAAATAAAAATATATGTAGTAGGGTAATCATTCCTTCTGAAGTTTTATTAGTAATGCTATTTGATTTAGTTTAAAAATATGGAAACTAAAGTTTCCTCAGTAAATCTGTTTTAAAAACTTATTTTTTTGCTAGAGCGATCGACTTTGGTAAAATGGAGATTTACCTCTACTTAATTAATTAAGTTTTAGCTTCAAAGAAATTATCATGCAAATGACTCGGTGAACCCTTTACTTTGCACCCAAAGGAATCCCACAATACATGGGATGGATGTTAAAATAAAGTTCTTACAAATTTATTTAGTTATTGTGGTTCACAAACGATCTAAAATAAGAGAGGGCGATTCATGATTTATCAAATTAGGGTGGTTCATGTATAAAATATTTTTTTATTAAACGCACCACCATTATTTGAAAATGTGGTAATAGTCGGTGGGACTGGATATAATTTCTTATTTGTTTTAGAATATTTTTGGGTTCATAAACTTTTAATGAAATTGTCCGTACAACATTTCTATACAATATTTTAACCCTTTAGCCGCCTGCCTTTTGAATATTTGTTTACCCTTTTTATGCAATTGATGTTTTAATCTATGAAAATTTTCTAGAGAAATTTTTATGAACATATAAATTCAAACCAAAACTCTCCTAAGCTTAATACGATAAAGTTTAAAATTTTAAACATTATTTTTTTATGCTAAAAATCAACTATTTTTTAAATTATGTTGAATTTTTCTGACTACTCCAAAATAAAAAAATTCTAGAATTTATTTTGAAGTTTAAAACAGCAATTTCTTAAAATGAGTAAAACAAATACCCTTAAAATGAAAAAAATATAAGTTTGTGAACACAAACATTTTTTGATGCAAAATACCCATGTTTTGTTTGACAAAACCAAGGAGCAGTAGAAACATTTAAGGGCCGCTTAAAAAAGTTAACAATTTTGAGTAAAACTTAATACCATTCCGTGATCAGGAAATGCTCCCTTTCAATTTATCTGGTATTTCCTAAGGCACAAGATCGAACCCCTTAAATTGTTCATCAGTGTCAAAAATAAAAACGTTAGAATATTTTTATACCGCTTAAAACACTCTTAATCCAATAGTTAATAAATATTCCCAAAATACTTTAAATAGCAATCGAAAATAACTCCATTGCTTTTCCGACCGTTCCACCCCATTTACAAAATGCCAAAAAATATACTCTTCTTGTGTTGCTTTATTTTGTCGACGGTCCCGAATTTACAGAAAAGTTTTTCAACTTTTTTTTTAAATACTAGTTCAAGTGTCAATATAAAAAAAAACAAAAAAAGAAAGAAAGATTCTTTATTGAATTAAAAAAATGAAAAAAAAATATACGTCAATGTAGCACAGTGTATTTTTTTAAGGTTTATTAATATTTTCTTAAAAATTTCAAACCAAAAAAAAAAAAAATGAAAAAAAAATATTCAAACAGCCCTGGAGTTAATAACGAATACGAAGATGATAATTTCTTTCGACCGGTACAAGTGATCGATTATCAAAATAGTCCAATGCCGCCATCGCTGGCACCCAAAGTCATCGACTATGGGCATAAAGCATCGTTGTCGTCCAGCAAAAACACGAGCTCTGCTTCAGTCGTTAATTTTCAAGAGGACGATTTTAAACCAGTTCAAACGTTCGATTACGGACACGCATCGACAAGATTTAGCGATAGACCACTGCCATCATCATCGACTAACATTAATTCTCAAGCAAATTCTCAACAAAATGCCAATCAAAAAAAGAGAAACCGAAACAAAAAGAAGAACAAAATCAATCAACAAGGAGGAGGAGGAGGAGGAATACAGCAGCAAGGACAACAAAATCAGGTAATACACTTGTTTCTTTATTAGTTTCTAAGCAGAAATCAACTTTGTTTTTTTTTTAATTTTCGGTCTAAAAATACTTATAAGGTTTCTCACGTGTGCTTTTTGCACATTTAAATTTAATTAAAAATAATAAAATATAATAAATTTATATCGATAAACAAATCTTGTCTTTATGCTTGATAAACTGACAAAAAATAAGAAAATAAATTAATTATCCATTTACCGAAAACTTGAATATAAAGTTGTGTAAATGCTTAGAGATTCGAAACAAAGTGTATACAAAACAAATTCCAAAACAGTTTGAGTTTTTCACTTTACCATGAATTATACAAAAGAAACAACAACAAAACGAGAAAACGCCAAACATTTTTTATTATCCTTGAACATTGATTAATTTCTAAACAGACAAAAACGATGATTGGTGGTGGTCCCCCTAAGTCGACGAACCAGGCAAATTCAGCAACTACTGAAAATATGCACGATTGCCAAGACATATCCGAGGATAACGAGGAGTAAGTTCAAAATTACAATTTGTCGTTTATCGTTTTTAATGGTTGTCAAATTTGTTTTTTGTTTTGCTCACAGTGAAGAACCTGCACCGCCACCACCACCAATGTTCTCATCGAATAAAGCCTTTATACCAGTGCAGAGCAGCATCAATACTGCGGCCGCACCCATTTCGATATTCCCATCAACAGCGGCGGCAAATACAATCATTGAAAAGACATCGGCCAATCATGTGCAAATGCTCTTCCCCACCGTAGAGAATCAGAACACCATTACCATCGATGAGATTTTGCTTAAGCCGGGACGTCAGACGCGTCCGAAAAAGCTATGCATGATTATACGCGGCCCACCGGGCAGCGGCAAGTCGCATGTAGCCAAACTTATCAAGGAGAAGGAAATCGAAATGGGTGGTGCAAATCCCCGCATTTTAAGTATTGATGATTATTTTTTGATTGAGAATGATTATGTGGAAAAGTGCGCGAAAACGGGGAAAAAAGTGAGTAAAGTTTATGATTGTGGGAAATGTATCTTTGTTTGCATTATGTCTATCACATTTATTTAGTAATCTAACGAAATTTTTTATTTGGTCGAAAATAAGTTCTTAAATTCAAAGTTAAAATGTTGATTTGTAAAAATAGTTGATATATCAAAACGGGTTTTTAAGTTCAGATACCGTAAATTTTAAAACGTATTTTAAGGTTTAAAATGTTATAAGCATTTGCGTTAAAAATTGAAAAGTTTTTCCTTTTGTTCTCTCAGAAGAATTTAAATTTAATTTACAAATTAAGACATACATTTTTTGTCAACGGAATTTGACTAACTTGTATTTATGTTTTAATAAAATCATGTCATTTCGGAACGTTATGTTTGTATTTGTAAATTTTTTTCTTTTATAAATAGATGTGATTGTTTATTTTTGAGACTTATTTTCACCCACATCCATTTAGATACCCAAAAAGGAGATACTTTACGAGTACGATAAAACTATGGAGGAGACTTATATGCAGTGCTTAATAAAATCATTTAAGAAAACCATCACAGATAATTTGTATGATTTAATTGTGGTCGATTGTAATAACAATTCGTTGCGTTCACTCAATGAGTTTTATTGTCACGCAAAAGATTCTGGCTTTGTGGTAAGCAACAGCGACGTCTTCTTAAAATAGGTCTCCAACTATTTTAACACAATCACATTACCTTCCACACCTCCACTACCACTTAATGTGTTTGTGTGTGCGTCTTTGTGCCTTTTGTTCTATTTTCATTCATTTAGCCCTACATTATCGATCTGCTGTGTAGCGTGGATATATGTTTAAATCGTAATATTCATAGTCGCACCGAAAACGAGATTAAAGAAGTTATCGACTCGTGGAAACCAACACCGTTTCATTATATCAAAGTTGACGTTTCATCGCTGTTGGAGAATGTTGTCGAAATGGAAGATGCCGAAGACATGGTGACGGTAAATATAATGCTAACCAATAATAATCTTCTAAATTATAAGTTTCAACAGCTCTGCTTCACAATGTAACAATAATTTCTTAAGCACTTTCTAGGTTCTTTTACTTTTTGAAATTTGTCAACAGTTTTCGAAATTTAAAACAAAGAAATTCTGTTGTTTGTTTTAAATTTGTTTGAATAAGTTATTCGGTACCAACAGAATATTTAGTTATATAGCAAAAATTTGACCATTATTTATATTAAATAATTTGGAATGTATTCTATTTCAAGAATATTCTCAAGTAACCAACTGAATTTAAAACTAAATTTAATCATTGCTGTCTTAGTAAGCGAGCGTCAAATCCAAAAAGACCCTTCAAATTTATATCAACATTTGCCCTTAAAAAGTTTATAAATGTTTTGTGAATGATAACCCATTATTGCAATAACTCCATTTGAGAGTTGTCGGATTAATAATTGTTTGCTCATTGATTTATGTTATATTCAATACATTTACAGGAATTCTAAATTCTTAATAAATTTCCTTTATTTGTGCTTGTGAAAAAATAATGATGAAATTACCAAGCAACAGCCTTATACTATTATCTAGACCATCTTGTCCATAATAATTTATAAACTATTCATAAGAAACAAAACAAAAGTTATTATACCTACCAAATATATTTCCAAAAGAATATAAACCTTTTTGATGGTCCCCATACAAATCGCCTCTTGAAAATCAATGCTATATCTCTATTATATATATTCCTATTTATTCCCAGCCACCCTAAAGTTGATCTATTTGGCTTGGTTGATGTAAAGATTATAAAAAGCTAAGGGTAATTTAAGAAATATCTAAATTATCTTATTGCTGTTATAAAAATGATTGTTAAAAAAATGGGCAACGAATGTTTTGATGATTTTATTGAAATTTGGATATGAATATTAATTGAGGAGAACACTTTTTTGCCATAAGTTAATTAGATCATTAATTGTTTTAAAAAAAATTTCATTTAATTTAAAAAATTTTGACTTTGTTATCCTGTTTTTTCAGTTTACTTGAAGAAATTTACATTTTTTTATGATTGATTGGAAGTACCAATATTTAAAAAAAAAAAATATAGATAAAAAAAAATTAAAAATCATTTTTTAATCACGTTTTCGTTGTGGAAAAAAATTCAATTAACATTGCTTAAACTGTCTCCAAAAGTTATAATGATATAAATGATAATTGATTTTTATTTACCACATTAAAAAGTGCTTAAAATTTTTTTTTTTTAATTTTAACTGGTTCAAATTGTATTTTATAATAAAAATTTTGTAACTTTCTACAATATATTCTAGGAATCAGAAGTATAAATTCTATTTTTTTCAAGAATCAAATACCTACTCTAAAATGTTGGTAATTGAATAAGAACTATACAAATTGTAATATGTTTTTATTAATAACAAAATATTTAAAAAATAATATTAATAATATTAAATAGTGGGCCTTGTGAAGATCGACTTATTGAAATTATGATTTTCTATGTGACCTTATTTTGTACTAAGAGACACATTTTTAAAAGGTGTACGATCTAAAGTAATTCCAACGAAATTACTTGCTTGTATGTACATAATTCATTTTTCGATCAGTTGATACCTAATGCAGGAAGTTGTACAACCAACCATCAATGTGGTATTAATCGATTGGAAATTGAAGTGTCGAAATGCAAACAATAAATTATGGAAGTTTTCTTTTACTTGCGCCATTTAGAAATATGTTTTAAACAAAGCTAACAAATGTATTTTTGTAGCATTTTACGCCTTAAATTGGAACTGTAAATGAAAAGTTGTTAAGATAAATTACTATAACAGCGCTTTATTATATTTTGTCTACCTACTGCACACATGATATTTGAGGTATCAACAACCGACATGCCTCTCGAAACTTGAAATTAAATACGCTTCGAAAACCATTATCATTGCAGGAAACTAACAATGAAACGAATAACGAAGTAGTGGCTAAAGATGTTCGCGACGACACAACGCCTCAAAACGACACCGTCATCAGCGCTGCAACCGATACTGCATCCGTTGATCCTGCTAACGCTGAGGATGACGACAGCAACGAGGCTGATGAGGCCACAGCCGCAGCAAGTGTAAGTTCACGCCGCAGGCGCTGGCCATACAAAAAATACTCTCTCTATAGTCGCTGAGTCTCAGATTGTGGGTTATCTAAGAAGAACTTCGAGCCTTCACCCAAATGAATTTTAAATCAAAATTCAATATAGCTGATAATTTATGACTTTAGAACAGTTTTCTGCTTAGAACAACACTTAAACCGGAACTCATTTCGAAATAAATATTTAATGAAGCGATTTAAAAATAAGGCAATGCAATGTGCAACAAAACAAAATAAGATACATGGGTTATATTACTATTTAAAGATACATTTTTAACTTTTAATTATAATAGCAATTTGCGATTCATGCGTGCTTTAAGAATTGCTTCCAAAATATTATAATTAAATTAAAAAAAAACAATAAAAAACGCATATTCATTTGAAAAAAGAAACTCTGAAAATTAAAAGTTTCTACTGGTAGACTTAAGCTGAAAAGAATCTCAAAATGCATAAAAAATGCTTTGATAACAATGGTATGAACCTTGATATATAAATTTTTCGTTTCGTAGTATTTTTTAAATCGTTAATTTTAATGTTAATTTATGACGAAATGTTTTTCAAAAAGAATATTGTAGTGCATATAATTGTTCGAGTCAGTCAGCTAAGGTTTTGTTATCCCCTTGAATATTGTAAAACATATTAAGTTTTTTGACTTACTATAACTTATATTATTTTCGAATTTTGAATAAAACTTGAGCCAATAATGTAAGAGAGAGAGAGAGAGAGAGAGAGACTCGACTCGATTCGACTCGTTTAATCTGTAGTAGACTTAAGTCGTCGTTAACAACTTTTCTGTGGGTAGTTCAGATTTGTTCTGCTGTTTGAAAACACCAATTTGCCATTTTGATTTTAAATATTTATGAACATCTTCAAAACAGTGTGGATTCCTGAAAAGCAAATGGGAAAGTAGTGACAACACTTTTGAAAATCTCGGTAAGTATTGCAATTTAAGGGATTTCTCTTTATTTTGTGGTATTTCGATTTGCGACAGTTTTTTTAAGTAAAATGTTTGTTTTTTCTCTTTTCTTTATCAAAACCAAAACAGCACGCTTGGATGGCACAAGTAAACCGATGAGCAAACGTAGTGCCACCACAATGGAGGACTATTTGCAGACTGACGATTGGGTACCGCCCACGACTACTGCTAATGGGAAGAAGCGGGTAAATTGTTAAACAAAATATTCAATTAAAAACCAATATGAAAAGTTTCGAGGAACAATGATGAGAGTTTGATTTATTCAATGTCTTTAACAGTATTTTTACGAAATTTAAGTTGAATAAGAAAAAAGTCACGTTTTAGTTCCACAAACATTTTTCAACAAAAAAATGTATGCATTAAATTAAACAATAGAAAAATTTACTTAAATTTCCTTAAAAGTTTTTCATATAATTCTTTTTTCATCCCTTAGATTTATTTTTTTAACTCGTCTACAATTTGTCATTAACAGGTGCGTTGGGCTGATATCGAGGAAAAGCATGCACAGGAAAAAATGCGCGCCATTGGCTTTGTGGTCGGCCAGACCGATTGGAAACGCATGATGGATCCGAATGCTGGCAATCGTGCGCTCAATCGCACTAAATACATCGAGCGTGTTAACAAGCGGCGCTGACGCGACTGCGATAATTTGGCACACGCGCATTTATTAGATATAAATAGATGCTCGCTTTCGGCTTATCAAATTTGTAACGATTGAGATTGTTGAAAGCATGATTGCGAACTTGCTCTTTTTTGGTATAACGTTAGATCATTTTTGATTTGTTAAATTGTAATTACATGTAAATTTAAAAAAAAGTACTACATACATACCACATAGCATAATGCATTAGCATAGCACAATTCATTTGTATAAATATAAGTTATTGCATTGAGTGAAAAAGGAAACAGCTTAGTATTATCTACGGCAATTCAATGTCTTATAATTCAATTTTTATCAAATTACGAGTTAATTTTACGAGACATTTTAATAAAGTATTCAGAATTGTTTTAAAATTTGTGTTTTTAATTTTATAAAGAAACAAGGATTTCTAATAATTCGACAGATTTTAATAAGCTATACTTTTAAGTAAGCTTAATAGGTCTTGTATTCTTTTTGAATAATATTTCTGTTGAACGAGTTTCTCTATTTTCACCTCGTCAAAGATTAAGCTCTTTACTATTTTTATGAACTTCAAATTCAATACGTTTCTCCGATATTTAATCTAACCTTTGCCGGAAGTAAGCTTTTCAATTGTATTTACTTTTAAAAAACTTTGAGCATTCAAATGCTCTTAATAAAAAAATTCCAAATATTAACACACACTTTTGTCCTGGCTTGAAAAGGCAAAGTACAAACGAGGGAAGCAGGTTGGTTGATTGGCTCCTTGACTGTTGTTTTGTTTATTTGTGATAGGAGCGAAGGGTTTGGGCGATGTCGCGAATGTCAGTCACAAACAAAGTGCCAAAATATTGTAGAAAATGTAAAGAGCGAAAAATTCACCACATCGTACAGTATTCTTGAGTTGTTGTTTAAGCAGTAAAAAATTATTAGAAAATGAAGTAATTGATAATTAAATTTGAAAAACAATACTTTAATTTGTTGAAGTCTTCTTTGCCCACTACCATAAATTTGAACCACATATTTCAGAATTTTCAAAAATATTTCAACATTTTGACATCTTTCTCTTTGTATACAAAGGACAGTGAACACACTGTTGCTGTAATTTTTACAAATTTGAAATAATTAACAACCATTCGATGCGCAGTCCTTTGACTTTTTTCATGTGCCGTAAGTACTATGCCTCGATGACGACGACGGCGACTCCATGAATGAGTGTTGGGTATTTTTTCGCTCTCTTGCATTGGTTCACATGTAATGCTCCGCATAAAGTTGAGAGGTTTGTGCCATGTTGAGTTTTCAGTCGAGTACAAATTGTCAAACGAACTAGACGCGTCCGACGCACCGTCAGCGCATTTACTTCTCGACTGGGTTGTGTTAACAAAATACAAAAGTTTACAATAAAAACAATTTAAATTTTATTATAAAAAAAATATAAAAAAATATCGCTGCTTTTTCTAACATACAAATAAAAAATTTCTCTTTTTTTTTTGTAAATAACAAAAAGTGTTTTAAAAAGTGTTGTTGGGCACAGAAAAAAAAGAAAAGGCCAAACAGTTTAAAAAATTGTTTTCAAATAAAAAGTTAAAAAATATAATCACAAAAAAGATAACAACAAACATTCGCAAGTGCACGTCCTTATGTAAAAATAGAATGGAAGCATGTCTTCCAGTTCCGTAGTCTCGCTGTCGTCTTTTAATTTATTATTTTTTACACAAGGTAAACATTTACATAACAAATTTTGATCTAATTTTTTTAGTGAAGTAATAAGTGAGTTTTTTTTTCTTCTCATGTTGTTGTTGTTGGTTTGTTCTTTTCCGCAAATGCGAAAAATGCGTTTTCGCCATTTGTTTTGGAGCGGACGGAGCTAGTGTCGCCCTTTTGCTGATTTCATTGTTTTTGCTGCTCCTTTAATGCTCCTGTTACGAGATAAACATTGATTTTCTTTTTTCTTTTATTTTGTTGTTGTTGCTTCTTTCCTGCCGTTCGTTTCTTCAGCTGTGAATTTTGAAAGTCCTTTGAGCGGTGCGGTGCGGTGCGGTTACTCGGTCGTCGTTGTTTTGGTGTTCTTGTTTTTGTTGTCTTTGATGCTCTTGTGTGGGTGTATGTGTGTGTGTTGTTGACACCATCCGGAGCAGCGCCAGTCGAACGACCGACACACAGTGCGTCCTTTTCGTATAAACCGTGAGCAAAATTAAACACTGACTTTTAATAATATTCACTTTTAAAATAAAAAATTATTATTTGGCGTAACCACGACAAGTTGTTACTCGGGACAGACAAATTTTGTCAAATAAAAAATAAATTTCTGACCTGAGACGCGTCCTGTTGAATCACGGGACCAACATATGACCGACATGGGCGTCATCAACGATCAAATTTGTCAGTCCTGCCTTGAGATCGATGACACGACAGAGCATTAGTAAGTGTTCGACTTTTGCAAGAGCGAGACCGCGGATACTAGGTGGTGAAGTGTTGTGTATGAGCAACAATCATTCTCTCCCTATCACTAATCTTCTGATATTTATTCGTGAAACAAAGAAGTTTGGAGAATATCGTATGAACCAATCTTTTAAATTTCCCATCTAAATACTTCACTCCTATATATCTGCTTTCTTATACCGACACTATCCTGGGTACAGCACAATGGTCCATGAGGACTGAGAGCTATTGTCCCATACCAGCCACACTCAACTAAACTCTCAAACTCCAAACTCGTAAGGATTTTGAAAGCCATGCAAATTGATACTTTTTTGATCATAGAAAGTCTCTGTCGCATATTAATTTGGGTGGGTTCCCAAATATAAGATTCCACAAGGTTGCGGAAGGACACTGTGCGACTGCTATGCAAATGTAAATGTGGTTAAAGTTGACTGGCGAAACCACGCACCTCGCCTTCTAACGTTTCGTTTCGTTTCGTTACTTATTTTGTTTTGTTTTATTCTTGGTTTGGTTTGATTTAATTTTTGTTTTTTTTGAGTTGACGCGGTTGGAGCAGCGCTCCTTCCTCCGCTCCTATTTGGCAAACGCGTAAGCAGGAAGTGCCAATGTCCATAACTTTCATTCATTATTTCATTTCATTTTATTTAATTTGGTTTTTATGTTTAGTCATTTACGGGTAAATGTAACTATTCAAATTTTATTGCATTTTTATTAAGCGCTCATTTGGCTATTTTGTTTAGTTTTTGCTTTTATTTTGTGGATTAGCATTTTATAATACTATGCACTTTTTTTCTTTCATCTCCAACTCCAACTCTAATTAATTAATTTATTTTATTAAAAGGGAAATTCTTTTGTTTCCATGCAGTTCTTTTTTTTATTGATAAATTATAATATAAATTAGTTAAACGAGCAATGGATAAAGTCGCTCCAACTGCCAACAGCAGATGACGGAACTTTAAGCTTTTTAAAATTGGAGCTTTTCATAAATCACTTAATTCGTGTTCAATATTTTGAAGGATGTTTTATAAATATCCATTCAAATCTTTATTCGTGATTTTTTTTCAATAGATCAGATGTCGATAATATTACGAGTAATTGGCAGCTATTAAAACTTTGCTGTATACGCTCACACGGAAAAAGTATAATATAAAAACAACAACTTTTTTGGGTTAATATATTTCAACACCAATGAACATTAAAAAATTGCACATTTTGTGTTTTTATTGTATTTCATTCAGTTGTCAGATAAAAATGTTTAACAATCGAAAATGTTGGGCCAATGGCACACAGTGTTAATTTAACAGTTTATGTCGTGTTGATTTTTCTTTTTAATCGTTCATACTTTCCTTTAAATAAATGTTAATTTGATATTATAAATTTTATGAGATGACTGAATTTAATATAAGACAATTCATGTTAAATTAGCATAGGTACTATCATTTTAACACTACGATATAATGTTAAATACGAGAGTGGTCCGATAAGTACTTAGCCTACAAAAGAAAACCGAAAACTTTGGAAAAGTTGTTATTTTTTTCTCAACATAGTCTCTTTTTAGCTCCCCAGTGATGCTCTAACTTCTTTAACGCGTCTGAAAAATACGTTTTCACGAGGTCTGCAAAGTCCATCGGGCGGTGTGGCTAAGTTCACCATCGAATATTGTGTAAATTTAAAAGTTTAGATGCAAAATTTTATTTTTGACAGTGTTGAAAATATTTTTGTGAAAACTCTTTCGTTGCTCGTAACCTGAGTGAGAACCAGAAACTTAAAAATAACAATAGCTTGAATTTAGACTGAAAAAGTTTTTAATCTCTTGTTTATAGTCAACCAATTTTGTTGTTACCAATTTTTTTTGTCAGCAAAAATTATTTCTTAATTTACCTTAATTAAAGCTCAGAACTGAAACATTGAGTCTAAATTGAATTGCCATAATGTAGCAAACCGATGAAACTTGTGTCACCTCAAAGTGTGGTTAAAGTTTCGCAAAAGTTAGTCAGCAAAAATAACACCGTCTGGGATTACTTTCTACCGCACCGTTGTGTTTTGAATAACTTAAATCATCCGCGCTGTGCTAACCTTTTTGCCGTACATAGCCCACGGATATGCCCAAGCCCAACCAATAAATCAGCGTCTGCCTCTGTTCGCTTGATTTGCATCTAAACTACCGAAGTGAATCCTTGAGTTGTTTTTAGTTGCTGCTTGTGTAGGCTGTGAGGAATTGCGTCGTTGCAGGAAGACGCTTAAGACGGCTGAATACGGCTTGCTTGTGTTTCTCTTTTCGTAAATTGTTAAGTGGGAGCACACCGAGCCAAGGTGAAGTCTTTAGTAGCCGCGAGCTAAATTATATGTTTTTAAGAAAATTTTTGAATGTCGCTTTTCACATTCTTTCTTAAAACAAAAGCTTTAGTTTTTTAAAGTAGGTAAATCCTTAAATCCTTCTGCTATGTATCCGCTAGTATTGCAATTACACGAGTCAAATTCCGTTAACGAAACTTTCATAATACAACTTAAACTTGCTAATGACATCCTTTTGGTTATTTTTTTGAGACGTTTATACTTTTAGCATTCACAAGTGGACTTTCTCCGGGCTTCCGTCGGGTCTTTTGTTACTCGTCCTGCTGCACAAAAATGGTCTCCTCAACGCATTCTCATGTAGTTCCTCTTTGTTTTCCTTTATTCGAAGGTATGAAGGCGATTTGGTTTCACAGAATGCCAAGGACGTTTGGGGTTTCTTTGTGTTCCAAACGGTAGTCGTTCTACGCTTCTACTTTTGTTCCTTATTATTAGGCCAGGCTCTTTAATAAATATTGTCTTTCAGCTTAAAAAATCGGATAGTCCTAGAAAAATCAAATGTACCAATTCCTTTAGTTTTGTTTTACTAAATATGATACCTTAATAAGTATATATACCTTTAAAAAGGTTTTTCTTTTTGTTGTAAATTCTTTAAAATTATTTAAAGTTATGGAATCTAAGTCTCCGCGAGTAAACTATGAAGCACCAAGGGAGGGGCTGTTGCAGAGAAGTATTAAAATATAACTTTTATAATTTATTAAGTTGTCAGTTTCAACTTAGTATGACCATTCCTAGAATTGCTGCACTGCACAGCGCGATATTTCAAAAGCTTAGCTTCATTACGCCGACCAAGTTGAATGCAATCGTCAAGAGCCACTTTCCAGAAATGTCACAAACATTTTCCACTTAAATAATTCGCAATTCGTTTCAATTCATGCATTTATAAAATTAAAAGCTTTTTGGTCCATCTCTTATTTATGTATTTGTATTTGGATTTTTTTCTTTTTTTAATTCACCACTGCAATAATATCCGCCCAAAGGGATAGGTACACACATACGAGTGTATGGGTGGAGTTGGTCAAAAGCGTGTGTGTTGGTTGGCCACGGTACGGGTTAAACGTATCTCAAATGAAATGGCAAACATGTTTGCTTTATAGCAACAAAAATTATGTTTGCTTTATACTTTTATTCTCTTCATATCCGTAAGATGCAATATTTCTAGAAATGTTCTTTTTTTCTGGGCTTGTATTATTTTTTCCCTTTTGCTGTTAACGATGAAGCGATGAAGGGGTTCTTTCGGCGAAGACGAGAAGCAGTCGATGTACAAATTTATTCATAAGTCCATAAATTTTTAATAACAAGTCAAACATACATAAAAATACATAATAAATATTTATCCCGAACTGGATGTCAAAGTTTATGTTTATTATTTAAATTTCCTCAAAACGAAAAGAATTTATCTCTTAACTTCGAAAGCTTAAATTTCTGAAGAAATATGTCATCGATTTAGATATAAATATTTAAAAATATATATCAATGTACATATATTGTATGTATATAAAAATATAAGTATCTTTCTTTTTGAATCATTCATCCGATTGCGATGAAATTTTGGGGAGTTGCTTTGCTCACGCCGAGGATAGTTTTGGGTTGAAAAAAATGTGCCACATCCATCTATTACGACCACAATTGGTAAAATTAAGTAAAATTCTGAACAATTTAACTCAGAATCGCTACAACGGGGAGTACCTTAGTCCGGGCATGATAGTATATATATATATATGAATATATAACAGTTAAATCGCCTGTTATAGCCAATAGTGCCGAATGTCAATGTAACATTTTACGTCATGTTGATTTTTGTAAAATCTTTGACATGTTCTCCTAAAGGGTGTCCATTTGTCACTAATTAGCATGTTAATTTTAACATGCTAATTTTTAGAAATGGTCGAATTTAACAATAAAATTCAAGTCAAATGTATATATATAAAATATTTATTTACATTTATTTGTTCTTAAATTTTCACATGCAAAGTTATGAATATTTTGTTGTGAAATTTCTCTGATTGATTTTAATTACACTTTCTTGTCTGTGAGTCTGCTTTAATGACGATTCCCTGAAAACGGTTTTAGCAACCACTGGTTGCTAACTTAAAAGAAAAAAAATGGTTCACTTAAATGACTGTCAAATGGCAGGCGCATTTATGCAGTTGTCTTTTGGTCCAACTGCGTCAGTCTGTCAGTCTGTCTGTCGGTGCATTGCAGATTGTTGACGCTTCGCAATAGTCAAGCGCAATACACAGAAAAACAACAACAACAATAACAAGGACATGCACAATAAACGCATCCGAATACAAAAACGCGCGCGCTGAGCTGACAAAGGAATCGGTTTAACAATTGTTGTTGCGAGCAACACAGCCAAGTTTGTGGCGACGATGGCAAACACCGTACTCTCAAACGGTGGAATTTATTCTCAAAAGAATGAACCTCAGAGAGAATATATTGAGCTTATGTGCATATTTTCCTTAGCTTTTTCATGCTTGAAATCGTCTCCTCCGGTGGTCCGTAGCAATAGGAAAGGATGCCATTGAGAAATATCTTTCTTTGTCCCTACTACATGCAATGTAAATACTGTGCAACGTCAAAATATCAAAACAAATGACAGTTAAGTGTGACAACAAAAACCACCACAATAATAAGAACAACAAATTTTGCATATAATTTTTAATGAGTTTTGCGGTTTGGTTTTTATGCCATTTCCATTATTTCGCTACGGTTGGAGTATAAATATAAACAAACAAAAATGGAAAACTGAAATGGAAAAGGCTTTCAACAGCTCGCGCTCCTCGTCCTGATTCACATTTTCATCATCAACGCTGTTTGAATTTTTCATGGTCCAGCTGTCTTTAGAATCTCATTAATTTGTAGGCATGACGACGTAGAATTGTCGAGGCGGGCGGATATTCGTTTTTGTCAGTCAGTCTTCCGCTATTCAATTGCAAAATTACTTTCTCTACTCGTGGAACCTTTCGTTGCAGAGGGGAAAAAATAAAAAGTCATACCTTAATAATTTCTAGAGATTATAAGCTAAGATAAAACTTTGCTTGTCTTAAAATTTAAGGATGGCTCACTTTATAGCTTCACTCCACTTTCACAAATGAAACATGAAGAGTGAAATTATAACAAAATCGTATTAGAAGAGAAAAAAAGCAACTATAGCAAATTCTGGATTTGAACAGTTGTGTCCTCGCCTGCTCTTCGAATTTAATAAAGTTGCAACTGGACGCTTTTAGTTTTTCATGTGCAATTGAAGTGAAGCTGCAATGTAAACCCACCTAAACTTTAAAATTCAAATTAACATTTAAGAAACAATTGCAAAATTCAAAAAGTGGATCAATTATTTTCCATTAAAATAGTTTACTTTGAAATACGCCATTTTGAAAGTGCAATGACGCCGACAACAATAACAATGGCAGTCACCGGGGCTGAGCTGATAATTGTATTTGCGCACTTATTTACATGTTGATGTGTGAGTATGAGTGTGTGTATGTGTTTTCGCATATTCTCAGCTAATTTTGTACATAGTTTGCTTGACGGTATTTATGTGAAACCAACTCTCCCTCCCCCCTTGTGAAGTGTCTCTCCTAGTGATGCTGAAGTGGGTCCTTGTTGCGCGACATGTTGTTTTTTTTTCTGGTTTTTGTTATTGTCGTTCCATTGTTGCTGTGTTGTTTTTAATGTACACAATTAAAACGCATTTTGTACACACCTACTTGTGTTCATATGTGTGCGTGTGTTTGTGTGTCGGTTAATTTAGTGTGTAATTATGCACGTGGTCGGGTTAAGTTGGCTAAAGTAGAAAACTACAAGACGCAGTCAATTGAAATACAATAACAATGATCGCTAAATCAAGATAATTTATGTTCAAATTATCAATTAAATAATTAACTTACCTAAGATTAAGTTCGAAAGTAGTTAACGGGAAGATGTGGTTTTACTTCAAATTCGGTATTCGACTCTCGATTTTTTTTATATGAAAGGCAATGTCGCTGACTCGAGGACGTACATTTGGTCTATCGACTATCGTACTTAGATTAGGCTTAATTGACTAGATACATAGCGATACCACATGCTCCATTTAATTGGATAAAATCGTTGACCTTTCTTTGTGATATTGGTTCATCTCGAGTATCAGTCTTTAATGCGAAGTGTTTGAGTTTGGCGATATTTATTCCAGATAAATAATTAAGATACTGACGTACTTGATCGAAATACGTGGAGCAAAAACGAAACGACTCGATCGTTTCCATACGAGCATCGAATTACTCGATTCCAGCCCTGAAATTTGCAATGTTCGGCATTCAAAAATGATTTGTAATATTAAAAGCGATTTTAATGTATACTGCTAAATTTTAATTTTCTAAAAATATAATTTTTATTTTCCAAAATATACAAAAGGTGATTATTTTCTGGAATCCGAATTTTGTTATTGTTATTTGTGCTCCTCGAGATAGTACAGATGGACACTTGGCAAGTTTGCATGCATTACACGTGCCCTTAAATTTGTTGTGGCATTTGCTTTCAGCGTGTACTTAAATAACTTAAATAAATATATGCATGTTGTACCTGAATAGCTGATGTCCCCAGGCGCAAACAAAGACGACACAAGCAGCACACACACACACATACACACACCACCGGAAGGAACCGAACCGACCACAATTGACATTGAATGCGTTCGGTGCGGTGCTTTGCTGCGCGGTGTGGCATAGAAATTTCAAATATTTATGAGAAATGGCGGAAGTACAAACTCATTTAAGAAATTAAGTTGTGCCATAAACTTCTAAAAATACCAAAAGGATCGACGCTACAATAACAATATCTGCTTTTGGCTTATATACGAGTATATATTTATTAAGGACCTAATCTCAAAAATGATGATAAGTGTGTGTATGTGTGTGACACAAGATTACAAAGACACAATCGCCAGCGTATTCGGAACAAATTGGTCGCATCCAAAAAAGTGGATTTATGTATGTACGTATGCGTGCAATGTTGACGCCTGGAGTAGCTCATGTGGCAGAAAGTCCACTACCCCGCACCCTGCCATTTTAGCATGTAATCCCATTTATTCTGCAAGACAATGTGTGGCAAATGTGGTTGGTGCTGTGCGCTGGTCTCAAAAGGGTTTTCAACAAAAGCTACTCTGCTGCTCATGATGTGTGTTTGCACTCGATGAAACAAAAGGTTAATGTTGTTCTTATTGTTCGTGTTGTTGTTGCTGTTGTTGTTTTTGTAACTGTCAAGCTGCCATTGTTAATATGCCACAATTTGCCTGCCTCGACACAGTATCCACTTTATGCGAATGTTTCGGAAAGCAACAAAATTTTTACTAATAGGCAAAAGCAATGGGCAGATAATTTTTGCGTTAATTAAAAAATAAAAATTTAATAAAAAACATCAAAAATTAATCTATGTTTTTTTTTTAAATCTTTTTACTAAAAATAATATATTAAACTAAAATTTGTTTATCTATCTAAACGGCGCCACTGGCAGCCCGCCCGTTTTAGTTTTCATGGGTTCAACATGTAAAATTTATGTTATCGTTTGTGTTCTCCGGCAATACTCACTCTCAGTTCTCGCATGCCACATGGTGGATACTTGTCAAGGTGGCTTGTTTAATGTTTCCGTTGTTGCTGCTGCACAAAAAAATATGTCACAAAAAATAGTAAATTGGCGCAAAAATGCCAAACGATGAAATTCTGGTAATGAGGGAAAAAGTTATTATAAAATAATATAAATCAAATAATAGCGAAAAGAGTATACAAGTATAGTACTTAAAGTTCCAATGCCTGTTTAGTCTCCAAATTTGTGAATTATGCAATTTTAGAATTGGTAAAAGTACGAAGAATTTAAGTCAAAGTTTATCAAAGTCAGTTTGATGAAAGTTTCACATTAACCCACAATCGCCAAAATGACTTCTCTGCAACAAATCGATTTGCTATTCTTAACTACACATTAAACATTCAAAGCATTTTTAATCTAAATTCTTATTAAAAATTTAAAAGCTGAGACACTTTTTTACAAAAAGAAGAAATGACAACGCGACGTATGAGTGACTTTAATTCCAGCTTATTCTATTTTTATTGCATTTTTCAAAAGTTCCGTCTACACAATATACAAATACACTTGAACTGCATTTGCGGCATATCGAATGTCAATTAATGCGCCTCCCTGTCTTGACTGACGACAAATAAACGACGTGGCCCTCCATTACCTTCCTTAATCCGTATACAATAGTATTTTCTACTCTCCGTCATGTTTCGTACAACGCCCAACGTCATGGCGGATTTAATATCGGGTGGGGTAAATACCATTAAACCAGGTAATTTTATTAAATTCAAAATTCTTTCGACTTATGTCATTTTAATTTTTTATAGCTTAAAATCTGTTTCCAATTTCGTTATTTGAACGTTCGCTTCCTATTTTTATTTATTTTATTTGTTTGCTTATCTTAGGATTAGCCGGTTGCTTTTTATATTGTAAATATGTGAAAATGGTTACTTCCTAAATGTGGTAATATCGACAACTGCCTTCGACTGTTTTCCGTAAAATGGCAACGCCCACTGCTCATTAAAAGCAGCAAACATCGTTTAGTGGTTTAGTCCTCTGTCTGAGGTCATCCCAAGAATAACGCCCACAAGTGACCTACGAAATGTTTTAAGTATTGATAGTTTAATTATTCGCATTCCTAGGCAGTTTTGACTCTTCTTCGTGGCACAGCAGACTGGTTTTTGTAAACCAAAACGAGTAATATCAAGGTTCCAATGTATTTGATACATTATTGAATTTTTTTTTATTCTAACTGCAGCACCTGAAAGTACATACAAACATTTCAAAATACCAAACGTAAAATAAATTGTACAGTAAAAAATATAAATACCTTTCGTTGTTCTTCTTTTGCTTTTAAATGTTAGCTCTGTTCAACTAGATTTTACTAGATTAATTTGATGCTAAGCTAAATTACAAATATTTGAGTTTAATTAAAGGCTGTAAGTTTAAAATTATAATTTTTGCAGCCAGCCTAGTTGTGCGCTTTTGTTGTATAATAGGAACAAAAATATTTAAAAAAAAAACAGTTGCCTCTAATTAGAGGCGTTCAATTAAGTTGCTTCCCTTTTTTTATGTATTGTCACCGGCGAACAAAAGATTTTCGCATGCCCGAAGTAGTTAGTCCAAAACGCCCAACCGTACCAATCTGCGACACAATGTAAATTTAGTTCCGTCAGCAAAATCGGTTTGTAAAATAGATATTTAGATACAATTACATACATACGTGTATGTATGTATGTATTTACTACATGAAAGTATCTCAATACGTATATCTGCTTTAATCATGATTAATGCGGTATTTATTCAACTAGCCAACCGAACAGCCAGCCAGCAAGTGCTTAATCAATGCTCTAATTGGGATTTCGAACAATTGAAGTTATATACGTAAAATTGTTAATAGACTTTGATGAACAATTTTAAAATTACTGCGAATTTGCACAATTTGTGTTGTAATTTTAGTTTGTCTATTTTTCCATTTAAAAGAAAAAAGCTCAAAGTCTGCTTCCTCTTATTTATAAAGCTACTAATACACTTCTATATTTGTATTTACCATATGACCTGCCACTTTTTCCCAGAAGCAACTGTCAATTGAAGTGGAACACAGGAAAAGAATTGCTTCTGCAGGAAAAAAATCGGATGATGTCATGTGAATTTTTTTTTAATTATAGCCGGTTCAATTTTCATCTGTTTTTTTTATCTGGATTAAAACTTGAATGCACAAATTATTTCCTTGGAAAAATATAAAAATTTACAGTCTATGGATGCCATAAGACCGGCAATTCATGAAGTGCAATGGCTACTTAAAATAATTTCAAGTAAAAAACTGTTTACCTATTCAAAATATCTTTCAAATTAGACGAGATAAAACACTTCTCATTTACAGTGTTAAAAACTTCGTTGGACAATGTTTTTCTTATGTAGGCTAAAATTCGTTTATAAATTACCGTCCTGCTAAAAAACAGAAAAGTCAATCTTTGATCTGGACGTTTTGTCTCCTACAATTAAATCATTCTGAATATGTTTCATCCAACGAGTTAACGAGTTCACATTTTAACTTTTTAACTCAAACGAATAATCGTAAAACTAAATTCCTTTCACTCGACTCTTCCCTAAATAATGTTCCACACACGTCTTGACATTAGGCCATTGTGCGGTGACTTCTAACTAACTTGATCTACTATCCGGTTCGTTTTTATTGTATGTACGTACGTATGTATGCCTGTCGGCTTGTTGCCAATCACTGTTGTAGCAAGACTTCAGTCATTTCGTTTGGCGAACCGGAGGCATTCGCTTCATTGAAATCGTCAAAACTGACGTCAGACGGCGGCATTGGCAACGGCAACGGCGTGTTTACTTTATTTGTGCGAATTTCAGCACACAACACACGACAACAACAACAACAGAAAATATACAACACAATTTTTACGAAGTAATTTTTTATAGCATAGTTAAAGGCGTAAAAACGACATCTAGTATGTGAAATCAATAAAAACTGAAGCAATTTCTCAAAAATATAAAACAACCAATTCGCATATTGTTGTGTTTGTTGTATTGTGTTGTGACCTTGCTTAAGTCCACAACTATACTACTACGCTCATGGAATGTGGAATAAAAATAGCCCAAACATTTATAATTTCGTATCGGACGGATGGACGGACGACCGAACGATCGAATACCGTTGAATTAATTAAAGACGTTTGTAACGACGCAAGCCACAGGAGGTGCAAGGAATCAATTAAAAAAAAACTCACGATACCCTTTGGTAATGAAGCAGTCAATGCTTTTCAGTTTTCAATGCCTGTCTATGTGTGTGCATGTGTGTGTTGTTGTTGTGCAATATGCCAGCGTCGAAGTTTTCGTTAGTTTAGCTAAAATTTGGCAGCTGATAATTTAACGGAAAAAACTCGGTGAACTTTACGAATTCTCGTGAAATGTGAAACGTGCCGCCGTAAGCGGACAAATGCTCCGAAGTTTTTGTTAACCTTCTTAGCTAAATATTTTAGGACGTGAGACTTTGGTAACTCGACATTTTTTTTTGAAGAATGCCAGTAAGAAACATGTTGCCTGGACGAGGAGTCTATATAGCAATAACTATTTCCAGGATGTTGGAAGAGCACCAACAAAACGTCTTGAAAAAAACTTATTTTTATTCGTATAAAAATCTTTAAGTCCCAAAATTCTTATTACATTAAACAAAAAATTCGGAAGGGTTGCAAAATATCAAAAATGAATTCTTAACTAATACAATTATTTTGTGATGGTGTATTTGTTATTGTGTTAAAAGCGGTAAAGCAGAAGCGAAGGGGCGTGGAAAAATTTAGAAAAAATTGCGTGCGTAGAAATCATTCGTTTTAATGCTTTGCGAGATTTTTAACCGACGATATGCAAATACTATCGATGCTATCGAGGTCTGAATGGAATTCGAAGTTAACAAAAAAAAATCTGTCATGGCTCAAAGATTTTTTTTTAACATGCAATTTATTTGCTAACAAACCTTTACACTCGTGAACATACAAATAGAACCTGTACATACATAAATGATTTAAAAATATTTTCAGCTTTTTACCAGTCTTCGCCTATTCGCGATTATCTATTAAGGCATCAAACTGTAGCAAAATCAGAAGATAGTTCAAAACAAGTACGAAAACCTGTAAATGAATCGAAACAATTAAATATTTACATGCAAATCTAGTTAATAATAACAAGAGTTTAAACTTACCTTAACAAGTGTTTGCAAATTTATATTGTAAAATCCACTGGCCGTAAATTTGATTGGACAATGCATAACTTGCAGCGTAAAATCGTCCAGCAACCAATTGTACTCACGCCTTACTCTTTGCTGTGTCATTTTAGTAAGGAGCGCAAGTATTTGATTACCCTTGAAAGCAAATTGTTAACGCATTTATCTATCTCATGGTTGAATGTTTGTAATTTTCACAATACTCACCCTTCTGCTGCAAGACTCGCAAATCCAACAGAGTGTAGAAATTTTGATGGCTACCGGTATGATAACAGATGCCGAATGTAGCAGCAGCATCCAATTGTAATTTTGATTCTCTAACGCCGACACCAGAGCGAAATACATTCGTATAAATTCGAAAACGCTCACGAAATAGGCCAGTGCAATGGAAAGACCGAGCAGTTTGGCCATATTTCGTACAATCAACGTTATTTTCCAGTAAATTAATTTCATCGCATAAATACGCTGCATCAAGTGGACCCCTCGCTTAACGCCCTTTGCAACAATTTCGCTTTGCTTAACAATTAAAATTCGAAAAGCTTCGTTATGGATGTCCTTGCCATTGCTTCTCATATCCGTTCCAATTAAATTCGTTGTGATTGCCAACTTGAGTAATTTCAATTTTTCATCGATTTGCTCCACAAACAATGCGTACTGATAGTATCTTGCCCTGATTGCTTGTATTGGCAGCAGGTAATTGAAGATCAACACAAAGTTTGTTCCACTTACAAAGAAATACATGACACATAAGACGGCCACATTTAGCATAAATTCCATGAGAATGTCGAGCAATAGCAAAGTCAAAGCTTTTCGCACTATGAACGTCTTCTTTTGCAGAGTTGGCTGAAAGAGTCGCAATTGAAACTCATCATCAATTTCCGCCAACAGAGCGCTAATGTCCCTTTCTCTGCGACGTTGAATTATTGCTTGCAGCAGACTGATTATGTAGATGATCTTGTAAGCGATGTACAGAGTTTCCGAGAGTATTGTCATTGGCTTGTTAAATTGCAGATCGCCACCGAAATAATATATTTGATAGATTTGCAGTAATATCAGCAGTTGTCCGTAGATGATTAACAGTCATTCGATATATTTGTTAGCAGCACTGCAGGAGAGTCCAAACATGAGAAAATATATTCCGAAAACCTTGAGGTATGTCTGATTCATCATTCGGTTCGAACTTTAATGTTGCTACTCTTTTATTTCTATTATATTATATTGCAGCTAGTTATTTTTATCCAGTCATCCATCCAACTTTCCATCAAGGAAAATATTAATTAAAAGATTATCAGAGCTGTCGACTAATCAGTTATTATCAGTTTTAGCTTATGGGAATTATATCTCATATGTATGTGCTACAAAAAGAAAAATGTCTGCTTGATCTTCGACATAGCCAAAGATAATTCTCTTACTAGTTCCTTTTTTCAATTCCATAACAATTCAGCACAAGAAAAATTATTGCATAAACTTGTAAATCGACTTCCTTCAATTTAATATCAACACGAGATCGTGCGACAATTTCCCTTGCGAAAATTGTTGCGAGGTATGAACATTTACGAAAAGCAATTGTTCGTGCGACATTGAATCTCACTAGAAAAATACGCAATGGTGCCAAAAAGTGAGAATTCTCGCACGTAAATCTTTTGGACGAACCCAAGATTTAAGCCTAAATCTTTTTTTTTTTGTTTTTTTTTTCTATTTCAGTGCTAACCGTACTTACGTCAACAGTTAAATACAACGAATACGTAACGGACAAAGGGAAAAACATTTCCATACCCTGTATTGCGGACGGCAACGTTATGTGGGTCAAAGAGAACGACGCCAACAACAGCACCATTATACAGGTAATACTTAATACAGGGTACACACATTTCTTTCTACACAAAGAGAAAAAAGAAAAAAGAAAACCTTAACCAGTGCAAAGTCGCATTCGTATTATTTATGAACTTTTAATGCTGATAAAAACATTTTGCAATGAAAACGGAAACTGTCACAAAAATTTTAACCACATCCAACTGCCAAACCATCCTCCACAAGTTAGGTTGTTGTGGTTGTTGGCTGCAGATTGTACGCCGACACAACTACAGTGGCTAAAAATAAAAATATGAAGAAGAAAAAGAAAAAGAAAAACTATTTCCGCTTGGAAAAATTGCGGTGCATTGTTTTTGCCAGTTTGCGCTTGTGGTGGACGAACGACAAATGGAAATGACAAACAAAAAAAAAATGCGAAAAGTTATGAAGATATTTCTTGGAATTTTTTTAAAGGTGTTGCCTCGCTCCGAACTTGATACTTAAACTAACTATTTTAAGTTAAAAAAATCGAAAACAACTCTTTGTAAATAATTTGTGAAACATTTGCCTTCCAAATCTCTATCTTTAGCGAAGCACAAAATTTCCTTAATAGCTTTAATTTCCAAGCTTTTATTTAAGCATTTTCGACTTAACTTTATAAATTAAAATCAATCGTTTCTGGCAAACTGAAACAAATTTAAAAAAAAGTCTTTATCCTTTTTCGACCGAACAGTCTGGAAAATTCCTTGTGCTCACCAACGTTTCGACCGCAGATCGTGGTCTTTACGTATGCTTTGCTGCTGTGCCTTCACGCAACGCCACCACCATCGAAACCACAACAGACTTGGCCTTAGTAGTAGATGATACTGTTGATGATGAAACAAGCGATGGTTCAAAAACAACAACAACAACAACAATACGGAAAACTGAAGCGGATTTAACGCCACTGTCTACGACAGCAGCAACAGTAGCAACAGCAGCAGCAGCAACAGTAGCAAAGCCAACAACCACAACGGGAAGGAATGCAACGAGAACAACTGCTTCATCTACCTCGGCCACACTAGCACCACCACCAGCTACAACACCAACGATACATTCGACTTCGCGTTTCGAACAAGAACATGAAGAAGAAGAAGAACAGGAATTTCAAGCGTTTCAAAAAATCAAACTCAGCGTACGCACCCCACCCGGCCCCGTGACGCAGCTCTATTTCAAAGCGTCAACGATTTTGGGCTTCCTGATTTGGCGTTTCAACAAAACCAATTCGGGCGGATATCCGGTGCGCAGTTTTACCGCCGAATTTCGCAATATCTCATACAAAGAGACGCCGTACAACAGCAGCTATGAGCACGAGTGGATTCGCATGGATCCCATCAATATCGCACCGAATGTCGTAAGTAGTTCTTGTTTATGAACCAGCACCGATAGGTTTCTCTTTATCCTAGCTACACAATTTATTTCCATATTACAAGAGAGTTTTCGGCCCAACTATGAGAATTACTTAAAAGCGTAGAATTTATTGCTTTTAGCATTTTAGAGATTTTTTAAAATTAAACATTTGTGCCTATTCCTTGAATTCCTCTATAACATTCTATAACGTGGAGACAAATGGGTAACTTGACTACTCGTTCACACATATTTCTCTTACATAATTGCCATAAAATTCAATCAATTCAATTGGCGCAAATCCGCCATTGACAGCGACTCGTGCGCCGTGCTGGATACGCCACCAGCACCAACACCACCGCTAATTGCAATATATCGTCGCAAGCTATTTGCGGAATGTGTCGGCGATAATACTAAATAAATTCAATTGAAATTAATGCAAAATGAGATGCAGACGATATTTCGACAACGTTATTAAATCTTTAAGGAGGGTTTACATTACAGCGAAACCAGAAGCAATTATACTCGTAGCAAATCATGTTTATACCTAGACTAAAAGTTTTCAAGTTAAAGTAGGATTTCCGAAGATATTAAATCTAAAGGTCCAAGGTTAATTAGTTAATAAACTATTTTTAGTAGTTCATTTTTCTTTAAATTTTCAAGTGAAGTTAGAATCATATGATATGACCTTGAATTAAACAAAGGATAAACGAGTAGCTCTGAGGAAGATGCTCGATTTCTCCTGTAGTATTTTTCTCTCAAGTCTTCTTCTCAGTAGTCTCTTTCGGCAAAGCCCTTAAATTATATTTTTATTATTTCATAATAAATTATAGCGAAAGTTAAAATATTATCACTAAGAAATATTAATCAAAATTTTATATTTTCTCTGTTTTGACTAATTAATGATTTCTGCATTACAAAATTTGTATTTGAATTTATACTTTCTCAACATCTCGACGTCAACAACAACAACAACAGAGACAAATGGAGGTCTACCGTCTGGAGCCCAATACCACATACGAATTTCGTATATGGGCCAACAATCATTTGGGCAGCGGTGAAATGGTTACAACCAATGTGACAACATTACCCGAAACAAAGGAGGAGGGTAAGTGGTCATGTCCTTAATGCGTTGCACTGCAAACTATGACAGTGGTTAGGTGGTGGTTAGTGAGTGTACGAGTATGTTTTACCTAGCAGTAGTTCGAAAACTATTTCACTGTCAGTCAGTCGGTCGGTCGGTCGTTCGTTCGGTTGCTAAAACGGACTCAAGCGCAGCAGCAGGAGCACAATGACTGCGATTCAATGTATTGCATATTTGATGGCGTTTTAACTGGAGTGACGCGCTCGTTTTAGGATATTTAAAAATTCATAAACGAACATTTTAATTAGAGAGTAACATACATATTTACATAATGTTAGATAGATAGATAGCTCAATGATTTTGGGTATTTTTGCGTAGGTTGGTGGCTTTGGATTTTGATTGTTTGTGAAGTTGTTGTAATAAATGAATAATTAGTTATGTTGTTTTTTTTTTCTCCAAGTCCACGCGACCACTTTTAATGGTATCATTCGAAAGGTGTTTGCAATACTACATCGGCATCATTATAATGTATATCGTAAAAGATTCATTTCTAAAGCTGTATTGTATCGCAATACACTTTCGACTGAGACTAAACTTAAGTATTTAGTAAAAGTGGGCGTGGTTGGTTTTAGTCTTGAAACGTCTTTTCAAACTTTATGCTTATGATTGGTTTCGTACAGTAGTAAACTCGAGTTGTTTCTTTTCTTTTATTTTCTTTTTTCTTCTTGTTTCCGTTTTTCCAATGTTCCAATTATGTTCTATCTTCCACGCCGAAACCATCATTGCAGATCTAATACGACTTATACAGCCCGACTTGGACAACTTCGATCCACGCGTCTGGATAGCCGCCGTCAGCATTGTGTTGGGCACGCTCGTGATACTTGCAATCGGACTGTGTATAGTTCTGTCGAAGGAGTGTTACCAGGCGTCGCACATGGGTACTACCAATGAAACTGTCGCCAATTTAAATAACGCTTTTGCCACCTACCATAGATCCTCCTCTGCCTCTGACTCTGCATCTGCATCTGCTTATGCTAACACAAACATCGTCGATTGCAAATTGGATGTTGTTGTTATTGCTTAAATGTTTTTCCTTTTTTTTTTGGTTTTTGTTTTTTTCTTTTTAGTTACTGAGCTTGATTTTTTTTTTGAAAGTACTACAAAGAAAATCAAGCCGCCTCGAATTATGAACTTTTGTTTTGTTAACAATTTGCTCTGTAAAAATGTTAATTTAACGTTGTAGCGCGAAATGTATCATAATAATATTATAGTATATTGTAATGTATTGTATGTATGTACTTATGTATCTTTTGATGTATTATATGTTTGATAGATGTTGCAGAAACCTTTACAAAACTTGCCAAAGCAACGCAAAACTTATTGCCAAAGTTTGTTCATTGTGTTAGTTGTTAAGTTGTTAAGTGTGTTTTCTGTGTGTTTGTGTTAAAGTTGTTTTTTTTTTGTTTTTTTTGTTCGCTTTTAAGCGTTTTTATTGTTCAAGCGGATGTGCAATTTGATTTTGTTGCTGTCGTGGCTTAATATTGTATTTTGTTGTTGTACTCTTTTATTTCGACGGCCATGCACGACGTCTTTTAAGTTTGTATTTATTTACATACAACGGAGGGTATTCACAAGAAATCGTCGTATTTTTATTTGAATTCTATAAAAGTCGAACTTTACAAATGTGTAATATGTAAGTTCAGTTAAAATTATCAAGTTGAATCAAAATAACTAATAAATTTAAAATGCATAACAGTTATTTGTAAATTACAAATCCTGCACAACAAAGTTTGTGAATACCCCGACATGTAAAAAGGAGCGCTTAGGTACTTTAAATCTCATTTTAATTTGCTTTAAGATCTTGGTTAATTAATTTAAAGAAATTCAAGGTTCCGAAGAAAGTTCGTAGTCAAATTAAGTGTTGTTGAAATGTTGTTTGTGTTGTTGGTATAAAATAAAAAATACTTCAATTATTTGTGATAATTTGGCAACTTACAGCTTTGATTTACAAAACAAATTTTATTACATATAATTTTTGAAAAGTGGTTTAAATTCTAGACGTTTTAGAATGTACCGTATCACGCATAAGTAACACGCTTGTAAATACACACGAAAAGTACGTATGTAGTTGTAACAAAAACCCATTTGATGTGTTTCACTTATCACACACTTAAAAATTGCTTAAAAAATATTATAAAAATACATTTTTCTGACTTTTATAAGATTAACCAGCATTGACAATCGGTAAAATTTTTTAATATCATAAAATGGAAAAAGTCATTACAACCAAAATTTAATGATTATTCGTATGTATCACTTGTGTACATGCTGTGATAAGATAAAAACTGTTGCACTGGTTGAAATATCAGCATTTAAAAAAAACTTTTATCTCGATTAGATGATTGATGCCATGAAAATTTTTCAAATGATACCGAATATTTCGAAACTCGCTAACCGGATTGAAGAAAACATCGCTTTTTAATAAAAGATTGTCTAATCTTTTTGTTGAAAATTCCTGCTCGATCTAAAAAATGTACTAACTTTAATTCGAATTATTCGGTATTATTTAAAATCTCCTTTCGAGTGAAACGATTTTTATATTGAACCTTTCAGATGTTTCAAAAGTTGAACACATTTACTCGTATAAGGATGACAGTTTTACTTATCACTTCAAAATTAGAATCCAAATAAATTTAAAAGTAGACTTTACACTTTTTAAATCAAGACGAAAATACTTTAAATATTTTAAATATGGTACAAAAAAAAAAACAAGATGCTTTTACATAATCTCAAAACTCAATAACTTTTAATATGGCAGCACTTTGAAATAGTTAAAAAATATCAACTTCCACCCACTGTTTAATTGCCAACCATCATTTAAATGTATGAATAAATATATTTATAGTTAATATAGCTTATTATTGTTGTAATCTAATTGTAATTGTTAATATTTGAAATGCAAATGTATTTAAATTAGTCGCAAAACAAATAGAAAAGCTTACTGGATTTTAGTTTGACATTTGTAAGAGCTCTTATTAAGCACAGCAGAATGACAGACAGACAGACAGACAGACAAACAAAAAAATCATTGAAGACACTGTGGACCATAATTACGAGTATATACCAAGTAATTAAAAGCAATTTTTTTAAATAATTTAATAATTCCTGTGATAACTTGAGGGTTTTTTTTTTTGAATAACTTTCTTGCTTCTTGATTTTCTGTCGCGTTTCGGCAATGTTCCGCTGGTCCATAAGAGCTCTTTCAACTTTCACGAATATTTATGTATATATTTAGTACACCACAAAAAAAAATGTAGTCCACTTATAAATCGAATACGTTGTGAACGTTTCGGTTCCACCACATCCAATGACCAATTACGACCAATTGAAATATTCGCCAACACTTTTCACGCTCCCACAAATAATTTTTAGAATTTTTGTTTTTTGTTATATACAATGTATTTACATATGTACTCGTATGTATGTGTAAACACGATATCTTTATGTATACTTTTCTTCTTCGTTCGTCGTCCGGTATTTTCTTTCGAGTACAGACTTCGAAGACGGCTGGGACAGCATCGAGCTCATTCCGAATATCATACTCAATCCGGGATTTACCGAAGCGGATGGCCAGGCCGGACGTGGTCCCTATACGCGTACCGTCATTTTTGGCGGTTATGGTGACGACGACAGCTACACAAGCTCCGAATCCGATCATGAGCCGCGCATGGAGAAGTTCAAACGGAAGGTGTCGGTCTTCTTCCAGGGACCCACCATCAAGCGAATTTGAGAGTACAAAGAAAAGACGAAGCCAACATGTGTCCGGGCGGTGTTTGTTGTTCGTTGTTGGTATGTATGTGAGGCTGTCTTTTGTATTGACCGATTTACAAAGTCACCTGTTTTTGGTGGATATTACAAGTATATGAATTTTTGTTGTTGTTTTTCTCGTTAAAAACGCAGAAAATTTAAATATTTTTGAAAATATTTTGAAATGAAACGCGAACTTTTTTGTTAAAATTTTTAAATAAATTTATAAATAGTATTTAAAAAATATCTTTAAAAAAAAAATTAAGTAAAACTTTGAATTGTAAATTTTTATTTTATTTTTTTGAATTTTCAGTTTATTTTAATATTTTTTAATTGATAAATTTATAAAACAACACTGCCCATTTTTTTGACGCAATCGGACAAAAAGTTGGCAACAATGTTTTATATACTATATAAAGAAAACTGTTTTTTTTTTATTTTTCCAATTATTTAATTTTACATGTTAAATTAAAAATATTTAAAATGCTAAATTGCTTCTTTAGCTTCAAAATTAAACAAAGTGAAAAAAAACACAAAATTGCGTTGTAGCGAATAATAAAATATACAATATAAAATATTATAAATAATAACAATTATAATTATTGCTGTGATAAATTTCAATTGAATAAAAATTAAAAAACAAAAAAAAAAATATGCTGAAGCTCACTTTTGAATGCATAAATATGCACGAATAAAATCTCGTTTATGAATATTTGCTGAAATCGTTGCCACTTGAAGCTAATTTTTAAATTTAGTTAATAAACTTGTTTACTTTCTTAGTTTTGTTTTTGTATTCAAAGTATTTAAGTATTATAATTAAACAAAGTTCAACTGTTTAGTAAGCATTCGTTTTGTTTAACATAGCTGGGCATCATTAACTAATAATTTAAATTCGCTAATCCGAGGAAAACTTAACTTCGTTAACTCGGTGAAAAGTTAACGTCGTTAAAAATGTAACGTACAAATTAATTTGCTTGTCACCTACACTGGGCAAAGTAACCGCACGCCCGATCATGAAGAGCCAGCTGTCCGTTTCCACTGTACCTCTTTAACTGCGTTTTAATGCATTAAGCTTTCATTCAGTTGTCCAGAGTTTTGTTGCGAATACTTTAAGTCAGATGGGTACTACAGTATGGCAACACTTCTATCTCAGGTTAAATCATCTGAATTCGCCGTAGTAGTGAGCGGGATATAACGGGACTCGTAGTAACTCTGTCTAGAGAGAATGGGCATTGCCAGGCCGGAATTCCCATTGAGTCCCAAGTATTTCAAAGTTTGCAAAATTTATGTGGGCTACTTGTTGAAGCTTATGGGCGCCTAATAATTTATCAGTCCGACGGAAACCAATGTTGGATAATTGCAACCAGTTTTTTTTGTCTAATAAAAGTTGCGAAAAACAAAAAACTGAACAAATTAGACGCGAGTATCTATTCTTGGCGAGACATTTCAAAAAAAATTGACATTCTGATCTGATATAGAATAAGCAACAAAATTTAACTTCGTTAATTAACTTTTAACTAATTAACTAGTTTGTGCCCAGCTGTGTCTTCCAACATAAAACCAATCTTTATGCTTTAATTATATTTTAAAGAAATGCTTTTTCATATTGTATGAAAGTTTCTAAAATTTACCAAATCAATTGCATAGCTTTAGGAGCTTGTAACCGACTTCTATGTGAGCCTAAAGTCATGCTAAGCATTGTTTATTTTGTTTTCATTAAACTAAGTCAACTATTTGAAAAGCTATTTCACTTCTTTTGCTAGCGTGGCACAAAAACGCTTTCACTAACCATGCCCAAACTGCAAACAGTGCGATGCAAAATTATGTTGCAAGCCTTAAAGTAATCTAAACCTATTCAAATTTAAGCTTAGTTTCACAATTTGCAACTTTACGATTAAACAAAGCAAATAAATAATTAAACAGAATTTAGCAAATATTTTGCACAAATAGCGCGCACCCAGTATTCGAATAAGAAAATATTCGAAATTCGTTTCTTTTCGAATTATTAGAAAATGTTTTTCTTCTAATTTCGAGTTGTTGCATAGTTCTAAATAAATCGTTTCAAAATTGCTTATGGCAAAATGCAAAACTTTTCATTTCTTATACACACATTAAAATAATAAACAAACAAACGAAAAGAAAAGCAAAGCAAAGAAAGAAGAAAACGTAATTTTTAGCCTTTTTAAGTAGTTTTACATTAAAAAACCAAACAAACACAAGAATAAGAATAATAATTGCTTCCACAAACACATCTAAACAATGAAAAAGTTAAAGAAATCAAAAATATGCAAAAACAAAGCAAAAGCTTAACTGCAAAAGCGTTTTTTGTTAAACACTTTTTAAGTAAATATGTAATTAAGAAAGACTGTAGCTGTTTGTATTTGTATGAAGAATCCAACAAAAACATTTAAATATAATAACTAAATAAATGAATAAACAAAGAAAAAATCACGTTAACTTTTTTGCTACTGATATGAGCAGAAACATTTTTTGTAGTTTATTATACGGAATATTAATGAAAATGCTCTTCAAGTTAAGTCAACAAGTGAAAAGAATCAATTGTATGAAATATTTAATTAAAACCCAAAACGATAAAAAAACATAAACAAACAAACAAACAAACGCCTTTGCAAACTTATGTATTATATTACGAGTATATAAATTTATAGTTTCAGTTAGTAAATATTTTCTTTGAAAAAAAAAAAACAAATTGACATGCAGAACATCAGAAATCAGAGATTGAAATCACAATTTGAAAATTTTCACATAAAATTCGTATTAAATTAACATTGTGAAATAGTTGAATAATTGAGGAACCGATGACGTTGCAACGACTTTTGAATGGGAAGCGTATTTACCACGATTCTATTTACTTCCGAGACGCCTACAGACATAGAGAAAAACCTCAGTTGTATTTCATTGCAACATCTTTGATAATTAGTACAGTGATGGAAAGTATGGATTACTGTTGAGAATTGAATACTGTGATAGTAATAGTCGTTTCGATGCTTTTAATAATGAGGCGAGTAATTTTTGTTTGTCTTAAATGCTCTTCAATTCGAATTACTTAGTAACTTTTAAGTAGTATTACTACTCAAAATTAAGTTTGCGTATTTCTTTATCTTCAATTTAAAAGAATTTTTTCCCGAAATAAAGTTTGTTAGGTCAGCAGCTGTTATACAATTGTAAAGGGTTTCTTATCCTTCTAATACATTTTGTTTTCATTTGAGAAAATGAAACACACACTCTTGCATTTAGCATTATTTATTTGACATATTTTTTTTAGTTTTGAACATGCATAATTGGACATTTTGCTTAAAAATTTATTATTGTAAAGAATAGTTGAGTGTGCTGCAGGCTTATTTAGTCGGCCGCAACAACATATTCTCTTAAAAAATAAAAACAACAACATTTTCTATAAGTCTACGCGTATTGCTATTAAATTTAAATTACAAATTAACTTTTGTTTACATTGCCATAAAGTTTAATGCTTACTGGATACAAATTTAATCATATACTTTCGAATTGCAATTTGCTTGAAATTGAATTTTCTATTTTAAATAAAATTTAAATAAACTTCTAAGCAGGAAAAGTATCACTGATATTTATATTTAAAAGAAAGTTAATCGGATTTCAAAGTATTAGATTTTTTTTCTCTTGTTCTTTTTTTCAAAGCCTGAGTGGGAATGCATAACGGCAGTCTATAAAACATAGTTTTCCTTTTACAACTTTTTGTTAGACAATTCTTTTTTTTTTGTTTCTTTTTTTTTTTTGATACACTTATCAAGATGGGCTTGTTCGAAAACAAGCACTCAGTGCAGCCAAACGAATAATCAATGAAATAAAAAGTCAAGCTACTAAACTAACAAACAAATTTAATAAAAAAAAGTATTGATTTGAAAGGAAATGTTTGATGCAAAGTTTGACATTTTTGTTTTCTCTTTTCAAAATCCTCTCCGGTCTGCCCGGATTAACAAGCCTACCAGTTTAAGTATATCGTTGCTTTTTAAATTTCTTGTGTATTTTGAATTAATATATATTTATATATGTGTGTATATACTATATACATACATACATATGAATATGTTTATCACTAAACATGCAAATGCAGCCTTAAACTAAAAATTGTATTTATTAAAAATATAGTAATATTTTGTTTGTTTTAAATACTTAAAGCTTAATAAAAAATAGTTGAATGTATTTTCTTGCTTGGAAATACAAAGTTCAAGTGTAAGCATAAAATAAGAATATCGCCTTTCAGCGCATTTTCCTCGTTTGTAGTTATTCAATTGACAAATATTTAAATTACTTTGTTTTGTTTTTTTGCTGCAAGTAGACATTGCAATAAATATGTTTTACAGTTAGGTAATCTTGTATTTATGTAGGGTATTCACAGAAACGAAGTCGTTCAATTATTTAAAAATGCAAACAACATTTAGCTACAATATTTTATGTTTCGGATAACTTAAATTTAGAACTTAAGTTACAAACGAACGTGCTTATTGCCTTTTCAAATACGACAGTAATAGAATTGAAAACTTTGTGAATACCATAAATGACATTTATAAATGCTCCGTAATATTATATACTACAAACAAAAAAGTAAAAACCGAAACAACTTAAATTGAAATAGTATTAGCCGTGTTACATGACTTTCTCCGGCATTTTGCTGTACTTTAAGTTGATTTGCACACTTTGCGAGAACATTTTTATAATACCATAATAGTCGTTCGAGAAGACTTTCAAAAAGCTCGGTATATTCTTGTTGGCCAGCTCCGAACAGAATTGCGGATATTTGCGATACGACGGCTGCATATCGTCCCATATCGACAGCATGTCACAGTCGTCACTTCATTAACATGCGCAAATAGTTCATACAACATTAGTTAAGTATCTTGAATAAAGGCTGATATTAATTTACCTGATTTCGTTAGAGCAATCACCCATCGATATTATCAAATACTGTATTTTCAGCTGTGAACATTGATTGTAAATATCCGAAGATTGTTGTCGACTAAAGACGGAGTAAACATGTTCGGTGCGATCGCTATAAAAAAAAACGCTCGATTAGATGTATGCAAACAAATAACAGCTGATATATGTATATAAAAATAAGTACTTAAGAAGTAGGCGAAATATTTAACACAATTATGTCGTATTTCATTACTTTAAGTTCATTATTAAAATACAAAAAATATCGGTTAATTCAAAATAATTAAATTCTATACGATTTCACTCGCTGGTTCTGATTGTTTTGTACCCATAGCCACGCAATTGTTTAGAAAATTCTAACTTTAATTTAAGAAAAGATAAGTCAAAATATATGTTTTTTTATATTCTTAATTCATTTGTAGACTAATTTGTTAATTAGAAAATACAAAGTTTTTAAAACACAGCTAAATATGTTTGAAATAAATTTCTGAAAGCTTTTAGGCTTTTTGTGTAAATGCAATTAAAAAATACAAACAAATAAAAATAAATTTATAAAAAAAAACACCAAAGAAAATTGTTTTTAATTTACACCAAGCACACACTTACCTTATGTGTCGCATTTCGAGATGGGCATGATTTACGATAGGCCGCTTCGTTGTCATATGCACGGTGCCAATGATTTCGATGGGACCTTGAGCGGAAAACAAAAAAGTTTCAAATTTGGTTTTATTATGTGCAGATAAGAAGTAGCATTAATTTCAGTGAGATAATAATAAAGTGTATGACACGCTAGTGGCGCAAGGTAAAGATAACAGCCATAAAACTGAATACTTCTTTGAATTCAAATTTAACGATAAGACATTTGCAACTAAAAAAAAACAAATTTATATTCGAGAACATTTTAATTTACTTATTTAAAATTTTCATAGATCATTTTGGATTAAAATTTTAAAAAAATCCTGTGTATTTAAATTAATGCAATTAATTTTTTTTATTACTTACCAGCAAAAACGGCATCTTTTTCGGTATTCATTTTGATCCATTCCAGCATCGAGTCTAAATCATCGCCACCATGACTGTAGCGTGTGGGGAAATACTCTTCGCGTATGTTCTGCAATTGTACAAAATTCAAAGTATATACAAAACATTTAACAATAAGACAATTCAAAAACGACTTATGACGCACCATCATGCCCGGGTCAAACATGCTAGTCAAAAAGACCGCCAACGACACCGTCCAGAAAATATTACGCTGTTTGCGATACCAAAACTTGGAACATATCGTCGGTGCAATGACACAACCTTGAGTAAAGCTAAGAAAGAAGAGTTTCTTAATGCTCAGCCCGATGACAGTGAATACGGCCATCTGAATGAAACTGTAGACATAATGAAAACTGAAAAAGTCAGCTTGTTTGACAGCAGCTGCCGCCTCGGATGTTGTGCTGCCGGGATAAAGTGAGGCGGCGGTGGGTGGCGATGATGTGGAAGCACTGCCGCCGCGTTTAGAACGTGGACGCCGGCCACCATTACTGCTACCACTGCTTGTCGTCGTCGTCTCGTTCGTCGTTGATTTTGTAATTGTCTCGGCAGAAGTTTTGGACGGTTTTGTATTTGTATCATAAGTTTTGTCTGCTGCTATGTGCAGTTCTTTGTCTTCATGGTCATCTTCTGATTTACCCCTCACAGTTTTACTATAGTGCATACAATGAAATAAGAATATTTAAATCATATCAAATCGGTAAAAAAAAAACGAGAGAAAAGCTTTAATAATAATTTTAAACTAGCGCTAGTCCTACCTTGTCTTGTTTATAGCGGTTTTTTCTACTTTATCCGTTTCATCCGCTTTGTCTTTATTTCGCTTGTCATTTAGCACGCTTATTTGCTCCTTTAGCTTGCGTATATCATTTATGAATGCCAAATGCTCATCGGGTTGTTCAGCCGTTCGTTTCGTTTTTTCACGCTTGTAGCGTTCATAATCGTAGTCGCACTCCTCGAGCAGACGCAGACATTCGTTGAGCTCAGTTTCGGTCTCAACATTCGACATATCCGGTATGGAGATGTGATTCTCTTCGAGAAAATCTTCGAGTACATATTTTTTGGCACGCTCAATTAAATCATTGTTTGGCGGGGTTTGCTTTTCGCCGTTTTTGCGCCACTTGCGAAAGAATTTCGCCAACATAACAACGCCGTACATACAGTAAGGCTTGACGATCAGCGTTTTGAGCAGCTCCCATAAATCGGACCATGCGATGCGGGCATACGAAGGATTGCACGCCGCCAAACTTGTGCTAAAGTTGACTTTTGCCTGTAGCGCCCAGTGTACAATCAAATCGCGATAGAGCGCAAACGAATTGTCGGCAGAGCGTGCTGTGCCAGTCTTCTCCAGCAAATCTATAATTGTGCCCTGCGCACTGACCGCCATAAGAATGCCCAGTGCAACCGTCTTGAGTGAAAATTCGCAATTGCTTATTTGGGCATGCTTAACGCGTCGCACAACACTCACGAAGAGCAGCCCAATGGCCGGACCAACTTGCCAAGCGAAAATGTAGCGTTTATTGCCGAGTGACAAAAAGTAGGCGAGCACATTGCCAGCTAATTGCGACAGGGCATAGTCGATGGTGAAGGCGCTCGAAACGGCTGCAGGCACGCTATTCATAATAGCGGCGCTCAAACTCCACCACGGGGTCATCATGATGAGGATTTGGGTGGCAAAGATGATAGCAGCAAATTGCCAACAGAGAAGCGACATCGCTGTAAGCACGGTTAGCTTTAACGTCTGTCAAAGAAAAAATACATTGAATTTGTTTAATCACTTTTAGATAAATTACTTTAAGCAAAGATTATTGTAATTATAGCAAAAACTGAACTTACAATTAACAATCGTGATCGATACGCTCGCTGCTCGGTAACGCGATTAATGCACATGCACAGATAAAACATTTGCAAAAATATGACCGGAAAAGCAAAGTTTTCGCGTGCCATTGGTCGCTCGTAGATCTTTGCAGCATAACTATGAAACATGACGTACGAAACGACCGCATAAATACCACCGAAAATGTTTTCGCTGCAAGAAACAACAAAATATTTAAAGTATCATTTACAAAAACATCTTGCAAGTATTTTTTATTGTTGTTGTGGACTCACCTCAAAAGGGTGCCGTAAATGTAAATAATCAAAACGGTTACGCCGCCGAGTAGCCACACAAATTCCAAATAGAACTGCATTGCCTGGCCCATTGCATCGCAGCGGCGCTGTTCCATCGCGAGGCGAATGTCATTCGAGCGCCAGCAGCTGAGAAAGGGAAAGTGCCCACTGTTAATATAGCGGCGCAACAGCTGGTAAAGATAACTACAAAAATAAAATTTGGAATATATAAATTTAATTGGAAAACTTATTCGTAGCAAAATGAGAAATTCTAACAAGAAATTTAAATCAGTTTTGGACAAATTGAAAGAAATCCCGAAAACTTACGCAATGGTTAGTTCGGGCAGAACATCAAAACGTTGCAGCACATTTACGCTGTTGGGATACTCAATGCCAGTCACGTTCTTGAGCCGCTCATATCCGCTCCAAAAGTCAGGCTCTTCGGTCAATGTCTTGTAGAACGAATAGTAGAGCGCATCCTCGTTGCGTACCAACGACTCACGCTCCAGTTGAGTCAGGTGAGCGATATTGGTGCGTGACTCGTAGATGGAGCGTATGTGATGGACATAGAGGAAGAAGAAGCCGGTGCCTTCGGGGTTAAAATCGCAAAACAAAACATTAGCACATACAACAGAAGTAAACACAATTTAATCCAATTAGTCGGCGTCTGGGCGACTCCCTGCGCCCTTAGACCGACCACTAAACGCTCTTACCAATCAACGCTTGCGACAGGAGCAACAATAATTTGGGCTCCCTCATGTTGGTGGTGTTTGGTGCTGGAGTGATGCGAAAATGAAATCTCTTGAAACGTATTTCCGTCCGTGCTTATTTGTTCATCATAATCGCGGTTTTATGTGACTATTTAACACACAATTGGTGCAATTAATATTTTGTTATTTTTTTTTAACTCTAATTTTTGACACCACGACGACGATAAAAAAACTTCTTTCCGGAGATTTTCTCTCAGTACGAATTCAACGAAAAAAAAACATGAAACAGCTGTACACAGAGAGTTGCGCCGAGGATTTTTTTTTAAATCGGCGACATAATAAATCTGTGGTTGCATTCTCTTAGTTTTTGTTTTGAAGGAAGCTATGCAAAATTTGAATATTCCATATATTTCAGTGGTTTTTTGTGGGGAAAAAAAAACATCCAATTCTGGTGGTTCTAAAGCTCTAAGAAAACGCTTCTGAAGTTATGATAAAAAAAATGTTCATTATAATTTGATGGCAGCACTGTTTCTAATAGCAACCCTGCTTTATTTGACAAGTCAAATCTAGTGGCATTACTCAAATTGAAATTTTTTTTGCGCTTTGTGTGTTGTGTGTGGTTCGTCAAAAATGGTAAAATAGTTTAATCGAACGAAAGAACTAAAATTCAAATTATAAAAAATAATTTCTTAATGCAGAAAACGCCCGCCCGCACTTGCCTGCTGCTGGCCGTCGTAGCCGCAGCGCTACTTGCACCGATGCCGTCGCTTGCCTATGACAAAGAAATGACTGTGCACGTCGAGGCGGGCCGCAACGAATGCTTCTATCATCAGGTACGCGAGGGAGAAACGATCGACATCGAATACCAAGTGATTGACGGCGGTCATGGTGACTTAGATATCAGCTTTACGCTCTTAAATCCCCAAGGCCTAGTCATCGTACAAGATTACAAGAAACGTGAAAACATTCATCGGCACGATGTGCAAAAGGAGGGTGACTATCGCTTTTGCTTTGACAATTCGTTCAGTACGTTCAACCGAAAGACGGTGTTTTTCGAACTGATTGTGGAGCGCGAGGGCGAACAGAATCTTGGCGATGCACAGTGGAATGATGTGTTGGAGGGACTGACGCCGGAGGAGTACTATGACATGAAGGTGCAGGATATAATGGACTATATTGGGCGCATTCGCATGCAGATGACAAAGGCGCGTCAGCTGCAGGATATGTTGCGTTCGCACGAAGCACGCGATCGTAATCAGGCCGAGGCGAATTTCATGAAAGTCAATGCGTGGTCGTTCTTCCAGATTGGTACCATGATTATGGTCGGCATGCTACAGGTGTTTATGGTGCGCATGTTGTTTGATACAAGTGGGCGCATGAACAAGTTCTGGCGAAAGCTGGGCATGTGATGAGGTAGAAACGTGGAGAGTTGGGTGGCGCCAAAAAAGAGCGTAGAAATACGGCGTACCACGACGGAAGAAGAAACCTGCCTTAGGCCTACGCATAATGGACTTTTTAAACCAAAGAAAGAAACGGAAACGTTTATTTTGTAGAATTAACACTCGAAAATTTTGCATTTAATAACGTACGCGATTTCATTACGTTTGTCGAAATATTTTGTAAATCATGTCATAATTTTTTATTATTATTTAAAAAAATTAATTATCAATTTCGGATTTCCTATATATTTTGTATTATTACCACCGACACATCACACTTGTATATTTTGTAACCTTTTGACCACCAACTCTACTTGCCATATTTAATTTAAGCCAGTGTACTTTAGTTTTTAATTTATACTCAACACAAAATCAAAAATAACATTCTCGGTCATGTACATTTTCAGAAGTCTTGTATTTTCTTGCATACAAAATTGTATCTTACAAACATTTGTAATTCTTTTCTTTTTTCAGTTAGTTTAACTTACACAACTAAAAAGCAATATGTATTTAAAATAAACGAAATTAAAAGTATCAACAACCGCAGCCGACGATTTCATTAACCCTTTACCGTTTTTGCCTTGCGTCGATCTCGCAAATCCTGAAAAGAAACGCCTTGTTCTTTATGCGTGTTTCGCGGGAAACGTTTCACCTTCTTGTTCTTTTGTTTGCCTGTAATAACGCTCGTTGGCAGAATGTTGCGTTTCTGGAAGTTCTTGAAACGATCGACCAGCAAACTGGATTCCGTTTTGACGTTGCGCAAATTGCCAGCAATGTCCTCGGCCATGTTGACATCTACATCGGGTTCGACGTATTTGAGACGTCCCAAACGTTTCGTTTCGAATTTCTTCTTCTCGGCCACCTGTTTTCGGTGCTTCTTGAGCAAGTTCATATCTTCGGCCTCTGCAAGCACTTCGGCTTTGATTGATTTAATTCTGTAAATCAAATGAAAGATTTATTTTTAATCTTTTTTGCATATTCATTTTTCAACTTGCCTGTTTAGATCGACCACTTGTTTCTTTAGCGCCATTTTCTGGTCGTGCTTTTTGCGGAGCTCTTTTTGCTGAAGTTCCTTGCGGCGTGCCTGCTTGCTTTTCTTCTTATTTTCGACAGGTGGATTAGGGAACTTCAGTTGCTTCTCTTCATCATCATCAGTGGCAACTGTCTGTTTATCTGCATCCTCTGTATCATCATTTTTGTCACTGTCGCTGTTGTCACCATCTTCCTCATCCAAGCCAGCGCGCATTTCTTTAAGCCGGCGTTGATCACGTTCTTCTGGCGTCACCTTGGAATACATATCGGTTGTAACACGTTTCAGGTGCTTCTCTGTTTTAATGATCTTTTCTTCCTTGCCAACAACAGAGTTAATGAGCTGTTGGTGATCTTCCAGCGAAGGATTATAACTGGTACCTGGATGTGGTGGCTCGAACTTTCTGCAAGTATCACACAAAAGTAAATAAAATACAAAAATAAGAAAACAAAACACTTACTTGGCTTTTGTTGTGCGATGACGTATACTGTCGTGCACTTTGATAACCGGCAGACCCACATTCTTGGTCGTGTATAGCGCCAGGTCACGACTTATCCAGCCTTTTTCGTCCTTGAGTCCCGGCAATTTGTCGCGGAAATCTTCCTCAGCCCAGACATCTTTTGCCGTTTTCGATTCTGTAGCGCTTTTCGGTGCTAGTTTCTTTTCCAGCTGCTGGTAGTAACGTGCACGATCTTTGTTGGCTTGAATGTGACGCGGTTTGGTAGGGTTGCGCACCTCTTCCTCAATAATGCGACCGGCTTTTTTCTGTTTTACCGTATTTCTATTAGGAGCAAAAATAATCACATTTCAATAATAAGAAAACATCATGTTTCACATTCTTGCTTACCGCTTGACAATTGGATCCTGCACTTTGGACGTGTTTTTTAGCGATTCGTGCGAACGAAACTCCTTTTTCGCGTTTAATTTACGTTTTTGTTTTTCAGTAAGTCCAGTACGCTTAGTAGTGAGCGGTGCAACATCAACGGTAAAAAGATCTTCATCCTTTTTTTCGGTAAAGGAGCTATTGTTTCAGATGTTGGTGGTAAGGGCGAGACAATGTGCAACGGAGCACCGCTATTAATAAGCAGTAAACAAATGGATTGCGGCACACTTACCCGATACGCTCTTCCTGCCGCTGCTCATCTAGGTAATCTTCGACATCTTTGATGTCGGTTTTACGCCAAGCAGATTTATTTTTCTTTGAAATCCTTTTTTTCCTTTGGACCGTCGACATTTTCGCTAAATTGAAATTTTGGTCTTTGTAAACACACGTGCCGACGTTAGTGGTGGTAAATCAAACGATGACAGTTGCTTCTCTCCTCCCATCATTTTCGCTAACTTTGTACAGTACGAGTAAACATTCTGACACGGCATTCACAATTATTAAAAAATAAACAATAGCTGCGTCAAAATTGACAGTACTTTTTTTAATTTTTTTTTATTGTGAACTTGATTGAACAACAAAAAATTTGCAGACATTCAGTTAATTTTTTGTTGTTGAAGAAAGAAGCAGGTGAAAGAAAAAATTATGTTATATATTTAAAAACAAAGGATGAAAGTGAATAAACCAATCATTTTATAAAAAAAGGTACGAATAAAAACGACAATCGCATACAGTGATAAACTTATCGTCTCCTCCAGAGTTTATATTTTGTTTATTTGTTATCGAATATTGCACCCTCTCTCACATCACTCGCTACTTCCACCCCCTACCAACCCTTTAACAATATCCTGAACAATACTCAAATTCAACATCAAACAAATAAAAACAATTGACAAGTTTATGTAATTTATTATTTAAAATCTAAAAACAAACTTTTTTGTGCGCAAATCAAAATATTTGAAAAGAATTATTTTTGGCAAATATTTCAAAATCAAAAAGTGCTCAACCATAAGTATATACATATGTACTCGTATATGCATTGAAAAATAAAATCAATGTCAGCAAAAAATAACAAAAACAACCATAACTAAAAGAGCAACAAAAACAAACAAAAGCAGATGCAACCATTTCTGTGCAAACCTTTTCCGCCAAACGAAAAAAACAACAACAAACTGAAAAAAAAACCCGGAAGCAGTCTTCGCAGTGCGTTCGTATTAATATTTATGATTTTTGAATTTTGATAGATGGAAACTTATCTTAATTTAAGAAAATAGATAAGCTTTAGCTTTGGCCTGCATTTATTACTATTTTTTCAAATTGCATTTCTGGCATTTGTTGAACGCTCGCCCGCATTTCTTGGCATGTCGTCAATACACTACACTAACGAGGTATTTTCATTTCGGTCATACTTGTGAATTGTTCGTAATATTTTGATTTATTTTTACTTTGAAATTTACGCTTTAATCAATAGATTAAATCCATTTTTTTAAAACAAAATGTCATATTTTGAAATTCATATTTTAGAAGCACAATTTTGTTCTTCTAGTATCTTTCATTATTTAAATAATAAAAAAATCACAAAAAACCGACAAAAGAATTATTTAGTACTTACTTAATTATTTATTAAGGCAATGCCGCTAAGCTATTACCGGTATTTAGTGGCTGCAGGGATATTTACGATTCGTGTTAACTGTTTTCGTTTCGTTTTTTTTTTAATGAATCAATTGAATTCTTTTCGAGTGCATTTTCTTTGTTTGTGCGGCCCAGCAGCATAACAGCCTTGAGTATCAATCCTCACCCCTTGTCTTCCTCTCAACAATACATTTCATTCTAAATTAACAATAGACAACACAAATTAAACACAAACACAATTAAAAAAAGAGAGAACATGAAATCAACAGTAAAAGAAAAAACCAAACTCTCGTCTGAAATTGCAGTCAAGGTTGCAATTCTGTTATTTTTTTTTGCATTGTTGTTTAATCTATAGATATGTTGTTGTTGTTTTGCCTTTTAGTGTTACCTTTGTATTTGTTAAAATATAAATTTAATAAAAATCATAAATAAAGTATAAAATTGACCAAGCAACAACAAAGGACGCTGCCGTATTCGACACCTATTTGCATGAATTGTAGCGAAGCAGCTGATCGATGAGCTTATAAAAAAGATTTATTTATTATTTATATATAAAAAAGATATTTTTGAATTGTTTCTTGCCGGCTTATTTGACTTGACCTGGATTTATATGTTTTTGCTATAAAGCTCCTCAAGTGTTCGTTAGTTCATTTTGTTTATGTTTCCTTTCATCGATAGACTAAAGCTTTTCTTATCTTATCACTTTGCATTAATTTCAAGTGTAAAGTTTACTTAAAATAATATATTTTTTGTTTTTTTTGTATGTTGATAAATTTTATTTGCGATATCATCGAAAGCTTACAAATAGTGGGCTGTTCCGTTTTTAATTGAGATTTAAATAAAAGCAAAAAATAAGCGATTATTTGAAAAATTTATGTTTTTGAATATTAAATTAAGAAAAATTTCTAAATTAAAAATATTTTTTTTTTTAATTTTGATATTCAAAACTAACTTGATACCCCCCTCACTTAAAAAACCATTTGCTAATTACTTGCACTTACACTGGACTTTTATCTCATTAGAAAAACAAAGCACCAACAACCAGTTTCAGCCATTGCCACTGCCATCTAGTTAAACCGACCTTGCTCACTAACTCACCGCATTCATTTGACTTTTTTTCACCTGTTTGCAGATATTCTTATCTTGCCGGCAGCTGCAGCCGACGCCGCCTGAACTGACTTAGCATTTTCTTCTTTGGTGGCGAAAAACTTCCAGCGTTAAAGGAAAAGAAGGCGAAAAAATAAAACTTAAAACAAAAGAAAGAAAATGCCACAGGAAGATGAAGAACGCGCTGCTTCAACTCCGCCCAGGGAAAGCGTTTTCCGCAGCGTGTACCAGCAGAATCTCTATCGGGATCGCACCGCACGCAGCAATTTAATAGCAAGTGCAAAAGGTCAGTCAGTGATTAGAAACAACTTTTTGATTGAAAATATTTGCTTTAACGTTTTAACAAATTTTGAATGTAACAAAATAATTCTTAATAATAATAAAAAATTATTAAAAATAAAACATTAAACTGTTTTTGAATGTAATTTAAAATTATTTAAAAAACACAACTGCTAATATTTGGAAGCACACGAATTTTTTTCAAATCACGATTAGTATCCCATGTATAATTTAATATATTATAATTTAAAATTTATTGTAATAAAATAAATTATTTAAACACACAGACTCACTCGACTATGTACAACGCTTGGGACTGCAGTGCCGCCTGCCCGTGCACTCGGGCTGTGTCAATACGGTCAGTTGGAATAATTCCGGAGAATATCTGCTTTCGGGCAGCGATGATCAATGCATTGCAGTCACAAATCCACACTCGCAGGAGGTGCTGCTCAAATACAAAACTGCACATCGTGCGAATATCTTTAGCGCGCGCTTCATGGCGCAGTCTAACGATCACGCCATTGTATCCTGCTCTGGCGATGGCATCGTCCTGCATACACAGGTTCAAATAATTGTGAATTATTATTTTTTCATAAAATTTTTATATATGTATATATAATATTTATACAGTTGTTGGCGCCATATGTCCGACGTAGGCGTACAGCATTCGGCGAAGGACGAAGCAGCGGTGTGCCGACGTATGAACGCAATGACAAGGACGTCAACTTAAGCCTTTTCAATTGCCACAAGAGCGGTACTACGTATGAAGTACTAACTATTCCATCGGAGCCACGTTCCTTTATGAGTTGCGGCGAAGATGGCACTGTGCGACTCTTTGATTTGCGGCAGATTTCGAGGTAACAACATATTATTTTTCTTTTTACATGCAGAAATATATTCCCTGTTACTCATCGACTTTGCGTTTTCTTTTTTTTTGTACTTTTATACGCCAACATAGTTGCCACAAGACCTGTTGCAAGGACAATATACTCATTTTCAGTCCTTCCGCTGTCAATGCTATGGATCTAGCGCCAATTAGCAGCTATTATCTGGCGGTAGGTTCCTCCGATGCGATCGTTCGCATTTACGATCGTCGATATCTGTCGGTCATCGATTTCAGCGACACATCCGTGCCGACAACGGAACGACATACGCGACCCGTACGCGCCTATCCAATTCCGTTTCCAACAAAACGTCAGTATCGCGTTACTTGCGTTAAGTACAGTGGCGATGAGTCGACGTTGCTTGTTAGCTACTCTTCCGAGTATTTGTATCTCTTTGATTTACAGCAACAGGGCATCGATGTCGAAGAGCTGTACACGAAGGGTAGACTGGCTGATGCGGCGGCTGATTCGCAACCACCGCCCTTAACCGCTGAACAGGTGACGCGCCGTTTGCGTTTGCGCGGCGATTGGTCAGACACGGGCCCCGATGCAAGACCTGAACGCGATCCGAACGGACGAGTGGAAATCGGTCAAGTTCGTCCACAATTGCATGCGAATATTATGAGTCGCATGACAGAAGTTATATCGCGCATGCTCAACGATCCACGTACGCGAATTGGACTGACGGGACAGGCACAAGAGTTAAATCGCGAAAATCAAGCGTCGCTGCTGGCTTCGGTGGCGACGACAGCCGTTCAGCCAATCGATACGGATGGTAAGTTTATTTTTCCTTATCATATTTTATAATTGATAATAAAAACATAATTTAAATTTTAAATAGTTATTGATTTAGTAGAATGGATTTTTCAGTAGAAATGCCAATACTTGGAGTAATGTGTAGTTGGTTCAATATGCATCCGTATTTTGGTAATATTTTAAACAAACCCATTTAAGCATTGTTCTATAAACACAAAAGCCAAATTAAAGTGTCTTTTATGTCACTAAAGCCGGTACCCATCCAGTTAAATTAAAACTTTGACATTTTTATAAAAAATTAACTGCAGACAGAAATTGTTTTTGTTTTATAAAGTACAATGCAACATTTTATAAAAAATCTTTTTCTTTTACCATATAAAAGTGTGCTGCAGGAGCTGAAACCATATGTATACTAGTATAATTTTACTTAAACAATTTTTTTTTTGTTCGATGTGCATGTTGTACTTATAAATCGATGTATGTAAGCATATTTAAAACCAAACAAAATTTTTTTTATTAAATTCAATAACTAACAAAATTGGCAAAATTAAATAATTTATCAATTCAATGAAAAGAGTTGATCGCATCGATAAATTATTTAATTTCATTTACAGATGCAGCGGCGGCGCCATCCACTTCGAGTGCATGGCGCAGTGCCGCCAGCCGCAGCCTTAGCGCCCGTCGCAACGACGACGTGTCGGATAATCGTCCATCATCGTCGTCATCAAATGCCGCTGCCACTAATAACTCACTCAACAATGTTAATACTCGAATGCAAAACGAAAACGAAGACGAAGAAGCCGAAGATGATGCTGCGGCCACTGCCTCGCTTAATGAGGAACTAGCCGAACTCGATATGGCTGAAGAGGCAGTCAAGGCGGCAGCAATTTACGACTATTTACTGATGAAATTTGTGGGCCATCGCAATGCGCGCACCATGATTAAAGAAGCCTGTTTCTGGGGCAATAATTACGTTATGTCGGGCTCTGACTGTGGCCATATTTTTACCTGGGATCGCCGCAATGGCAAACTGGTTATGTTGATGCAGGCCGATCAGCATGTTGTCAACTGTCTGCAACCGCATCCCGAGCTGCCGTACCTTGCTAGTTCCGGCATTGATTACGACGTCAAAATTTGGGCACCTATATTACAGAGCAGTGATTTTCAAGAGGACGAGGCGAATGATGTAAGTTTAATTAGGACATGACATGAAAATATGATACAAAATTTAAAAAAAAATTCCATTTTTTTTATTAGCTCATGAAACGTAATGCCATAATGTTGGAGCAGACAAAGGATACGATCACCGTGCCAGCGGCTTTTATGATACGCATGCTCGCGTGTATACACTCGTTGCGCAATCGGGAACGTGTCTTGGGTAGTGCCGCCACTGCCGCCACTGCCGCCGGAGCAGCAGCAGCAGCCAATAATAATAATGACGCTGGCAACGCTGGAAATGAAAATGTAGCTGACGCTAGCAACAGCACTGCTAACAACTCAAATAGCACGCATTCAAATTCAAACGATCCCAACAGTAGCGCTGATCATTAAAGAGGCTAGCTTTGTTTTTGCAATATTTTTAAATTTCTTTTAAGATGCTTTTTTTATTATTTATAAATAGTATTAAAAATAACACACACTCAAAAACAGACAAGACAGAAACGCAAACAAACAATTTAGTTGAAATTTACCATTTGTGTATATTTTATATTTTTAAAATTAAAAATTATTTAATTTAAAATTAAACGAATTTTAACAAAGCTTGTTTGCTTTTAAATACTTTCTTAATGTAGACTTTTTAAGGGATTATTAAACACTTTTTAATGATTACTTTCTTGAATGAAACATTTATGCAATTGTTTAATATGTGTATATGTATTTGCCGTTTAGTTTAGGGTGCCACTTATTGGCAAGCGTACACCGACATACTTTAATAATAAGCCTAAAACTGATTGATGCATATTTGCTTCAGTCAAATCGAAGAATATTAAGAAGTGACAAAAATTGGCACATTTATGATAAATAGGCCCGTTTTACTGAAATTTACCCAAAAGCGAATGGGCCTAATAAGTGGCACCTTAATTTTTATATTATCTAATTTTTAAAGCCATTGTTATTAAACTTGATTGGCCGAAACTTCTCGTTTAAACACTTAAGTCGCAACGTTAGCGGAATAGACTGAGCAACGTTTCTCAAATTGTGTATAAAAGGTGACAATTCTGTTAGTTTTTAGACGAACTAAATAATTTAAATTTGTTTTAAATCCAAAATATGTGCTAGTTTTTATTATGGATTTCCAAAACTTTACTTTAATCCACATCAGTCGAATTAGTTTTATAAATGCAATCAATTGTCAACTGAACAAATCGTTTGTTAAACAAGCCCTTTAAGAACTTTTAAACTTATGGATTGTAAGTTTAATATGCAGACCTTTGAAATTAAGAAGAATTGCTCAATTTCATTTTGATTAACATTCCGCTAAAATACCCTCTTGTATTCTTAAGATTAAATTATGAACTTACATACTAATACCATAAATCCTTAAGCAATCAATAAATGCTTCCTGCCTGCTTGCTTAAACGTTTACCGCATTCTGTAGTGCTGTTTTATCGTCGACGATAATATTCGCAGCGGCTGTTGTTGGATTGGAGCTAAGCAATTGTTTTGTAGACGAACTCGACGAATAACTGTCGCTGGAAGAGCGCGTCGAGGCCGAATTGCCGCTGATGGGACTGTTATCGAGCATATCTTTGAAAGAGAAAAACAATTAATATTTTATACAGATTTAGCAAACAATTTAAAAGCCATAGAATAAAAAATTTATAAATAAAGTTTTTACTTAGTGTATTATTTAAGAATTATGAATTGGTTTAAAAACAATAAATCAAACATTCAAAATTAAAATAATTACATGATACACAATTATTTATGTTTGGTATAATTTTCAAATGATGCAAACAAAATAAAAAATAAATACACAATGAAATTATAAAGAAAATACTAAAAATAATACAAAATTAAATAAATTTTAAATAAAACAAGATTAAAAAAATAATAATATAATAAAAAGCTTTCAAGCCAAGAGTTAAATTGCCAAACCGCAAATGAAAACTTGAAAATAAATATCCAAAATAAAAAGTAAAAAATGATGAAATACAAATTTAAAAGAACTTTCAATTGTGCTAATACTAAAGGAATTTCATAGTGTACCCGGCAACGAGCTGACATTGCCCTTTATATGGTCGCCTCCTGCTCCAGTTACCGGCCCAACAATATTGCCCACCGAAGTAGACTTTTTGTGCAGCTGTTTTTTGGCCAAACTGCTGGCGGCGCCCTTAAAGCTGCCCGCATTCGATTTGAGGCTGCCCAATTTATCGACACCACCAACACTTTTTGCTGTCGACGATCTGTCTGTGGGACACAATGGACTCAGTATCGAATTTTGCGTATCCTCTGGCGTGTAGTAATCCGAGTCCTCGGCATTGTTGGCAGCAGCAGAGGAGGCAGCAGCCGATTCGACAGTACCAACGCCAACGTTTGCGTCTTGAGCCTTTAAATCGGGACGTTTATGTTTTTTGAGTGATGCTAGATTTTGCATTTCAACATCTTCATCGCCGCCACCGCAGCTGCCACCAAAATCTTCATTATCCGGAGCATTCATGCTATCGATAGTCAACGCTTTTGCTAGTTGTGGTGACGTCTTATTCAAGCGTCGATTTCCCGGCGCCAGTAACGGTGACAATTTTTCATTTTCACTATCCTCATCGGCATCATCATCATTGTGTGACGATGATGAAGCCGATGCAGACGCGCTTATTTTATTGGTGGTATTCCTTTTACCCTTCTTCGGTAGCTTTAAGCTGTGTCGTTCGTTGACGATTTGTAGTTTGTCCTGGGAGGCAGCGCGGCTGTTCAGTTTCTCGACGCTGACCGATTTCTTTTGGGTTTCAGTTTTTTTGTCATTTGTAGTTTCAACAGCGCCCTTATTTTCCGTGCCATTTGCGGTTGTTGTGGTTGATGTGCCCACTTCACTCGTATTTGTTGCCGTGGAAACAGTCTTCTTAAGCTTCGTCCGACGCTGACTATTAGGCTTTAGCGGCGATGTGGCTTTGTGATTTTCTGTAGGAGCAGTTGGTACTGTTGAGCCATCAGTGGCGTCACCTTCATTAGGTCTGCATTTAGAAAACAAAATCAAATTTACTTAAAAATATAATTAAAACTCATTCAAAATATACCTTGAGCGTACTATATACTGCGGCGGTCCATTCAATGCTTCAATCAACGAAACAGGCATGTATCCCTGTGGAACATGCTGTTCAGACGGCGTTGGCTCTCCGCCCGCAACTGAAGTGGGAGTGTTCTGGTGCAGTGTCAAATGCGAACTGACGCCTTTCTGAACGGCGCGTATCTGCAGTAGTGCCCGAAAAGGGGCACGGCAAATAGGACAATTATTAGCTTGATAGCGCAACGAATCGGCGCACGAATTACACAAGCAAAGATGGCGGCAGGGTAGAATGAGCGTGTCGCGTGTATCGCTCATGCAGATAACACACTCGCTACCGTGATCATCGATCTCTTCATCGATCGAACTCTTGTTGACAGCCTGCGGGTGCGTGAATAAATAAAAGTTATAATTTCAATTACAGTTTAGTTCAAATTGTAAATAATAAATTATAATAATTGATCTTCCTCGTAACCTTATTCTCAATGCCATATATCTCTTGCAGCAGATAGCATAACCCGTCCACAAAAATCTTTTGTTTGAGGGCGCGCAGTACGTAGCTGTTACTCTCGGGATGATGATCAATGACGCAAATGGTCGTATGCGACTGTCGACACTCTTCGTTGCCCTCCTCCACCACACAGTGTATTGCCACGGGATACTGTTCCCTAGCGGAATTATAAACCAAGTCATCCTCGGGCATCAATGCCGGCTGAAAGACATGACCCGGTTGAGAAAAGAACTGATTTATGCCGCGCTCGTAGTGATACGTTTCAGAAGTGAGGCCGTCACGAGCCAGTAATTTGGCACAGCTCGGACTAACCTCCTCAGTGCAAAAGTAATAAATTGTTATGGCACACTTGGCGTCCGAATCGAATGTAAATTCAATATTATAGGAGGATGGTGGCGGAGGTAATGGCGAACCGCTCATCACAATTCCATCTAGACCGTCGTCATTAGTTGAAAGCTCATCCGATGTTGCAGTTAATTCTGCATGCTCTGCAGCGATTGCAGTATCCTGTACAATATTTCTATCCGCCGCTACGCGCACAAAACGCACTGATTCCTTACGAATATTGACCAAACTTTTGAGTGTTTTTGTTGGTTCATTGGACTGTGGTGGCGGATAGGGAAAGGCGGTTGGTCGCTTTCCCAGAAAATTCAGGTCGGCATTTTCACCAAACAAATACGCTTCAGGCTGCGGAGTATCAAATCGTTCGCCTCCCATTATGAAATGCGACCCAAAAAAGTTATTGCCTGAACGAGGCGGATATTTGTAGGCGTTATTAGAGTGCGACTCCTCCTCAACTGCGACATTTTGTCGTGACGCAAAATTGCCCATTATTTATATTTTGCTGTTTTCTCTCAAACTTTCTTGTTTGTTTGTTTTACTGACAAACTTGCTGTAGTTTGTGGGTCTACTCTTGTTTTTTAAGATAATTTTTTTTAAATATTATATTGGATTAGAATTGGAAAAATTCGTTTAAATGTAAAATTTTCACTTTTTCATTGATTTCAATTTTCTTTTCTTCTTCGTATTGGTTTTGTGTTGTGTTTTTTATTTTGTTTTCTGATCAGAGTTGCTAATTCAATGCAATTTATAAACAGTACTGGCCAAAAATATACACCTAAGTAAATTAAAACCAATTTTTAAGTTTAAAATTTTTTTTTAATGTCATATTGAAACTGATTATGTTTACAAATTCATCTGCAATACATATGTATATAGAGCATAGAGAGGTTTCGAGAACTCATTCGAGTGCTTTTGACATTTAAATAATTTCTACATGTTTTTCCAGATTCATCTTCATTTTTGCAATAAGAAGCAGAGAGCAATAACTGAACACTTCTTGAATTGTCTCTTAATTTTCTTACAACTAACATATGAAATTGTTAAATTTACTCTTCTAAAAAAGAATTCCCCAAATTTTAATATATAGGAACAATTTTTTTCCTATGTGTTTGTTGTAATTTTCATAATTACTACAGAGGATTTGGGTAAAGTGCAGTATACCGGCGAAACGCCTAAATTGAAAAAAAATAATGAAAAATTGCTGGTATTGAGCTAAAATTAAGATTAAAAAAAAAAAATTTTGGCGCTCGGCTCCGCCGGTTGAGTTATACCCCTTTAAAGTTGGTGGTTGTAGGGGCTATAACTCAAGCGTGGAGTAATGGATTTCAACGAATGAGGTATCATATAAAAGGTATTAAGAAGTACTTGAAGTCCTCATTTATTTTTTGGCGATATCTTTAAAACCCTAGAAGTTATAAGCATTTCTTGAAAAATTTACCTTTCAAGGGTTAATTTCTCGAAAAAATGTATTATAATTACCATTTTTTAATGGTACAGGATTAAAGCCCAATCAATTACCTTTCATTTGGTATACCACATGTCATACCTATCTCTTACCTCCTGAGAGAAATTTAGGTTTTAACAAACAAAAAACATGAAAAAAGTACCATTTAAGGGTGACCACCTTAAAAAAAAAATTCATATATAAGAATTTTTTAAAAAAAGTTAATGATGCAGTTTTGTTGGTATTGATGTAAAAATAATAAATTTAAACATAATTTCACTCCTCCTCAGCCCCTTTCCCCTCCATCCCCACTTTTGTGTTTTTGCTACAATAGGCGAAAGCGTGGGAATAAATAAACGGATTTTGACTTGTGGGGTGTCATATGAAAGGTATTGAAGAGTACTTTAAGGTACTTTATATAACATTTTGTGATATCTCTAAAACTTTAAGAGATATAAACATTTTTCGGAAATTTTACCTCAAAAATAGTTTTAATTTTTTTAAAACGGATATATTAGATGTCGAAAAAATGTTTTAATGCAGATATTGGTGATCGAAAAATTTTGTTTAAAAAATCGCTTGATTTTTCTGAAACAAATATTTTTGTTTTAAATAAATATATAAATGTTTGAAATTTTTTTTAAATTGATATTAGAGTAAACATTTTTTATAATCGCACATGACAAACAATTACATCTGTCGTTGGCGTTACCCAGGGCCCACCACGTGGAGGAGACAGTATGATTTTGAGCCACTGGAATTTGGGAAAAAAGGAAACGGTAAGGGGTGGGGGTTGTCAGGAGAATTCGAGTTTTGGTTTGGCAAGTAATGGCAGCAAAGATGTATTAGCAAGAGGGGGCTTAAGAAAAGATGGAGATTTTCTTAAGTGGGGTGTAGCAAAATAAAGCACAAAAAAAACCGAAATATTGAAAATATTAAAAGGGACATTTTTAAAGAAATAAATTAAACTTACAGTTCTTGTAGTTTGAAAATTAATAAACTAATAGGTTGAAAATGTTCATTAAATATATATTGAAAAGAAAGAGAAAATCTGAACTGGTCCTTGCTGTCGTGTGATATGTTATTACAAGCTTTCAAAAGGTAATAACTTATGAGTTTAAATAAAATTGTTGAAATTGAAAAACAAAAAATAGGCAAAAGTAAAAACAATAAATATAAAAAAGATGCCAAAAAATTTATAGTTGTCATAGCATTTATTAATTTCGTAAGTAATTTTAACCTGCTACAAAAATTGCAATTTCTGATTTTTGTATTTTTTAACCTTAGTGAATACATAAACTGCAACACGTGCCTGATTCCATGTCTCCCAGCAAATGACCTTGGATTTACACCTGATATTGCAATTTCAAATTAATTTGTATCGGCTTTACACAATCAACAGGATTTTAATTTACTAAAATTTTATTGAGGCAAATCGTGCGATTTGTATCAAAACAATTTTTCGACCAACAAGAAATTCAATTATAAAAAAAAATGTTGACCATTAAAAAAAACATTTCGTAGAGCATAATCGCACGATTTTTCCAAAAAAACAAAAATTTTTTTGAGACAAATCGCGCGATTTGTCTCAAAAAAAATTTTTCGACCATCAAAATATCGATTTAAAAAAATTTCAACTATAAAAATACTCATTAAAAAAACATTTCGTTGAGAATAATCGCACGATTTTTGGAAAAAATAAAATTTTTTTTGAGACAAATCGCGCGATTTGTCTCAAAAAAATTTTTCAACCAACAAAATATATAATATATTTAAAAAATAAAAAAAAAAAAACAATAAAATTTCCATTTAAAAAAAAATTTCGTTGAACATAATCGTACAGTTTTTTAGAAAACTACAAATTTTTCAAATAACAAAATATCCATTTAAAAAAAAACATTTTGTTAAATATAATATCACAAAATTTCGGGAAAAAAAATTTCCACAACCAAATACACACTTTAAAAAAATTCATATTTTACAAATTTATATATATTTTTTAATAAAAACAGTTTTTCGACCTCCTTTAAAAAAAATATAAACTATTTTTGAGGTAAAATTTCCGAAAAATGTTTATATCTCCGAAAGTTTTAGAGATATCACAAAATGCTATATAAAGTACCTTAAAGTACTTTTCAATACCTTTCATATGACACCTCACATGTCAAAATCCGTTTCTTTATTCCAACGCTGTCGCCCATTGTAGCAAAAACACAAAAGTGGTGTGGAGGGGGAAGGGGCTGAGGAGGAGTGAAATTATGTTTTAATTTATTATTTTTACATCAATACCAACAAAACTGCATCATTAACTTTTTCTAAAAAATTCTTATATATGAATTTTTTTTTTTAGGTGGTCACCCTTAAAGGGTAGTTCTAACATGTTTTTTTTTGTTCAAACCTAAATTTCTCTCAGGAGGTAAGAGATAGGTATGACATGTGGTATACCAAATGAAAGGTAATTGATTGGGCTTTAATCCTGTACCATTAAAAAATGGTAATTATAATACATTTTTTCGAGAAATTAACCCTTGAAAGGTAAATTTTTCAAGAAATGCTTATAACTTCTAGGGTTTTAAAGATATCGCCAAAAAATAAATGAGGACTTCAAGTACTTCTTAATACCTTTTATATGATACCTCATTCGTTGAAATCCATTACTCCACGCTTGAGTTATAGCCCCTACAACCACCAACTTTAAAGGGGTATAACTCAACCGGCGGAGCCGAGCGCCAAAATTTTTTTTTTTAATCTTAATTTTAGCTCAATACCAGCAATTTTTCATTATTTTTTTTCAATTTAGGCGTTTCGCCGGTATACTGCACTTTTACCGAGGATTTTACTTGTACATCAATATAAATAACATTCTTTGTGGTTGTTGTATAGTTACAATAACTGAGCAGTTGCGCCTTTTTAATTTATCTTTGGTGTAAAAACGCTCTAGTTTAAAGATTATTAGTCGCCGCTGATTTCGAATCTCTAAACGCTGCCATAGATTTCCAGTCGGCTCCGTTCTATGTTCGGAAATAAAAACAAATTTCTCGCAAATTTTATTTCTTGCTACTTTTTCATTTAAAATATTGAGAAAAACATTTTAATTTGCCATTAAATAAATATTATTAACAAAAAAAAAAGTTTTAAAAGACTGTGAGACAAGCGACGCCAAAATGTCGATAGTAATCGATTTAAACATGGTCTGTTTGGTTTGTTGTTCTGCGGCAGAGGATGGACTCGATTTTATGCGCTCCATATACGAAGCTGATGAGCAAACACCGCAGCTTACAATTACCGACAAAATTTCACGCTGCTCGGAGTTGCGGTTGCAAAGCGAACATCTAACTAAACTACCGGACAAGATATGCCCCGGTTGCCTAAGTGATCTGGCGATAGGTTTGTTTTACTCTCAAGTCTTGAAAATAGTATCAAGTACTACAGCTCTCCTAAATTGGCTTTCATACGCATTTGATTAAATCCGTTTGTATCCTTTAAAAGGGGCTAGACCAATCGGGAAGGAGCTGGCACTTTCTAAACTTTTTTTATTTAGTAATACTAATTTTTTTATTTAATAATAACTATTGATTTCTTGTTTTCTCTTAATAAAACTAGCCTGGCGATTCCGTTCCAACTGCGAACAAGCGGCAGCGGTGTTTGCATCTATACAGCAGCAGGAAGAAGAGGCTGATCTACAGGCAAGCCGGGAACTAGAACAACAAAAGATTCGCCTGCCGTCAGGATTGAAAATCAAGCGAATACAACCCGAAACAAAAACTTATTTGCTGCCGGTACAAATGGAAGAAGCAGAAATGTCGCTTGAAGAGGAAACCATGTTAACAATGGAAGTGCCAGGACTAACGACGACGGTCGTAGAAATGCAACAAGTGCACGAAGATGGTTATTATAAAAAAATCACTAGCACACTTTACGTTTTTAATTTTCCCTTTTTGTTGCTGTGATAATAGATACCGAGGAAGATGCTGTTGTTGAGTCGGAGGGCGAATCGTCAGGCATCGAAGAAGAACAGTATGTAGACTTTGATGATGAATACTATAAAACAGTGGAAATGATAGATGAAAACAAAGCGCATATGCATAAAATGAAAACCTCGACACCACATAAATCCAAATCGATTACTGTTATCGACGAAGAGGAAGCAGATTTGCAAACAGAAATAAAGTTAGAACGCCAGGACGAAGACGAAGAAGATGTACAAAAAATTGAAGAAGAAGAGAACATACAACATGTGGAATATATAATCGAAGATCAGTTTCAAAATAAACGAGCGCGTGGACGTCCCAGGAAAGTCATCAAAGAAGAAGGAGAAGTCATCGAAATGTTGCCGCCCATACCAACGAAATTCGAAAAGGAAAACTTGAAAGCATTGCCAACAACATTGACAAGAAAACGTGGACGTGTCTCATCCAGTGACATTGAAGCCTTTAAAAAAACAGAACCTCCGCTGCATTGCAAAAAACCAACTGCCGCAACACGCAAACAATGCAAATCCAATTCAGCAGATTCGACAGCGGCAGGTTCAGCGCGTCCTGCTAAAATATGTGAGATCTGCGGCAACTCATATAAATACCAGCACGCACTGAATGCGCATATGCGTCGGCATACCAATACACGCCCCTTTAACTGTGAATTCTGCGATAAGGCATTTGTGTCCGGCGTTGAACTGCGGCGCCATATGCGCGTTCACACCGGTCATAAGCCGTATTCGTGCCAATTTTGTGAACGGCGCTTTTCCGATTTCGGTTCGAGGATCAAGCACGAACGCACGCACACAGGTAGAGTCTCTATGCATTTATCAATGTAGGGTGCAGTGATTAATGTTTATGTTTATTATGTAAATTGTTTATTTTAGGTGAGCGTCCGTACAAGTGCAGCACCTGCTCAAAGAGTTTCGCCTACGCGCATGTCTTGTCTGTTCACGTGCGAACGCACACAGGCGAAAAGAAGTTTCAGTGTTTGCGCTGTGGCAAAGGTTTTACCAAAAAGGTTTACCTCGCCTCGCACATGCAACAACAACACATGCGTTTGCCGACTGTAGCGACTGCGAAAGCCGAAAGAGAGGATGATGATGACGATTTTGAAACGGCGACAGGATCGTTTCGTCAACATCAGCAGCATCATCCAGCTGATGGTCGCGAAATGATGGCCATCGAAACGGTTGCAATGGAGGAGTGCATTTTCACTACAAAATATGTGTACAAAGATGGGGAACAACGTCTTAAAAGCGAGCATGAAGATCAAAACGACGAAGACGTCTCAGAGTCCTATGAGATTGCAGAAGTGGAAGAAGAGTGCGGCGGTAGCGTTGATATGAGTGAGGAGCATCTCGTTGATGAAGGTCAAGAAATAACGGTCTTGAGGTAGAATCAGTTGCTAGTTAGTTGAATTAGTTGTAAGATTCGTTTACTCGCATTGCTGGTATGTACGAACAAAGGAAAAAGCTATCGTATACTTTAGATCTTATTAAGGCCATGGGAAAACTATTACAGGTTGCTGCTGTAATTGACTATTTATGTTATTTGTGAGAGTCCAAACTCAGAACATCGGTTCAAACTCGTGAAAATAAAAACATAAAAACTTTTTTCTGATTTGGCTATTTGTTGTTTTGAAGCGATACCCGTAGTAGTTATATCATAATTAAGGCTTTCCATATCTTCAATTAACGCAAAAATGCTGCGTTATTTTAGTTAATAGAAAAGTTTAAGCTTTTGAATGAATTTTTGGATTTGTATAGTATTGTATTAACATTTATTAATAATAAAATCTGCTTTATTGGTAAAAAATATATTTAAAGTCTAAAATTTACTATCAGATATTTTAAAAATTGCCAAAACAAAAGTTAACTAACTAAAAAAATTATTTAAAATAAAATTATAAAAATGAAAGTTTGCAAATATAATTTAAATTTTATTTAGCATTTCCAAAAAGTTATCATTTAGCAGTTTAATTTTCTTTATGCCAGTCTTGAGATATTTTGAATTGATGACGCATTTGGTTAACAAACAAAAAATGATAAAAGAACATTTGTCCAAACAAAAATTTAAGTTTTTTTAAGACCAGCTAAGACAACATGTGACTATTCTATATTTTGCTGGTTTGGAAAATTGAGCTATGCCGAAACAACTATAAAACTTTGAAGTAATCGTTTCTTGAACAAAAACTATTTAACGTCTGCAGCGGCCTAAAATAAAATCACTTGAGTCAACAACGCAGACAGCCAGTACTCAAAACAAAAATCTACGATAAAACAAAATTTGTTGGTAATACTTCGGTGCCAACCGGTTTTCAAAATGCTTTACGACGAGTTCAACGCTCATCTTCGAAGATTAATTTGCAGCCGAAACTTATCGAGTGGGGTCAATACGCTTAAATATAAACTAAACATGGCATGGTAACAACAAAAATAACAATAAAATAAAAGTCGAAAAAAATTTGCATAGTTTTTACATATTTTACAAAAATTACATGCACGTTTATTTAAAATCTATAAACTTGGCTTAGAAAATAGTACAATCGTGTTTTGTTGTTTTTTATAGTTTTCACAAGGTATGAGCTCGGTGGCGCTTTAATGGAAGATTTCATAAATTAGGGTGTACATTTTATTTATTTATTTTCAAGTTTTCAAAAACATTCACTTATCATTAAAATAAGCTAATCGAATTAGGGCCGAATAAGCTGACTTACATTAAAGCATTTATTCTTAATCTTCGTGTTTAATAAATATATATATATATAAATGTATATCGCTTATTTTAAACATCAATGACAAGAAAAAGTTTTAATTGATGTCAAATGATTCAAGCGGAATCCAGTGTGACAAAATCAATAAAACTTGATAAACAGTTAATAATAATTAAATAAAGTGCTAGTCGATAAGTTATAAATAATCGAATTATGAATTATTAAAAAAGCAGTGTACCCCAAAACGCAGTATGTTAAATTTAAAAGGTCTACAAGTGTATGAAAGCGCTTAGTTGAAACTTAAACGTAAATAACATTTTTGAGCACAATTACTAATCTTTAAATGTGGGTCTACATTGCAGCTTTACTTCACCAGCAAACTTCTAGCAAATCTTAGACTGGTAGGGTTTAAATTGAATAGTTGTGTTTCTCATCCTCTTCGATATATTTGAATACAGTTTGTAGCTGATCTCTTCTAGTTTTAATGGTGTGAAAAAAGTGATGCTGTAATGTAAATCCACTTTAAGCAACGATCCAAAATTAAAACTTAAAATTTCCATTTAAAAGTTTGTTAGAAAAAATATTTTTTATTTAAATTTTATTTTTTAAATGCAAATTTCATTTTCATTATAACATTTTTATAGTTAGTTTTGAGCTTTTTCTTCAGACCTAATAGAATATTTTTAGGCTAACGATCAATAAAAATGTAATTCGTTATACCAATTGATAAATAATTTACGCTTATATTTTTATATTCTATTGACTGTCTTGACGATGTTTGTTAATATTCAATTTTAACCAACATATGGAAATGTTTTAAAAATTACAACTTTTTCGTTTTAAAATGACAATTTTAAAAAAACTTTGTATGTGTGGCTAGTTCCATTATACATACTTGAAAATGAATTTATAAATATAACAACGAACCGACAATAACACAAATTTTGTGGATCTAAACACTTGTTTGATTTAAAGTGTCTTATTTTACAAAGTATATAACATAATTATTGTTGTTTTAAAACTAACACATTTTGTGAATATTTTTTACTGTTTTTCGTTTACCTTAACTTGAGCTTCGTACACGTTTTTTTATTCAAAGTTAAGTAAAAGTTTTATTTAAAAATACAAAACTAAAAAAATTTACTAAAATCTTGAACCCCCACAGAAAAACTTTTTATATTTTAGAAAAATCTTGAAAATTTCCTGAATAGTTTTTTGTTTAGATGATTTTTTGGCTACTTCCCTGAACCCGACTAATCTTCAAAAGTGATCCGACCGGGACCATGATTTTTCATATAGCGCCGGTATGACTTGTAGCGCGGATTATCGGCCAACTTTTTCTTCATTTCCTCCTCCTGCTCTAGTTTCCACTCGTCGAAATTTTCCCGTTTCCACAGCTCTAAGTCCAAGTATTCCTCGATCTGGCGATCTTCTTGCGCATTGAATTGATGCTGTCCCATTTTCATGTAGCGTCGTATCAAATGCAATTGCTCCTCGCGCCCATATTCCTGCTTCAGTATGGTAAAACGCCAAAACCACTTGACATACCAGACCGCGAGACAGCCAAGCGTATATGGTGATATGAGCAGCTGTACCCAAAGTATATCCCACAGCGAAGGCTTGGCATAGCCGCCTTTCACGTCCATCTTTTCCTCGACGACTTTGCGTATGATGCGCTCCAGCTCCTCGCGCTGATCGGCCTTCGATAGACGCTGTTTGTTTCCATTCTTTTTGTTGATTTTCTCGTTGATTTCCTCTTTGGCAATTTCTAGTGCACGATTGCGATATTTGGGCACTGTCGCGAAATACTTAATTGCCGCGTCATAGCGCTGCCAACCCGAATAATATTGAATGATGCTTATAATGGTCAGTGTAACGACAATGACCACACGTACATCTACCTTGGGCGCAACACGTCGTCGATAATAACGATAGTAATGCGCATAGTATGCATCCGGATTGTCCAGCATGTAATCGTAGTCTGTACGCGATTCATCATCCTTAAGAATCTCATAAGCAGTGGCGACTAGCTTAAAACGTTCCTCGGCTGCCGCTTTTGCTTCATCACCACGATGCAAATCCGGATGATGTTTGCGCGCCAGCACGCGATACGCTTTGCCTATTTCACTTTTGGACGATTCACGCGTCACTCCAAGCACATCGTAGCAGTCTTGTTTGCCACAGTAGAGTCCCTCTAAAAGGCCCCAGCAGAGGGTGGGAAGCGCCGCCGCTAAAATAAACAACACTAACAGACGCATCGCCAAGCAATATTGAAAACACACACGGTGATTTTATTAAGTTCTCAAGAACGAGGCTAACCTCGTTTTAGAGTTTGTCGTTTGCGTTTATCTCGTCACCGTGCCCGCCGTGTCTTGCCACGTTGAGACCGACTCGTTTAAGAAAAGAATAAGAAACACCGTATTTGTTTCCGTCCACACAGGCCAATCGCCGAATAAGAATTAAATTTAAGCTAAAAGACAGCTAAGCTTTTAGTTTAAGCGTTTCTTGTTTCTTGCTTTCGCTAACAGAGAAGCAGAGATGACCCAGAGAAAAATAAAGAAACGAGCGCAAATTTTCGGCGGTTGCTAGCCGGTCAAAATCGTCGACGGCGGTGATTAACCGGCTGAGGCTGATTTTTATTATTTCGGCGGTGCATAAAAATCGGTTTAATCTCAATTTTATATATATTATATCTATAAATCTTCAGTGCCGCAAATATAAAGTGTTAAAACATTATTTGAGCTAGCTAAAACTTTTTAGAGTTTTCGGTTTTAGGCAATATTTTCGACGGCGTCGTGGAACCGACTCAACTTATTCCCCTAACATAAACTTTTTAATTAAATTCGAATATGCTTTGTGTAGGGTACTAAAAAAAACTTTCGTTTTATGAAAAAATACAACCCTGTGCGAACAGCTGAATGATTTTGTTTTATTTATTTTATTTAACTTGAGACTGGTTTTGTTTCATTGCATTTCGCGAATTTTTCGTTTTTCATTAAAAGTCTTCGTCTTCCTTTAAAAAGTTAACAAAACGCAAAAGCATGAATAACGAATTGGAGTTTGAGCAACTGGTCGACCGAGCAAATGAAAAAATTCTACTTGGACGTGACCTCATTGACCACCTGGAAGCACATAAATCCATTGCTGGGGTACAGAAAATTCAACGAAAAATCAACCAAGAAGTGAAGTTTCTACAAAAGGTAATCATTTGGAATTGTAATGTATGTATGTAAGTACATTAATATAATCCGCTTTTTTATCAAGGTCATCAACAGCGAAACGCTAAAGCTCAACCACGTCCAGTGCAGTAATTTGACGCACTATGAATTCTTGGTAAAAATCTTAAAGCTGCAGCGAGATGTTGTGCATGTGGACTGCGGCTTTGCGATGGAGGAACGCAATAATCCTTTGCGCGTTGATATTGTATGCGAAAACGGACTCAAGTGGATTAAGGGTATTGACAAATTGTTAATTTCAAATAGTTAAGAAGAAATCTGAAATCGTAAACTCATAGCGAACAAGGGGAATCTATTTCTATTTAGTAAATATATTTAAAATTCTACATTTTACTTAGCTATTGCACGCAATTCGAAATCTCTGGCCGATGCAGCAAAAGGTGCTGCCAGTTTTGGAGCACGCAGCATTCTCGATCAAGCGCAAGAATTTGTCGATGCCACATCACAACATTTATGCATGTTTAAGCGTCCAAAGGTATGCTTTTATTTCTATAGATATTTAACTATTAAATAATTGGTAATATTTCCACTCTATCATGCACAGGTTGTCTTTTACTTCAGTCAAGAAATCGAAAATGCACTGCTCGAAGAACTGCAAATGATTGGCGTGGAAATTGCATCGTTAACACATCCAATCGATTTACTGAGTGAGGATAGTAGCGCCGCCGACATTAGCAATGTGAGCACTTTGAATTTGGATATAACCACGCTGTTGGCATACATTAGCGCCGTCTGTAATGGAAGTTGCTATTGGATATTTCGTGAAGGCATTCTTACCGAACAGGCGGAAAAAGAACAACAAACACCGCTTAAGCCAGTCTTGGATAAACTCTTTTTGGGTGCGTTTTTCAAAGTTAACTAAAACAAATAAAGTATGTATCTTCAATTTAATTGTGTCTATTTAATACACGTAGATAAGCGCCTGATTTGCTGCGAGACAGCACACAAATCATTTCAGGACATTATTGCGCTACTGGCCGGACCGCTGGAGCGTGAACGCGCTGTCGAGTTAATGAAACGTGTCGAAATTTTAGCAGATGTTCCGAATATACCCGATGAATTGTCAGCGATTAAATGCAGTGGCAAAATAAATCAACGTAGTTTAAAGATTTTCGCATTTGGCATGCAGATGAAAGCGGTCACGGTGACTTCGAACAAGGCGTTTGTGCGCTCGGCCAAAATGCAGGTGAGACTTAACATGAACTTTTTCTTACATAGTATTAGTATTTTGAGAAAATGTAATTAATTGAGTTTTTTATAATCGCGCAGGGAATAAATGTGCCCGTTTTTACGCATCAGGCACGCGCTTTAACCGAGGCAAAAGAGGAGAGTGGTACACCAACGTATTGATGTCCGAAGGACGACGATGTAATAAAAGGCCAGTGTAGTACTTATACTGTTGAGCTGTATAAATTTTAATCTAAACTCTTAATTTTTATTTTCTATAAACCTAGTAAATGTTAAACTATTTATTTTTAATTAAAATAATATTACCACAAAGTGTCTGTTAAATGTGCAACAAACTGCCGCTACTGTTATTTCTATTTTTTTTGTCTAATAATATAAACAATTGTTGAATTAAGTAATAAAACATTGAAGATATATAATATGTGTGTACGAGTATTTTGAATTTCTTATTTACTTACCCAAAACAACGAGTTAAGATTTATCTTAAGCACGAATTAAACTACAGTCGTGTCTGGATATAGTGCAAGGTTTAATTTTTTGCTCAAAATACACAAATATATTTTTGCCAAAGATGAAATGCTAACTCCTTTCCAGTTTTTTTTTACAATTTCCAACTTTTCCTTTAACGAAAGGAATATTCCGCGAATACTTGATCCCACAACGATTTGTTTGCACTCAGAAACTTTTAAATACACAAAAAAAAGTCCACTTCCAACGTACTGTGCTTCCAACCACAATCGGTTTGCACTCGACAAAAAACATAACCACTAAAGTTAAGAAACAGCTGATTTTGTAATAGTCAACAGCAAAAATACAAATTGAGGGAATATCCTCTTTCATTTTTGATTCCTTCTAGTGTGGTTTGTTACTTTTTTCTTGAAATTGCTCTCAAAATTCTGTTCACTATTTAGAGGACTCCATGTAAAAATGTGGGTGTTCACTATACCCAGACACGACTGTACTTAACTTAAAAGAAAAAATCGCTTTAGTTATTAAATTTCAAATATTGTTTTTATTGTATTTCTTTATACATTTACATGGCGTGTATGTCTTAAATGTTATTTAGTTTTTAAAGGGAAAACTACAATTAAGTATATTTCGCATTAGTTGATTTATTCTTTTCTCTGTTATATTTGGTTTGTTTTTTTTGTTTTTGTTTTTGTTATTATTTCTGTCTTCATTAATAATGCTGCTAAATGATTTATTGGAATTATATTATATTTTGTATTGAGTGTGCTCCTTATTCCAGCACCCTTTAAAATTTAATACTACTTAATAGGTAATTCGAAATAAATTCACTTTTCAAATACATTAACAAGTTTGCAAACAAATTCATATAATTACATTAAATACCTTTTTCAATAGACTTATATAATTTCTAAACTTTAGTATTGATTTATTTTTTTTATTTAACAGTTTAAATTTCTTGTTTTGTATGAAGTCGCGTGTACATCGAAAGTCGGAAGCATTATAAAAGAAATTGAAGCAAAAAAGGACACAATCAAAAACAAATAATTTTTTAAACAAACGAATGTTTACTTTTTAAGCGAAGTCAGAAATTGAAACTCACAGCTTCGGATATACGAGTGTACATACTTATATTGTGTCTTCGTTATTTATAGTAGATAAATCAGATGATACCCTACACTGTCGCTCCTTCTCAGCTCTTTCAATTTCTGAACATGAACATGAATTGAAAGTTTTGTGATTTTTATTTTTAATTTTACTGTTGATGTCTGTTGAACAATATGAGTATGTATAATGTGGTATATATGTATGTATGAATGTATGTCTAATTTCTTGTTTGTATGCGCACTTAAACCTAAATCACTCTTATGCTTTCCTTACTAAACTCACATCGAATATTATTATTTTGTCTCAAAAGCGTTACATACGTACGTACAAATTCCTACTCCTAGACGACACTTGTTAAATTTACCATGAATGCATGCATGCATGCATGCATGTATGTACGAGTATGTATGTTGCTTCTAGCTTTTTAATTTAAAATAGACAAAACTTAAGTGAACGAAAAAAACAAAAACAAAAACAAACCAAATCATATCATATCAAAATAAAACTCCAAAATTTATTCAATTAAATTAAATTTCGCTTTAGGGCATTTTATTGTATTTTCAGGTTTTTATTTTCTTAACGTTTTCTTTTCTTTTCTCTTCTTCTTTTTTTTTAGTGAATTTCATAATATAATAACAAAAATTGGCTTTAAAAATAAAATATATATATGTATGTATATATGTATATATGTAATTGCTAAAATTGTAGATTTAGAACTAAATTTAAAAGACGTAATCAATAAAAATTAAAACTAGATAAAATTAAAATAAAAATGGGCAATAATAAATTAGAGCTAATATAATACAAGACGAATTGAATAAGTTTCGAAATTAATTACAGCTAAATGAAACAATTTTTCTTCTTCTTTTTTTTTCTTGTATGTAAACGAAAAGGGCGAAACTTTACACGTTCGAAAAAGTTCAATTACAACAAAAATGTCTAGCGAAACAAGAAAACGCAAACGATTTTAGGCAGAAGGGGAAGTTCCTTTCGTATACTTTCTTTTTCGATTTTGTATTCGACACGAAACTGCAAAACACTCGAATTATTCGTTCCAAGCGAATACATTCGTTCCAATAAGAAGTGCAAATGATTTCCATTGAATACAAATAATATTCGTTTGATTTCGAATATTCGAAATATCATTTCGAACTTTGACTCCAGCGAATATTTCTCTTCTAACTCTGCAAATAATCGCAGGTGCCTGCTTAGCTTTTGCTCTCGCTCAGATGAATGCATTAAAAACAAGTTGAATAGAAAATTCAATTAACAAATATTTGAATGAAAATGTTTGGCAAAAATCATAAATTGCGGCTAAGAAGTTTACGGTTATGTTATGTTTACATTATTTTTATGTTTACATTTTTAATTTCATTTCGCTTGCATTGATTTGGGTTTAAATGTTTTCAGTTTATACGTTAATAGGTTTTTCCTTTGTTTCAGTTAGGTTAACAACATTAGAGACAATCGGTTACAAACGGCAAAGAGAGAACACTAAAGCGTAGCTTTAATTCAATTTCAATTCAATTTCATTTGATTTACTTTAGTTTTAATTTAATTTAATGTAATTAGTAATTTTTTTCTTCGTATTATCTTTTGTTGGATTAAAGTGTTGCAATGTTTGTGAGATTTTGTTTTGCAAGTGGCTAGTTTTGTTTATTTCTGTGTTGTTGTTATTGTTGTTGTTGTTATTTTGGTTATGTTTTTGTTTTAACTATTCGCGCGCGCAATTTGAACAAATTTTGGATAGTTTTTTGTTTTGTTTTGTTTTGTGTATTAAATAAATAACAGAGTTGTTTGCTTTTTAAGGTTTTCGATTTTTGTTTTGTTTTTAAGAATAAATAACATATTTTTGTTGTTGTTGTTGTTGTTTTTTGCTTATTAAATAATCACATTAGCTCGATTGTAACGTTGCTTGAATATAATAAAATTTCAAATTGAAATCAAAAAATTTTGCTAGTAAAATTTGAAAATAAACAAAGAGGAAGAATCAACAGAAATTTAAAATTTGTTTAAATTGGTTTTTTGTTTGTTTGTTTGTTTTCTTTCTTTACTCAATTAATTTAGTAATACATTTTATTAAATTTTTTTGTTTTTTTTTCTTCTCTTTTTTGCTTTTTTGTTGTAATTTTAAATTATCAGCAGGTAATGAAATCGAGTTGTTTCAGTTTGCTTTAAGTTTGGTTTTATTTTGGTGGTAATTTTACGAAACCAGCTCGACAAGATTATTTCAAATGGCTTTTTCAATACGCCCACACAGTTTTAAACAAGTCTTTAGTCGATTTATTTGGTTCCTATTAATGAAACACTTCCAAAATCTAAATCTAAAAAACAGTTCAAAAATCCTAAAGAAAACCTTTCACAATAATTTGTTCCTAAGCGTAGAAATTAATTGTTCCACCGTGTGTTGGAACCGTTTCGTCAACCTTTTCTAGCGACTTGACAAAATTATGAAAAAGCCCAAACAAAGCCGAAACGATTAACGACACATGCCCAACTCGACTTCAATACCAGGCGAAACTCTGCGCTGCATGCGGAGCTGAAAACCTTTTTCGAAACAATCTTTTTTGGTCACTTAGTTGTCAACTCGGGATGCAGCCCAGAGTCGTTGATTTAAATTCATTTCATTTGTATATTTTCTGTTTTGTTCCTTTAACGTAAATACAGTTATCTACATTTTAATTTAAAATTTATAATTTATAATTTTTCTGTTTTTTGTTTTGTTTCTTTTTGACATTATTTATTTTTTGTTTTTGTTTTTGTTTTGTTCAAATTCATACACATTTAAATTTAAGTTTAAATTTAATAAATATATTTTTTTTGTTGAAGAGAGTTTATAAATTATTTTGCTTCTGTTGCATTTTGTTCCAATTTAAAATTTCATTCTATCTTATTACTTTTCTTTTTGTTTTTGTTTTTCTTTTTGTTTGCTTTCCTTTTTTGTTTTAGGCTCACAATCAAATTTAATTTCCTTTGCTAGATTTTAAGTTTTTAAAATTACTTTTTTACGTTTAATCTTTATAAAATATATTTTCAGTGTAGTGTATTTCTTCTTCTTCTTCTGCTTTTTATTATTTATTTATTTAAAATTTAGTGTTTAAATTACGAGGGGCTAGGGCTAGTCGGTTACAAAATACAGCATGTCGTTGAACAGCATCTACTAGAACCGCCTTTACTCTTCTGCCTCTGATCTGTGAATGCGAAAGAAGGACAAATATTTGAATAAGTAGAATTTCATTAGTTAAACAATTAATTTAAATGAATCGCTCGGTCGCTCGCTCACCTTGCGAATTGGGCTCTGGCAAATTATCACGCGGCACTAAATGCATTACAGTCGTTTTGCCCAATGGAAGTCCCAGTGCACCCAGTGTCACATTGCAATGTAGAAATCTACCCTGATAAATGAGACGCAAAATTTCGGCCTTCGAAACTGCTTCACGTTCCCAATCTGAAAAGACAAATTTTTTAAAAAACTTTAAAATATTGTAAATTTCCAATAGCATATCTTACTTAAAGCAAAATCAAAAAATGCTAAGCAATCAATTCCAAACAAGGTTATACTTTCATTTATTCCGCTTTCCGGCGGTAAAATATCAATTTTAAGAGGCGCCTTCCGTAATGACAACGAAACATTTGTTTAATGCAACAATACAAATGGTTCCGAGTGACATAAATGTCATTCAGTGAAGTTATAAAAAAAAATAAAGCGGGAAGAAAGGAAGCGTTTTGTTGATGGTAGTTTCCTTTTAAAATTTTCGATTGTTTCTATATGCAGTACGACTGAAACTTAAATCATGTAAAATTAACATGATTCTTAATAATAAAAAATAAAATTGTACATGTTCAAATATTGTGGCCTATGATAGGATGAAGGTTACGTCATCTCCCATTAAAACCTAATCTAACCTAAGTACAAGAAGTAATTTATAGTTAGTCCAGGACAATATGTAAACGATTTGATAAAAGATCTCAAACTAATGGTTATAATAATAAAAATGAAATGACAGACCTTTTAAGCTATCGTTTGTTCATATCTCGCATTCATTGCACTACGAGCTCGTATGTAATAAACTTTGTTTTTGTGCTCTACTCAAAGGTAGCTGCGGCGCTTACAGCAACTTTGGTACATCTCGTTTGCAGTGACAATATTTTGTAACACATTACACCGAGCGGTAGGCAGGCGGGGTGGCATGCAGCCGGCACCCAAAGTGGTTGAAATGTGCTCGAAGCGAGCGAGCGAGCGAATGAGTGTGCTCTTGTGCTTTGGTGCACTTACGCTGGTATGAATGTGAGTCAACGTCGATTGTCCCACCGTCCGTATGTCCGTGTGTCGTCCACCCGACGCGTCTGTCTGTTGTTCGTCGTTCGATACTGACAACTATCCTTGCACAAAGGAAGGACACAAAAATCGCATTTTTTCTCGCTCGTGCGTCACAAGGTCTATTAATGCCATTGTTTTCCCCAATGCGGGGGTGTTCCACTTTACAAATACAAGCACACATACATAAACACAAACATACACACTCACCCTTGCACACTCAAATAGACAATGGCAAGGCGGAGGACACAGACCGGGCAATAGCGGTTTGTGTATGTCGCATGAGTGAGAATGTGTTTGTGTGTGTATTTGTCCATGGCAAATAAATCAGGATAAGTGAGCGGCAAATGCAGCGCCTTCATTAGTGAACGACAAATGAATATTAAATAGTCACTAGTTTCCCCTGCCCTGCCCTCTTCTTCCCTGCCCCGCCCCCACCTCACGTTTAACACCGCGCTACTGCTTGTAAAAGCGGCTGCTGTGTTGGGAGTGGCTGATTGGGAGGCGTTGTTAGAACACTAAAGACACAACTGACAACATTGGTTGGGTTTATTATCGGCACGGGACTTATGCACCAGTACTCAGTCCTATATATGTAGTTGGGTGGTCGGTTGGATGATGTAGGAAGAGGAGGAAGTGGAGGAAGAGGAGTGAGGACGCGATGCGGTGCGGGCGATGAAGGCCAAGTGGTATCTTTGCTGGTGCCGCCGCTTTGTGTGACACCATAAAATAGACCTTTGGACTTTTAGAAACCAAAAAACGTTGTGAAATGGAGAAGCGACAAACAACAAACCATGCGGAATTAAAATGATGCTTCTTCTTCTTTTTGCTGTTCGTTTGGGACAAGGTTTGATGCGGTGCGTCGTGTCGAGTAGCTTCGCCAATGGAATACTAATTTCCTTTACATCTGTTTCGAAAATTGGGTTCTTGATAGGTACAAAGGCACCTCAACGATTCGACTCGACTCAACAACGACTTTAACGACACTTTCGTTTGTGTTTCTATTTTTTGTTAATTTAATAGTCACAGTGGACAAAAGTGTCAAGTGCTAAAAGAGCCGCTTATGCTGTGTGAAACGAAATGGTATATTAAATACTCAAAAACAAACACTTGAATTGGACAGTTGCAGTGACGTGGTCAAGACAAGCACACATACATGCATGCATATACACACATGTACATATATAGAAAAATAACACTTTTAATGTTAAAAAACTATAAATATATCTTCCAGTTTTACTATACATTAAAAGTTCAAGGTACCCTGAAGCAAAGTTTTTGCAAAAAACAACACGAGAATATATGTTAAATTAACATGGTGTACTATTGGACCAACATTTTCTACTATTGAATATTGACAGAATATAAAAAATTTGTTATCTGTCAAGTAAATAAAATTAAAAAACATTAACATTAAATAAAAAAATATTAACTTAAGAAAGTGTTGATTTAATTTAATTTAACGTCAGTTTTACATTATTTAATTGTTCGAGTTAATTATTAATTAACAACAAATGTGCGGGTTTAAATGTAGAAGCCGCTGCTTACGACATTCAAATGACAAACAAAACGCTTAATTTCGGTATAAATTGCAGTAAACCGCTTTACATGCGAAAACAAGCTCAACTCTCAGCTCCAGTGACATAGAGACCGACCAGCGACCACCAAGCCAGCGTCGACCGCGCCGCGCCGCGCCACTCCAGTATTATGCGAAGGCTTTTCGACCCTGTTTAACCAATGCCAAACAACAAAGCACAAAAGCATATTTAAGCCAATTGGTAAATAAGTAATGAGCAAATTAAGGCAAAAATTAAAATGTGTACACACACACACATATACACGCATCACATCATAAAAGGGCACATATACAAAGGGGCTTTACACCGAGTTGCAGCCACATAAAGACAAAGGCGCTAAAGAAGCGCAAACAGCGCGCGAACAGTCATGCCAGACGGACTCCGACTCCTGCTGACAAATGTCGTTCGTTGTTCACACGCAACAACGGTCAAACAGAACGCGCCACGTCACAAGCGCTGATGCCAAAGGACGACAACGACCGACCGGGACAAATGAATGCCAGTATAACTGAGTGTGTCATAAATTTCGAGTCCAATATTCCCGACCGTCCGCTGTCCCGCTATCAGAGCATTTAAAGCATAAAATGCCCTTCGGTCGCACAGTGCGGCGACAAATCACAAAACTGATGCCTAAAAGTATGCAATAAAAATGTGTGTCTAATTGGTTTCGGATTTGAGTTTTGTCAGAATTCAAATTTCATTATACCAAATAAATTTTTTGACACAAGTTTTTTTTTGAAGTGTGCCTAAAAGTATGCATAAAATACAAAACTAATAATTTGTTCATTCATTTTATTTTATAAATACCGAATTTTGTCGTTTGCAAACCAAAAATTATTCGATTGGGTAATTATACTTTATACATACATATGTACTTAGGTACATAATGCCATGAAAGTCTTAAAATATTTGTACTACTGTGCTGTGCCATGTCGCAGCAGTACCAGTTCAATTTCTGTGCGCCTAAATGTATCCTTTTGTGCTGGCCGTTGTTGCTTGCTGCTTTCACCGCTGCCAGCTGTGACTGTATGTGTGTTGCAAATGTGTCAGTGTGTGTGCACTGAAACTTTGTATTTCACGCGGCGCACAAAAAGCGCTTTATGTCCGAGTGGACAAACGCAAACTCGCAGACAGACAGTCAGTCAGACAGATAAACACATCCGTTTCAAAGGCAAAGCGCGCGCGCTTTTCCAACGCCGCTTTATACAATTTGCATTTCTCTTTTTCACTGCAGTCGGATCTTTTTTTTTTTGGATTTTATTTTTGTTTTTGCTGTTGGTGTTCTTTTTTCTATTTTTCGAATTGGTATGCAATTCTCTTTGGCTCATTGTCGAAGGGGGAGACGACAGCGGTGCGGCGCTTCCGTCGTCCCTTAACGTCCGTTCAAATGTAGAACTGTTTTGTGTTGGATCGATGGTTTTGTGAGCACCTCAGGCGCTCAATTTAACTTCATCGTTGCAGCATCGCAGCGTTACCTGCTCCCCTGCTCCGGGCGAACAGTCAAACAAAATTAATGAGGACGATCGCATTTTTGTGATGCCTTCACTCGGATGACTGCAAATCTCCTTAATTGGCCTCGATTATTTGTCAACATATACATATACAATAACAACAACAACAACAACAACAAAATTCGTTTGTCATTGCAACACAAAACAACAGTAGAGCAATTTTTTCTTTATTAAATATTCCAATTTTATTTGTTTTTTTAACTCCAACTTAAGTTAAGTAATTTGTTGTTTTACTTGTTAACCCTTTTAGCGACCACTTTCTAATAAAAACAAATCTCAGTTTATTTTATTAAAATAATGAACTTTATTTAAATTATTGCAAAGGATGAAGTTTAAAGTTCAAAATCATGAAAAGTATCTTAGAAATACAAACGCAATTTGTTTAATTGCACGTTAAAAAAGTCACGATCAGTTCAAGTTTTTGGCATTTTTTAAATGTTTAAAACGAAACTTAAAAATTTTTATTTTTTTAATCAAAATTAAAAAAGTTAACACTTTTTCCGATAAGCGTCATTAACGTCGGTCTGCCTGTCTGTCTGTCTGTTTGTATTTGTTTACGCAGTGTCAGCCGTGTAGAATAACGCTCGTTCTGGTCATTTCATTATTGTTAATTTAAAGTTTAATACGTTTACAATTTTAAAGGTGTCATTGTAAATTGTTTTTGTATTTTTTTATTGTTGTTGATATTGTAAATTGATCACGCCTGCGCGTGCGCGTTTGGTTACGCTTCAAAAGAGCGCTCATTAAACGCTTTTATTTTCGTATTTTTGTTTTTGTATTTTTATTTGTCCGAAACAACAAATATTTGCTGTAATCAATCAACAAATACTACAGAAATACAAATGCATAAATGTATGTGTGTGTGTGTGTGTGTACGATATACATACATACAAATAACTTATTTAAATATTTACATAGCGGACAAAAAGCAGGTAAGATATTTAAACACGCAATAAAGCAAACGGGTGTAAATCCAATTTACAATTAATCCACAATCAAATAAAAGAACTTCGTTGGAAACTTTGACTTTTTTGTTTATATAAATTTGTAATTTTATATGGAAAAAACTGTAAAGTTAAAAAAATTCATTGAAATCAAAAAAATTGAACGTTTATCTTTGAAATGCATTTAATTTGCATATTTTGCATTTAAACTAATCAATCAACACGCGCAGGCATCAATTTTCATCATAATCGACTTTCATAATCTTGAATTGTAAATGATTCTGGATTCAAATAATATAATTAAATTATTTCCAAGTTCGCGATTTAACGTGAAATGACATCGAAATTTGTTTATCCTGCAGCCTGAACCTTTTTTGGTTTGAAACTATTTGACGCAAATATTTGGGCCACAAAATTCTGACATTTTGAAAGTTTAAAAATTGCACAGCTTATTCAGACGATTAGATTAAGTGACATGTGCGTGAATTTGTGAAACTTCACACTTGATTTGATAATTGTGTTAATGCAAACCAAACCAAATTGAATATGAATCATCGATTTCGTTTTCGAATCGCATTAGCAAATGCAACAAAAAATTACTTAACTAAAATGGAATTTTCTGTTATTTTAAATTTTGAATAAATTGATTTCGTTTTTTTAATTGAAGAGGAATTCATTTTGTCTATAATTTACATAAATATTTATTCCATAAAAAACTGTCAATATGTATGTCAGATTTATATACATCATACACTTAGTATGTGCACAAAACTTCTTGCTGGGGTGTACTCGATTTTAATGAAAAAAGGAAAACAAAATCAAATTTAACTGATTTAGTTGTACTTTAATAAACAACAAAACACGTTAATGTTTAGTTAAAAAAGTATGTCATTCTCGATTTTTTATAAAATCGTTTTTCGACTTGGTACACTTTCTTGAGAAATCGTTTTTATCCATTAGATAGACAAAATGATTTTATAGCATGATTAAAGTTAATTTTAAAGCAATTCTGATCGAGCAAATCGACTAAAATGTCACCATTTTAAAGATTCATTTAAACATCTTCAAAAAACCAACTGAAGCTAAAATTTTAAAAGTTTAAACAAGATATCTTAAAGATAAATTGTTTAGTTAAATAAATGTAATTTTCTCTATAGGAAACCTACTGAAAAGAAGAAAACGTAAAATTGACATTTTCTCTTAAAATATTATAACAATTTTGTGATCAATTTTATACAACAAAATTTAACCATATATTAACAATTAAAGATAAAAACAATCTATAGGATAACATAAAATTGTATCTAATAATTCTAATATTTTCGTATATACTGAATTTATTTTACGCTACGCTTCTGACCTTTGATTTCCTTGGTGAGTTATCGATGAGTAAAAATAAATCATTTACAATCATTGCACAAATGCAATCTTTGAACTTGAGCACACGTGTGGATGTGGATGTGTGTGTGTCTGTGTTCTCATACATACATCCACATACACTCACACATTGCATTGCATTTAGCTGTGAAATGCATTCGTACGTTAAAAATCCGTTGCAATTTGTTGCAATTATAAATATAAAAGCCAACAGCTACAAGCTCACACAAGCTCTCAAACAATAATTGCACATCCCAAGGCGTTTACATTGGCTGGCGCTGGCGCTGACGCTCGCTGCCACTGACCAATCGACCAAACGCCTTTGTTTGTTTGCGCGCACGAACGGACTCTTTCGCGCTAATGTTGTTGTTTGCTACTCAGCCACGTCGAAGGACAGTGCCCGCAACTGCATTAGTATGTGTGTGTGTGTCGTGGTATTGTGTGCAAGTGTATTCTTCGAATGCGTTAATTCTTAATTAACGCTATTAATTAAGATTAATTTCTTCGGGCAAAAAAATATTTTTATTTTAATTTTCGCGTTTATTCGAAAGAAATGCGGAAAAATGTTATAAAACTGCTTAATAAAAGATCCACGGCTTGACTGAACTTTAGCGTTCCCACACTATATCAAAGGAATTATTTTAACATACAAAAGATAGTGTCGCTCCTGACCTTATCTATATATAAAAATAAATATGATGAGCGACATCTGCCGATTAATAGCATAGTTAAGTTAGATGTGGTTAAATGGGACCAGCTTTAAACGCGAATGTAAAGAGTAAACGAAAGCATATACCCTGCGGATTTTTCGTGTGTGTGGTGTAAGCAAAAAGAAAAATATTGCTGCAAGTGCAAAGGCAGCGCTTGAAAGACATTTGCCATATGTTGACTCTTGGCATTTGGTATTTGACGCAGAGATTGATTGCTGCTGAGAGGCGGGACGGATGCGGCCCCGACTAAGAATGCTCAAAAATAAAGTGCAGCACTCAAACTAACACAAACTTACACAAGAGCAAACACAACAAAAACAACGATCGAACTAACGAACACGCATCGAGACGATTGCGATTGCGAACACGGAAACCACAACAAAAAGGCCTAACATAGTTGGTGGAGTGCATGCAGACGGGCGGACAGGCGGACAGATGGACGCACTATGCACAAAAGTAGCCCAACATCAAATTCAATTAACCGTGTTTGTTGTTCATGTTCGTATTGTTGCTGTTGTTGTTATTGTGAGCTGCGGCGATGCGTGAGTGCGCACAACAGAACGCACATTTTTCGCATAATTTGAACTGGTGTGTGCGCGTGCGTCTGTATCTTCTGTGTGGGCATGAATTCAAGCGGCTTTATATGCACGAACGAGTTCTATGGTCCATCGTTGTCCCATTTGACTGGATACGCGATGCGGTACTCCCCGCTGATATCTTCATAATCCCTACACCAGGCTATCTCGCTTACGCGCTGCTTCTGTTGGTACAGCAAAACCAAAACCGCAATAAAGTGACCACAGCCAACAACAACAACTTTCGCTAAAGTTAGTTTTTGAAATTTTTAGATTTCTCGAATTGTTGGAAAATGGATTTTTTAAATAAATTTAAAAGGATTTTGGAGTCTTAGAGTCGAAAGTCGATTTGACATTTAACTGAAACTAATCAAATTGGCAATGTTTCAAAATTGTATTTCAATATAAATCTGATTAATCAGGAGATCCACAATTATTGATGAAGTAAATGGAACATTGTAAAAACTGCAGCGATTCGGATGAAGAAGAAACTCTGGAACACATTTTTGGCCTCTGAACAGCCAAATGCAGAAGGAGAATTCTTGGACAATAAATTTTGAAAACTCTAAATGATTTATCTGGAATAAATATATTAAAACTTAAACAGTCGCATTAAGGACGGCAACTTTCGTGTTGGAAACTAATATTACGAAATTAGGTCAACTGTTTTTTTTAATTAAAGCGATGAACTTTGAAGTTTGACCTATGAGAGACATTCGTCATTATAATCTAACCTAACCCTAATAGTTAAGTTAACCTTTTTTAATGAAATTATAAATTATCGAAAATATTTGTTCATGTCTTAACTCGAACCTGCATTTCTCAATAGGCCATTCACACTGCGCTGTGGTCTCATTAGCTGGTATTACACATACAACATATCCAAATAAAGTTATTCTTCATTTTGGCTATTACGAAAATCGATCAATGACCAACTTGTTTTGTTGTTGTTGTTGTTAATTGATGGATCCGATTACGTTTTTACGGTACACCTAAACATATTTTCGCTTAAGTGTACAATGGCACTTGTTAATTTATGTGTATTTTATTTTACTTTGGCAACAATGTTTACATTGCGAAACAAACAACAACATCAGTAACAACAATAACAATAACAACATGCAATACAACCAACACCAATGGCTGTAAATTAAAAATTGTCAACTCAAAATAAAATACAAAATAATAAAAAAAACTGAAATATTTCACGGTCTTGGTCGTAAGTCATCGTACAACGGAACGGCATATGATGGTGGTCAATGTGGTTGCTGTTGTTGTTGTTGTTGTTGCTGTTATTGTCGTTGCACATACTTCATACAAAGTTGTCACCTATCGTTGCTCAATCGAGTTCAATTAAATTCATTTGTTAGTCTATAAGCCATAAATCCGGTCGATACGTAGATTCGTCATTAAACTGAAGTGAAGTGACGTTACGTTGTCGTTGCTGTTAGTTGCTGCAAGTTGAAGTGGAGACGACGACAACAACAACACCAACAACAACAACATCGATTCGAGCAATATGTTGCTAGTGCTGTTGTAGTTGCTGTTATAGTTGTAGACAGTTTCGTGTTCAATCGGTCGTGTTCATCGGTTGGTTCGCCCGTTCGCTCGTTCCTCCGTTCGTTCGCTTGTTTGCTCGTTCGGTGCTATTGACCGCATCACATTCGCAGCTCAGCGCATCGATCAATTGAGGTTTAAAATAATTGACAGTGTTGTCCAGTGTCGTTCATTCGTTGCACTAGACTGAACCGGGCACGAGCGGGTATGGATCGAATGAAAACACGTTCAAATACAATCGACAAAATATTTGGCGGATTTTATTTTTTTCCTGTAGGGATACATTTTTTGTGAGGTTGGACATAAGAATTTGGTACCATTTTAAATTTAATTGAAGGCAAAATTTTAAGTGAATAATGAAACACATTTCAAAGGTTTCAATATTTCCTACTATGCACTGGTACTAAGGACCAACCTAACGTGGCCTTGCAATTTAAAGTTTGGTATTGATTTTGCTGGTTCATTGTTCATTCTTGTAGACGACTTTGTTGTCGTGCTCAATTAACACAGCTGCTTTGGTTATACGCTTGGATGGAGCAATGCCAGCGCCTGAGCCAGCGCCAGAGACATAAATAACGTTCGTCTGTCTGTTTGTCACAACGTGTTCACAAGGATTCATGAATGCATGCATTGTCATATGAAGGAGCGAGCGGGTGAACAGAAACTTTTATGCATATTTAAAACAAACTGGAAACATTTTAATAAGCACTCGTGATTATAGTTTTAGCATTTTATTAAACATAAACGAGAATTGAGGAGCTTTCAATTTATTTTTTTGATGTAGTCATTAAGTTGAGACTAGTCTCCACCTGACGTCAGACTCGGCATTCTTAAAAAAGGTCTTTGGAAATTTTAAACAATTTAAAATAGTAAAAATCTCTTTTGTGTATCTAAAAGTTGATCAGTTTCTTGTGTTTTTCTTAGAAACGTTTGTATGGATTTATTGGTTTTTGACTTTAAAGATCTTCCATTATCGACTTAGGAATTGCGGCAAGAGATGTGAGGCAGTAATGTAAATATAAACATATTAAGTATTGATTTTACAATTCTTTGGATAAAATTACCAATTTCATTTTATTAATATATATATATATATATATATATATATATATATATATATATATATATATATATATATATATATATATATATATATATATATATATATATATATATATATATATATATATATATATATATATATATATATATATATATATATATATATATATATATATATATATATATATATATATATATATATATATATATATATATATATATATATATATATGTATATACCTACTTTGATGACGACAACATCAAATTAATTAAAATAATATCGAATTTTTAATATGTATGTATGAGTAAGTAGGAGGAATAGCTTACCTTCAGGCCAATTATCGAATACTGTTTGTGCGATATCACCAGCTGAATCAGATGGATTAAATAGGAATTCTTTTGTTTTGCCACTAACGAGTATTAAACGTAAATTTATCTGAAATGAATCAAAAGGAAAACATCAAATCGAGATTAGAGCAGCGCGAGCACAACAACAACAACAACAACAAGACAAGACGACAATGTATAATTAAATGGAAATAAGATAGAAAGTTATAAATCATTATTAAAATCGGTGAATTCGAATGCCAAACAAGAGTTTGTGCCTCTCTTTTTTGTTGAGCTATTTGAGCTATTTAACTTTCACTTGGTTTAGCGCTTAGCAACCATCCACAACAACAACAACAATAACAGCGGCAGCAGCAAGAGTCATGTGCCAAATGACATTAAATAAATTACACCAAGTGTGTTTTGTTTTTGTTTTTGTTTTGTTTTTTTCTTTCAAATGTCAAAGCAAGACAATTTAAATAATACTAAGCCGCGCCATTAAAGATAATTACAGCCTGGTGTGTCCCGCTGCCGCTGTCGCTGTTCGACGCTCTGTCGACGCTTTAGCCGTACTTTAATTTTGATAAACATTTACGAAACTGGGTAAAATTGAGCTATGCATGTCGAGAGATGTCAAGTCAAACTTGCGTTTAGAAGTGTCAATCTCCAAATTTTCCAACAGTTTCGAAATTTGTAATTTTCACTCTAGCCGTACTCATTTAAGCGCATTGCTGCCTCGTATAACAGCTTACTCCACAAATTCATAACTCATAAATCACCTGTTTTTGTTCTTTCTATACAAAAATAAATTTATCAGACAATGTCAAGTGTTTCCAAATCGTTGACAATATTTTACCATTATTATTAACCAGAAAAGTTCGTTCATTAAAAGTTGTTTATAAATTTGTAAGGCTACAAAATTTCGATGGTTACGAGTTTACATGAGTACGGCTATTTTCTTTACTTTTTTTATTCATTTCGAAGTGTTTTACCAAACGCTTTTATTTGGATTACGCCATGCTTAAAATTAAAACTACATTTGACAAACTGACTCAAAGCACTTTTTTTTCTTTTTGACAGTCATGACTCGCGTGACACCTTTACAGACTACCGTTAGCGCTAACAAAATTCCAAAAAAAAAAAACGAATTTTTCTTGATTTGACAGCTAAGATGTCATCTTTAAATGTTGACTTCTAGAGAACACAAAAGAGACAATGAGTTATAACCGTACGCCCAAACAAATCCACTTTTTCTTCTTGCACGTGTTTACTTTGATTTTTGTACATAATAATATAGGTTACTCGGGCTCAAAGGAAAGTACGATTAAAAAAGCACAAGAATAAGAATAGGAATAAGGCAAGAGAAAAAGAAGAAAATACTCGTACATACATACACATACACCTACATACTCGTACATGCCTACAAACTTACACTTAACTTAAATTGGAAATTTGTAACAAATCCGAGTTAATACACTTGGCAAATAACACGCACAACAGAGAAAGGCAAGCAGAGGCAGACAAATAGACAGACAGACAGACAGACATACAGGCAGGCACACATCGCAAACATCGCTTGTTTGCTCTCACCGAAGTAGTTTACCTATTTACAGTGGGTTTGTTCTATGGCAACATAGTCAACATTTGCGCCTTCGTCATATCTTCATTATCATCGTCTCTGTGATCATCATCATCGTCATCATCATCATCATCATCACCAGCGTATCATCAACATCACATCACCGCACTACAAGCATTTTGGGTGTAATTTATGTGTACGAGTAGACTGTGTGTGATGGTGGAAGCTTGTTGCAGTGTGAGACAATGACGCGAGAAACTTACGTTGAACACGAGATAACAAAGCCTGATCGAGACTGGTCAAATGATGCAGTGTTAATTTAACATGAAATGTCATGTTCATTTCAGCAATTTTAAAAATTTACCATCAAGGTTAAATTAAAATAATTGTTAAGTTTGAAATTTTTAAATAGTACAGACTTTTTTCATACCAACTTTTGCATCACTTTGATTTGAAACACTTAGTAAGTTATTTCTATGTGCAATATCTTGTAGATAGTTTTTCATGGTTTTCACCAAAAGTAGGAAAATAAAAGATGACGTGTTAAAGAGATTACTTACGCGATTTAGTCTGTATGTCTGCACATAAAGAATTGGGAACAAAGAAATTGGGTTCAACATTTAGTATATAAATGCAATTGACTATTGGAATGGATGTCAAATACATTCCAGAAATGCAATTATTATTTTAAGTACATCAGCAAATCTAGTCTGCAGCAAATTTAAAAAAAAATATTATTCATAGCTTCAACTTCCTTCACATAAAAATGTTTTTAAAAGATTATAAATTCGATTTGTACTATCCTGACATTAAGACACCTTCTCATAAAATGGCAAATAAATGTCACAAAACATAAAAACAAAAATTGTAGACGATACTGCTACCACGTCTAACCGGATGTTTCGAATACAATTATCCATCAATATCGCACATAAACGCTGGAAACGCTGGAAACGCAAAAATTGCTAAACCATAAGTTGACGCTAAAAAGATTCAAGTCGAAACGTATCAACGAACAAAAAGTATCGCAATAATGACGACACGGCGAGCTCAGATAAAAGCGAAATACAAAAAATACAACAAAAATAAACACCATAAAAAACAACAACGTAAAATAACGAGAAATGAAATTGAATTCTCGAAGAAGGTGGAAAAGAAGCGCGTGCAATAAATTGGCATAAGTAAAATTCGAAAATCCAACAAGTTGACAACAGAAAAATGACAAAAGCCCAATTTGCATGCATATGGTGCGGTTCGGTTCGGTGCGAAGCCTGCCTAGAAGAATAGCTCACAAATATGCATATGTATGTGTGGGCGCATGCCACCAAAAGCGAACAAGTGTTTGTGTGCAGATACAATATATTTTTGGTAGGTATCACGCGGAACAAAGGCGCCCGCCGAGCAGGCAAAGTGTCGAAAGTGACATCCAGATTAAATGAGAAAAAATAATAAAAAAAAAAGCACACACAAATAATGACAACAACAATGCAAGAAAAGCAAGCACACCTTTTGAAGGAGAGTAGAAGTACGCATTATGCTGAGCGTTGACGATCTTACGGCGAATAAACGTATCGCAGATGTTTTGCAAATTAGCGTTTTCGTTTCGAAGCATTCTCGAATGCTAACGAGACTTTTTTTATTTGTTAAGCAAATTGTTTTCTTTTTTATTTCTATTTCTACCAAATTTACATATGAGCAGCTTCGACGTCTTGATTAAAGCATTTTGTTATGTATTGGGGAGCTATTGAGCTGAATCTGAAACTGAATTATTTGAGCGGCAAAAAGTAGTCGCAATTTCCGTTTGTTATTCAAAGTGAAAAAAAACAAGCAAAATTAAAGAAATTAATATCTCCCTAACTGTGTCAGATTGTGACTAATATCAAAAACAGTTTTGCGCGTGAAAATTTAAAACTACTTTTTTTTTATTTTGTGCGGTTTTGTCGGTGCCATAAATCACAAAGACAGACGGACAGACAGACAGACAGACTGTTGCTGTATTTACTATTTACGGATATAAAAATCACTCGCGATACAATGTTGTTTTTGTTTTTGTTGTTTTCATTTTTCATTCAAAGAATTGCCGCGCTCAGATTGTAGATTAATTTTCAACGTCGCCAAATATATCGAGTTACAATTTCGATATCGCCTTAAATGGATTTGAGTGACGAGACAACAACAGCAACAACAACTAAAACACACATTTGTGCGACATGACATCGTGGTGGGTATGAAAATTGGAAGAAATGCTCAAAACGACTTTTGGTTCCTCACTAACCGGTTTTTCCTTAAATACTAAAAGTAGATTAAATTTAATATTAAATACTAAAAAAGAAATAATAAATTTTACTATCCGGTTTTTTAATGCTTCAACATTAATTTAAGTAATCTGTAATCGCTTTTATAAAATTAAAAAATTTTATTAAATAAATTTATTTTAAATCGGTGGAATGGCGCATTGATTAGTGAATTCCCATTCGACGCAGAACATTGCAGGTTCAATCTGTGGTAGACGGGAAAAAACCGAATTTTTTTGTAAACTGAAAAAATATTTCAGCGTGACCGCCGTAACACCTTGCCATGAAAAAGCTGCGAACAAGGAAAAAAAAATCGCCATCTACACTCTGCTAGGGTGGGTGTGCCAAATAATTATCTATTCCATTTAATAACTAGTATTATTAATAAGTATTCATCCACTATTCAGAATGTTAAAAGAATTGGTTTATTTAAAGCATGTACCGCATACGACGATTGGTACTCGTTGGCTTTTGATTAATCGTTATTTAAATGTGCAACCCTAGTGCAGTGCCTGCCAGTCGACATGTTGACGACGATGAAGTCATTAAAGTTGCGAAATAGCAAAAATCAAATATGATGAGTTGTAAAAAGTAATCATCAGACAGACCGGCAGGCGGGCAATCGCGTCCAGACTGGCAAATGAGTCACTGTCGGTCGGTCGTTCGGTCGGTCAGTCAGCGTGAAGTTGTTTAAATAGTTGCTCAAAATGAAATTAAGAGTTTGCATATGAAGCGCAATTAATGCACCAATCAACTTTTCACCCATAGCAGCGCCGGCGCACTTCATTTTATTCATATTTTCATTTATGAACAATTACGAAAATTAATTTTTCGCGCAAAATTATGCCATCGAATATGGCGGCGCGCGATAACCAGTCAAACGAACCTCATCAGTTTGCGCAATATTCCCGAAATTACCATATACACCCGTACACTCGCGGTACTTGTACTATGCAGCGTGACGTTGGTTGGTTGGTGTCTTGATGCCTGCCAACCTGCCTGTCTGCCTGCCTGCAACACTTTCGTTCAACCCAACAAACCGAAAATCGAAAACAAGCAACCAGCCAGGCAGCCAGCCAGGCAGCCAACCCACTTTCATTTAATCAAACCGACAACAACAACAATAACAACAACAACAATAACAACATAAACCTTTTACCGCAAAATTTAAATTGAAACGTGCAACAAAAGCAACAAAACACTTTAGTTCAGTATGGTGCGGTACGGCACGGTTCGGTTCGGTTCGTTTCAGTCACACACATACTCACTCGTAAAAAAGACTTCCTTGCCTTTTCCCCAAACTGGAAGTTGTATGAAAATGTGCTTTCACGGAGTTTACAACAGTCGAAAATCAATTTTATTTAATTTTCCACACGGTATTTTCATTGAATGAATGAATGATTGAATGAATTGGCATCATTTCCTCGCTTACGATTTAAAACCACAAATTGTGGTTTTTTGAATTTGCCAAGCGTTCCCTTCCATTTCAACCAGCGCAGGTGGTGCCTAGGAAATTCGACGCATAACAATTGCTTGCCTGCCCGCCCAACTAACCAGCGTTTTCCTTTTTTTTTAATACGTTCAATTTAGCAGAATAAATATAAATAAATGTGTGAAAATGCAAAATCACGATTTTACTAATTTCACATTTATATTTTAGATTTAAATTGAAATTTATTTGGAATAATGGAAATACGCGCAGTTCAGCGATAAATTAGTACCTACTAATAAAATCGTATTTGACTTTATGAAGGCATAAATTCGCAAATGTCATATTTTACTAACTGACTAGGAAAATTTAGAAGTTATACTAAACAATTTTAAATCGCCAAATGTTGCCAACATTTTTGCAAATGAGCGGGTGTTAATTGCATTAGTTATATTTCGATTTTATGTTAAGAGCTTTTTTTTAATCAGAACCAAAAAATTAGATTCACTGTTCACTGACCTAAGCCAGATGTAGAATGTCCTTATGTGGGCATACTACTTTAAGATCTCTAAATGAATAAACTTCTCATCATTCTGGATCAAGTTTGACATCTTAAAGAGCTGATATATACTTGAATTTAATGACGTCTATTGATAGTCTAAATAAAGCTTTGCTACCTACTTTGAGGCGGCTGTCAGATCAGGCTATTATCGATCAAATAAAGTTGATACTGAAGCTAAGTAGGAACTTCATTTAACTATTTAAATTTCAGTCATCCTCTGCTGAATTTGACAAATAAAAACAACAAAAATGTTAAATTAATTAATTATCTACGTTTGATTTTGAAACCATGCAAAATTAAGCTTTAGACTATAAAAGACTTTTCTTCAGTTGTCAACAAAAATAATGACTCAAAATCGATACACTTCCAGTCAGTCAGTCAGCCAACTCGCTGTACTTTAATTTATTCATTGGATTTATTCAATTCTTGATTGCATAAATAATTATATTTAATTATTTTTAAAATGCAAACACAAAGTCTTAAGTCCAATAGAATGCAATGACTGGGCCAAGCCAGGCCAGGCGAGGCGACGTTGAAGTGAGTGAATAGCTAAGTAAGAAATTATGCCACACAAAAAGGTCAAGTTTACCTTTGCGCTTCGTTGTGTCTGTATGTAATGTGAATTCTTACAAACGCACACACACGTACATACAAACCACACACACACACACATATGCAGACAAGTGTATGAGAAATTACCGCAGCATTGTGACCCACATACCCAGTACACTCAATAGCAATAAAAAATAAAAAACAGACACAAACACACACAAACATCCATACACACTCTTAAGCACACTGAGCGAGTGGCAATTAATTCCATTCGCAGCAGACGCACTTAATCACCCAAGGGTGCCCCTCGCACTTTCGCAATAAACCTGGCGAATCATTAAATTTTCATAACTGGAACTTAATTACAGTGTCCCATGAGTGTGTGGCGCATAAATAAATATTCAAAAGTTAGAATGTCTGCTGACTCGTGACGTTTGCTTTCAAAGCAAATCAGTTTAGGAGTAGACATTCAACATCCACCCAGACACATTTAATGAAATTATGCAAGTCGGATTTTCATTTTACTACAATTGAATTTCAACTGTTTAAAACAAAATTTGTAATATTTAGCAGTATTCATTTAAGCTCGTTATTGTCTAGTATACGTCGTAAATATTACGACTTTATAGCGAGTAAGTCAGCTGTTTTTGTGTTTATCAGTTGTCTATAAATTTATCACACAAATTAAGTTAGTATCATATATCATTAGTAGCGAACCAAAGTATTCAAGAGTTAAAAAAATCGTTGACAAATTTAAAAGGCTTCAAAAATACGACTTTATATGAGTAAAGCTTTGAATTTTGAAAACGTATGTAAACGAACCTATTCCACAAAATAAAAAAAATCACGTTGACTGACATTTTTCATAATAATGCAAAAGCCAACGAAATTCTTGTCATTAATTTTTGAAAATGTCCGATTCGCGCCTAAGGACGCTCATATGCAGCCAACTCCCACCTGCAAACAGCGTTGCATTTTATAGCGCTACGTGTTGAGAGCGTATTTTGGCACTGATTTCCAAACGAGCGGTGAATTCTTCGACAACCCAAAACTGTAGCTGCGCGCGTATTTTTAGAATTTTCTTTTCGATAAATATGAAAAATCTTTTCTCATTTTTTTGGTTTATAAATAATGAATGAAGTGAGAAGGAGGAGGAAACGACGCTGCAATATTTCGTTTGGTGTATTTCAACGCTTGGGCACAGGTGGCGCCGCTGCACTGCAGTATTCCCTTCAATATTCGACGAAAAACAACAACAAAAAACGAACAACAAATTAATGATGCAGAACATGTTTGACCCAATTTGACTGAAAAGTGTTCAAGTCGATTTAGGATGTTGCTTGATAAATACGCACAATATTTTAATGTGCTGCATAGACAAACATATCCGAAAATATATACATATATACTCGTATGTATATATATAAGCAGCTGTACTCATATAAACCCGCAATCATCGTATTTTAAAAATTTTTAAATATCATTTTATGATCGAACGCATTTTTCTAGTTTTCAGTGAGATTTTATGAAACATATTAGAACAAGAAAAAAATCAGTCAAGAGAAAAAATTTGTTAAACTTATTAATAAAATTTTCCCCAACGAATACTTTTTTACTCCTGAATACTTTGTTAGTAGTACTAAAAGCAAGAATCTGGTTAACGAATTTTGTAAACTCGAAAACTTTTTTGAATTAAAATTAAAACCAGCTGATTTACGAGCAATAAATTTACAATGTCAACGAGGTATATCAAACAAAAACCAGCTTAAATGAGTACGACTAATATCGAAATTTCAAATTAAAAACAAACCTGAACATCTTTCCAAGTTGTATTTTATTGGCTCTAGATAATGACATTTGTCGCTCGCTTTGGCGTGAGTGACTATTTTTAATCACAGCATTTAAAGCGAAGGTGAGTTCAGCTAAACGCAACACTGACTGAAACGCTCAATTCCGAGTGGGTTGTAAAATGTAAATGACCAATTTTCAAAGTTATGAAAATCGTTTTTTTTTTTATGTTAGATTTATGAAGCAACATTTTTATATTTTTATGCATTTCGGAAGACACAAAGTCTCCTCCGCTCTATTTAATGTTACAACCGAACTAGTTCTACAACAGCTCGATGCTGTGCTGTGCTGTGCTGCGCTGCGCTGTGTGCTGCTTTTAATTAAGCTCAATTGAAGTATTTCAAAATATCGCAATTAAAACCTTCATTATTGGCTATAACAGAAATCTGCTCGTAAAAAATTTAAAATAAGTACACAAATTCGTTACACTCCACCATAGAATCGAATCTTGTGAAAGAGTTTTTTTTTCGGAAGAGCCTCTGCCGCAACGGAATTAGCGCTGCTCGTCGTCGTCGAAGTGGGTACGTCGTAGTCCGACGATCGTAAATTCATTTAAGTCGAGCAGTGGCGCAGCGGGTCTGGTCTGTGCGTTGTCTGTCGCCGCCATTCGGAGTTTTTAATTGTTGTGATTATGGATGATGGTGTCATAAAAGTTTTGTTTTAATTTCGTCATGAAAATGTGATGGCGCTACTAGAGCAGATGAACGCAAGAATGGGAAATGCATCTCTGGATTATGTTGTAATTAAATTTTAATGCCGCCTGGTCGGTTGGTTTAGTTACAAATGAATTAATTTCAATTCAATTTTTTAATTTTGATATTTAGTTCAAAAGTGTTAAAGATTTTATTTAATTTGGCAAAAGTAAATTAAGGTTTCTCATGAAGCAAACCGAATTTTAATTATCAAATGATACAAAAGTGTAATAGTCAAAGAATTGCCGACTTACTCACTCGGTTAGTTTTTAAAATTAGAAGAGCTGAACGAGCGAGTCGAATGGGAGCTATTAACAAGTTTAAATATGAACTTAATTAAGTAGACTTTTAGACCTTTTTAACTTCGTCTATTTCCACAAGATAAACCAAACAAATTGTACCAAGAAACATGATTGCCAAAGATTTGGTTTCTTGGCAAAAAAAAACAAACTCTTACTTGACCTTATGTCCCAACAACCCAACCGGAATTGTTTAGACAGTAGTCCTAGTAATATCAATGGGGTGTAGTTATTTATTTATAAATGAAGAAAATTTCAAATTTAACTTTTTTTAAACATATTTTTATTTAAACAATTTTAAATTCGATTGTAATTCCGAGGAACTCTTTAATAAACCACATCGTAGAACTCAAACTTTTGATACTTCGGTTTGGTTTGATAGTTCTCATTGGTCAAAACTGACTAGACTACTAACAAAATATTTTTTTTAATTAGTAGAAAAAAGAAGCCATTTATTTATAATAATATGTTCATTAAATGAAAATAATAAACTAATTTTAAATTAATGGACAATTAATTAAGTTCATATTAATTCAAACATATGCAGCACAAGATAATTGAAATTGTTGAGTTCGCTCCATTGAAAAGGCGAAAATTCATTCAAGCACTTTGCATTCGACATTAAAGTACTTCAGTACTACTTTAAAATTAGTTGCAAATCCCGCTGGACACCAACACTGAAACACACAACACCAACACGACCAAAGCGAAAAGTGTTGCAAAAATAAAACTATTTAAGCGATTTTATTTGGCAACTTCCATGGACTTAGGGACGAACAGACGCGCGTACAGATCTACAAGCGAGTAACACATTTTTATGTACATAGCTGTGAATAATTTCGCATTTCCAAGCGGATTTTCCAGCACATAGATCCATTAAGGATAAAAATTCAATTTCAAACTTTTTTCTTATATTTTCGCTTTGTTTTTGTTTTTGTATTTGTATTTTTTTTGACATTTCATATGCTGCACACCATCGTGATGCCATTTGCTAACGATAAAAAAATGATAAATGTCTTCATTCATGTGCGATGTGCGGCGAGCGAGCGCCAATGCTTGCTGCCACAGTAACATTTACAGTTACAGTGCATAGTTACGTTCCAAAGTACAGCACGGAAGTGGGTAGTTTCATGAAGGCTCCGGCTCCGGCTCCGGCTCCTCTTGTCGGTTTTTTATTTGACTTTCTTTTTTGTCTCTTACTGTTGCAGGGCATAAACCTTGACCTACAAATGTGTTTGGCAGTGTGTGTGCGCGTGCATTTAGTGTATGTGTGTGTGAGTGTGTATGTGTGTATAGGTACAGTGCGAGTATAAACACTTTTAAGCATTTGCTAAAATCATTTTGAGGTTGCAATATCGCCAGCATTTGCAACACGGTTTGTCATATCTCAATTTTTATGATGAATAGCTCGTTAAAAATTTGTACAAGTCGGCGCGCGTTGGCATTTCCGGCTACTAAAAAAGTTTGATGGCGTTTTTTTTTTATGCTTCATAGGATTATATACTTTATTTCGAAAGCGACTACAAAAACAGGGTAAAAACAAAAACGCTTAAAACCTTATTTCAAATGTCAACAGACGAGACGAGACGAACGCGTCAGAATCAGAATCATGGCAAAGGCGAAGTTGCTTCAGTGTTCGTTCAATGCCGCCAGCAAAAATACAAAAAATAAATACAAAAAAAAAAAACTCTGCCAATGAGTAAGACTCAGCAGCGATGGAAATAATTCAAAATTCTGGACGACCAATCGATCGACCCCCACTGAACGACGATGACGACGACGCCGTCGAAATCTTCTTTGCCAGCGAGCGTTCTCGCGCGCTATTAAGAAAAATAAATGCTTCGCATTAAAAAGCGATTTCTTATTGAATAAATGAAGCGCAAGAAAATACTAAACGAAGAAATACGCTACGGCACGTTTCAATTTTTCCTCCTTCTAGCTTCTTTCTTTCTTCTTTCGCTTTTTCAGTGTCATCAAAGATATTTCAAATGAAATAAAAAATTTAAAAAAAAATATATCGAAATAATCATTATTCGCTTCGTTCGAATTTCAAATAAGAAAAGAGCGCGCGAGCGTTTAGAACAAGTATTGGATGGAGGCCCCCTACAGTGTTGCATGCGCGCGATGTGAAGATGATGAACGCAGGATGCAGGGCGTCGTGGTGTGGTGCGGTTATTGCCTACGGTCGAGTTCGAATCAAAAATCTAAATTTTTTTCCTGCTGCTGTAATGCTGCGCTTTTTTTCTTTTTTTTTTCTTGCTTTGTTCTTGTTGGTGTTTCGGTGTGGTGTGCTCTTTTAAACTCATAAAAATGAGAGCATTTCATTTTAGTGCCATTTGTAGACTACTTAGTGGAATAAATAAATAAGGGGAGTATGCGCCGCGACAGCAGCAGCAGTGCCGCAGCATATTGAAGACCCCCATGTGCTCGTTGGCCGCTCGCCGCTCGGGTTCGTTTGATTTGAAATTTTCTTTTTTGATTTATGCATGAAGGTACCTCTTCTTCGTATCGTCGTATCTCATTGCGCTGTAAAATCTTAAGTGGACTTCTCTTTATTGGAGTCAATGGACCTAATCAAAATGCTGCTTAAGTTATTTCTTTTGGAACGTAAATAAATTCGAGTATACGAAAATTTAATGATAATAAAACTTTTTTTGGGCGTTCGCTTTTATTTATAAAAAACTTATTGAACGCTAATTGAAATATTTTTTTAATTTTGGGGAACAATTTTTCAAAAATGAATTTCACGCTTTTTAACAAACATTTTGAAAATTCAATAATTGCATCCACTTTTGAGCCGGTTCCTTTCCAGACTCTTGTAAAAGGATCTTGACATTTTAGGGTACATTGGTTGAGAACAAAGTAACTGATTTACTAAGTATTTCAAAGAGCCTTTATCCTCATACTACAAATGGTTCCAGAACTTGCAACCCATTAGAGATAAAGGCACTTTTAGACAAATTAAATTTCAAATGTAAATTTAAAAAATTATTACTAAAGGATCTATTTTTTATTTCGAATGTATTCATTCTTTAAGCTTATTAAAAGGTTTCTTCTATGTACTTATTTGAAAACATTGAAACCTCTTAATATATCGTATGCGACAACTTAATACGCTTACAAAAGACAACATTACCGTCAAATGTTGCAACATCGTTAGTACGCAGCAAGCAAACACATTCTAGTATGCCCAAATAACCTTTAAAAGAGCTTTGGATGATATTAAAGAACACCGCAGACGTAAAAAAAACCTTACCGCGTAATGACATGACATAGCATGGCAGACGAAAAGGATGATCCTGCTCACAAACATATCAATTATGATAAAAATGTCTGCTGAAACATTAAAAGCATATGTGGCAGACATAAAACTGGGCACAAACAAAAAATAAACAAAATAAAAAGAAAAGGAAATCATTTTTAAATCAATTGAAAAAAGTAGAAAATGGCATTTGTGCAGCTTCGAAATGGGCACGGCAGATATACTCGTACATGGACAAAAGCGCTACCAATCGGACCAATCTATATAGTAAAAATCATGGCGGCTTGTAAAAGTCACTCACTGCAAATGAAATGTGTTTCGAAAATCAAATCAAGCGGCTAATATGCGAGTAATTGGCACTTTTGCTTGAAACTCTTAAAAATGCTAAAATGGCCAAGAGTATCGCACTAACGTGTCAGTCTGTCGCTTAGAGCATCAAAGTGTACGCGCAGTTATCTAAATTATAATGACATGTGCAGGCGAACGAAGGAACGAACGAACGAAGGAACGAAGGATCAGACAAACGATAGGATTATACATTTTATAGATGACACACAGACAGACAGACAGATACGATACTTTGGCTGAAAATTCAATGACGACAATGGCGACAAGTGACTACCAAATGTCGTTGTCGTGTGTGTGTGTGGAGCTAAAAGGAATGTCAAGGACTTTGCAGCAATTCTCGAAATGTTGACTTTCGACGGGACGGAAATTGTTTGTTGTAAGTGGCGTGGCACAGCGATAGTGTGATGGATTTTTTGTGTTTTTTGAGATAGTTTTAGGCATTCGGTTGAGATTGCATTTCCCAGTTTTGTTTCTTTTAAAGACTGGCAACGCTCACTGGTTTTCAACTCGAGAGATTTTTCGTAATTTCAAACCTTATTAAAGCGGCGCTTGAATTGCCCTTAATTAAGTGCACTTCACTTTTCCTCAGCGTCGAACAAAGCAATTTCGAAACACAGCGCGGCGACCTCGGTCGGTCGGACGCAGCAAACATACATACATATGTATATACATAAAAATAAACTAGTTTATGCATAGTCATAGGTCAAAGTCATTAATAAGCGTACATAAGCGCGTGCATAACCCTCTCAGTTCGGACACTCAAGTTCAGCGCATATTCTTGCAATATTCCAATACAAGCTAATAATTCGTTGATATATATATATATATATACAATATATATAAATATATACATACGATATCGTTTTAATGCTACATTGATTTAATAATTTTTAATGTTGATTTAATATGTTTCAAATGTTAGTTCTATATACTCGAAGGTACATCAACCTATAAGACGGCCTGCAAGGGATAACGTTGCAACGATCACCGCGGACGTCGTTTACATCGTCTACGCATATGCAGCGTATAGAGGAGCTACCATGCTGGTTCCTTTCCTCTTTTAATGCTTCGTTAGCGGAGCACTCAAGTGTGGGGCCAAATGCTAAGCTAAATACAAGTTATTGGTGCCGCTGCATTTAACACAGCATAGCTTAGTTTAATGCATAGCAAATTATATCAGCCAGCGACGACTTTCCTCTTGACCATTAATATGCGCGGCAAGCACGTCGAAGAACAACCTCCCGCGAGTACCGGCAACTTACGTGGCATTCATGCATCTATTCATCGAAGCCACACAGAGCGAGTAAACCATGAAATCAATGACGAAAGTTTTTATTTAGGAAATTTGCTTAAAAAAATTCAAGCAGCGCAACTTTTAAAACTTTTCGCTTACAGATCTACTTTGGCATTAGCGAAAAAAAATTCATCTTGGTCATAGTAAAACTAGCTTATGAAAAAGTCTCCAAACAAATTTTGTTCATATAAAGGAGCTACTGATTACCCTGTGCGTTCGAACTGTCCCACTTAAAAAAGCTCAAAATGTAAACTCATCATCAGCAGAAAATGCTCGACAACGACGACTTGCAGCAATTGCAGCATTCGTTCGTGTGATGCACATTAAAATAACTGTCGTCCCTGCGAAGCTATTGATTTATGCCAACATTGGCAGCGAATCCCATCGCATCGTATCGCATCGTCGAGTCATTGTGAAACTTCCTGGCAGCAGCATCACCAGCGGCAGCAGCAGCGAGCGACAGCAGCAGGCAATATCCTTGTGGAATTTGTTGTTGCATCAGCACCATCATTTATCTAGTTCTCGGCTGTCTCTTAACAAATTCTTATATTTTTTTCCCTTCATTTCTTTTCTTTTATTGTTTTTTTTTTGTGGAGCTGCTCCCATTCAGCACTTGAATTGAATGCATTTATCTTGCGGATACTCGAAGTGTTGGGGATTTTGTGTGTTTGGGTTTAAGGTTGTTTTTAACTATTTTGCACTTGGCTGGCGTTGCTTGTGGTTCGATGGAACTATTGATTTTATGTTGGTTTCCAGTTGGCCATTGAGGTTTTTAGGTATGCAAACATTTTGAGACATCTTGCCGAGAGAGATCGATGAAGTGGCGAAAGCAAATGACATAAACTTAAAATTATGAATGGAAAGTTTCTGCCGCTCACTTTAGATTCGATAGACAAAAGCGAATATATTTTAAAATAATTTTTATTTAAATTTTCCAGCGATTTGGTTAACATTAAAAAGTCAAACGGCGACATGCGCCTTTAATTAAAAAAAAATGATTTTCGGAAGTTAATTTAAAGTGATAAACAATTTATGATCTTTGTTTTTGTATTGCCTTTGTTGATTTTTATTGCAAGGCTATATCAAAATTCGTGTACTTAACAGTTGAATGGATGAGGACGAGGAGGCAGTTGCTTTGAATAATGTCGGTTGCCTGCCTCTGGTCTTAAATTTGAATTTTGATGTTAGCATCAAAAGTTAAGCAAACATTTTAAAGTGAAGTTGTTTTGATTGCTGCTTGCTAAGTAGCGATTAAGTTCAGGACAACGAGCTAAACGTCAAAGCTTAAATTTCTCTAACCGAATTTTTATGTTAAAAAAGTGAGCTTAACTGGAAATAGAACCAAGTTAGCTGGAATTAATATTTGAAGTCATTTTTTAGTTTACCACCCGCGAGTGAGCTTGAATTCTATTTCTGTTGAGAATTTACTAACCAAAATTTCAGACTTAAAAAACCCGAGCTATAGAGAAGCTCACGTACGATTCGCTCGCTAGCTCACTTTAACAAGTAGAATGAGTTAAGCGGGAGAGACGAATGTGAGCTATTTACAATCCAACAAAAAAAAAAACACATATAATTTTTTTATTTAGAATATGAACCAGGCTCTAGTCAATGAAAATCGTAGAAAAAAATAAAAACAGTTCTTGTTTACTTAGTTTTATTGTGGTTCCCACAAATAAGTTTTGTGTTGTTGTTGTTGTTTGGTGGTGGTGGTGGAAAAATCGACAACTCAAGTAGTTAATTACCTATTTGAAATTTTACAAATCATTCTAATCCAAAGTGTAAACAGAGTCGAAGACAAAGCAGGCGTAAACTCATTGTGTACATCCCGTATACAGTAAATATAAGCGGCTCTAAAGCATGCAACTGCGGCATATTGTGGCTCTATCTGAGGAAGGAGGAGGAGGACGGGGGGACGAAACAATAAAAGATTAATTAGAGCAGAAGAATGCTTAGAAATGCTGCAACTGCAACAGTGGCTGCTGTTGTGGCTCGATGCTGCAAATGCTGCTATTCGTAATGAGCATATACTCCTGGTGTCGTCGTGCATATGGTGCAGAGCATTGTGCTGCGTTACGTTGCGTTGCGTTGCTTTGCATTGCAACTGTGCAACAGAAGCTCAATGGGGAATTATCATAATGAAGCTCAAAGATATTGTCTCGGGGTATCGAGGGAATCATGTGCAGACTGAAATGTTTTATTGCTGCTGCTGCCGTTGTAGGTCTTGTTGTTGTTGTTGTTGTTGTTGTTGTTGTTGCAAAGAGAATCCAGTACCACAACGCAAACAGTAATATCCTGCTGCATTGTGGTTAATATCAATTTTACAGTGTTGAGTGTTTGAATTATTTATGAATTAAACGAGAATAATTAATTACACATTGATTGATTGGCGCATACTCGTATGTAGCGCTAAACTTAAATTGAAGACAGACAGACAGACAGACTTAAATTGATTGTTAGATTTAATGAATTTTAAAGTATTGTATAATTAAATTTCAAATTTATACTAAATTTCCTAGAGTAGAAGTAGAAGCGTAAGCACTTATGTAAGTGCTTAGGCAAAATCCAAAAGACGAGGTGAGCCTGATAGGAGCATTGAAAAGCAGCAAAGGGTATGGAGAAGAAGCAAAAGTATATAGGGTAAAAGTGGCATGCTTTAATAAGGTTGCTAAAGGTTTTAAACGATCTAAACTTAAGGAACAACCGAGCTTTTGAAAATCTCTATTTACTATTAAATAAATTCCAGATTGGTCATAATTGGAATACCAAAAAAATTATCGGAAGACTTTGATTTTTGCTTCTGTGTTCATTTCTTAAAACAATAAAAAATAATAATGAACAAATTGTTTATAACAAAAGGGCCGAGTGGTGCCTATACCCTATGAGTAGGAAACAAACAACCCTAAAGCGAGAACACACATACATACAAAAAAAAAACAACATAGGGAATTCAAAAGATGTAGAAGAAAAAGAAAAAATGCGCAGAAAATATAAGAAAGGCAAATACAAGCTAAAGTAGAGCAGGCACAAAGAAAGCACCGAAGATACAAGTGGATAAAAATTGAGGGGAGACGGGAGAGAACCCCTAAAGTAAATACTCCAAAGAAAAACAAAAGAAACCAAACCAAACGAAACGAAACGAGACGAAACGAAGAGCAACGTAAATATAAGACGACATTAGATACTTTACTTAGATTAGGGTTATGTTTGGGGGACATGACGCTCGATGGTGACTGCCGCCGCTGGTGGTGTCAACTGAACACTGGTGTGACACGCTGTTCAGTGCTGTACGAAAAGGATAATAGAATTTCGCACCCAAGGGAATTTATTTAACAACAGAGTACAACACAAACAAACAAGCAAACAAGTACATACATACATACATACATACATACATACATACATACATACATACATACATACTCGTACATAGGTACAGACAACGAAAATGTACTTAGCGAAAGCTGAGCGCCAAATAACTGCACGAATTTGTTGCACAAGATACAATTTCACAAAATATCGAGATAAGCTGGTTTAGTTTCGCGGTGACTTAGTGAATTAAAAAAAAACAAAAACAAAACATTAACGTCAAATCTTATTAAGCAAGGGTTATGTACAAAAAAAGGGATCACACAAAAAAAAAATGAGATCTTCGGGTGTAGCACGCTTCAGGGAGCGATTTTCGAGGTCAAACAAATTAGAAAACATTAAGACAAATTTTAAAAAGGTTCCAAAGTTTTTAATGCTTTATAAACTAATTAAATTTTTTTCACCAAACGAATTAAAGGCTAAAGGAGAAATATTTGATATCTCCAGTAGCTATGGAAACATATCAAATATAAAGTTTTCACATAAACAAACCGTTAGTTGTCAAAACTATTTTTTGCTTTAATTTTAATCAACGCTCTTAATTGTTTTTTTTTTCCAAGCAAAAGTTCGTATAATTCCAGGTTAATTTATATTCACATATGAACAAAACAATTATTAAAATCCTTTCTAGTTGAGGTATAAAGTGAAGCACGCTTACAGCAACCTTGTTCAAAAATTCAACCCGAAGTCTGACTAGAGAGCGCCTCAAAGCATGCTTCAAAAAAAAATAAAAATACTGAATTAAAAACAAATTCAACATTTTTCAACTATAACAATAAAAACAGCAGAAGCAGCAACTACGGTGCCACTACAATGACCGACCAGTATGGTACTCTCCCTGCTGCTCCAACATAGTGCCACTACATTACACTACGACTCCACACTGCACTGCACTGCTCTGCTCTGCACTGCATGCATATGCTAACGACTTCCTTTAAATGACAGGAAGTTTTGCTGTTTTTAATGCTCTTTGTTTGTGTATGTGTATGTGTGTGTGTGTGTATGATCAAAACTAAAAAAACAAAAATCCTTTGCTCTTGTCTGCAGCACATACAAATAAAAAAACAGACAGGCAGACAGACACGCAAACACAGTTGCATACACTTTTCATTTAAACATGGCGCACATCTGCTATAAAAGTATGTGTACGTGTGTGTGTGTGTATGTTTGTCTGTTTGTTAGTGTGCGTTTTTATACACAGCGAAACACATCAAAGTCCTTGACCTATTAAATTCCCTTGTATTATTTTTTATTGTTTTGTTTGTGTTGTTTTTTTCTTCTCTCTTCTTGCTTTGTTTTTTTTTTTTTTTTGTATAGTGCGCCTTTGCCATAGGCCACATTATTTATTTGCACTTGTCTTGCCATATTGTTTTCATTTTTTTTTATTCTTTACTAATTGTCGAATGTGTGTGTGTGTGTGTGTGTGTGTGTGTGTGTGTGTGTGTGTGTGTGTAGGGTAAAGTAGGGGCAGACGCAATTCCATTCGATATTCACTGCCCTTAGTAAGCGCTTATCGCATCGCACTTTTCTTCCTCATTATTGCATTAGTTGCAAACAACGTCATGCCATTGTCACCCAGCTTTACCCTAACTCTGCGTACTCGTATGTGTATTTTTTGAATTAACATACTGTCATTTGCATTATGACGCTTGTATCCTTCTGGCCTTCTTGCTTTTATTATACCAAAGATGTATTGTCTTATTATTTGCAGTTGTTGTAATTATTATATGTATTAAACAAAATGCGGTTCTGTTTAAAACAGCAACTTTTTAATTATTTTTATAGAGGATTATTATTCGTTTTTTTTGTTGTTGTAATTATTTATTACTTGAAACACTTTGCGAACCTGCTCTTATCATTACATCATTATACTCGTTTCTTATATAAAGTAAAAATAAACCCTTGCAGTAACAACTTGTGTGCATATGTACTCGTATGTAATCATCACCTTGCAAAAACCCTTTAAGCCTACATACTCGCATGCACACAAGCAACCCCATCTTGTCATTGATATCACTTCATATCCTTCCCATCCATATATTCCCCCCCCCCCCCAAAAGCTGTGGTATGTTACCTTGCTTTACTGTTACACTCGCATGCGTTTGAATTACAACACCGCAGGCTATTGAGTTTTATTTTGTGGTTGGATATGACGAGAATACTGGGTATATATATTTAAAAACTAAAGTCACTTTTGAACTCTATGGCACTAATAACCGAATGTATGTAGAAAATTCGAAGCTTAGGTAATTTCTATGACATATATTAAAAATCTACTACATAAATGTTTTTGTTTCAAATATACGAAATATGATTGTATTTGGATCTAATAAATGTTTTTATTTGCACCAAAAATATTTGATTTAGGTCAAAGAAAAGCAAACTAGAGACAGGTACATATGTATAATAAGTTGTCATAAGCAAATGTTTGTTTTGCCCAAACAATACAAACAAGTATATTGCACTTAAACAAAGTATTTGGTATTTTGTATCCAATAAAATGTTGCAAACAAACAATTTTTATTCCAACCGAATGAACATATACGTTTACAATAAAAATATTGTTTTACATAAGCATTTGTTTTTATTTAAGTAATATGTTATTAATATTAATAATGGGGATGCGCACCGCGTCCTAAAAGAACTATTGTGCCCCCTACGAGGATTGTAGTATTGCCATAGCTTAGTAATATGTTTGACGTAAGCATATTTTCAATTTTTCGCCCAAACAATATTTTCTCTAGACAATTAAACAAATGTGTATGTGATACAATAAATGTTTGATGCAAACATTTTTTTACTAAATTAACATATTTGATGTAAACGATTATTTTGTTACTAAAATGCGTTTATTAATATTTACCTTAATCACTTGTCCACTTATTAGTGACATTTTCGAAATAATTATGTCGAGGATTTAAGCTAAGAATTTTCTCACAAAAGCAGATGCGCCTTTTGCTGCCCGAAAGGATCTTCACGCACACACACACAAGATTCACTTAATTATATACAAATTGGTTGAGTTGCGTCCAAAGTGGTTATAAACCACACAGAAACGAAATCCTTAACGAATTTCTCGTTAAAATATTTCAGTATCCTTGAAAAGGTAATAACTTTTTGTTTTTGTTTTGTAATAGGAACATTTGCAAATATTTCAAACAAAATTTGATTGCATAAAACAAGCTCAAATCTGCTGCGACGAGTTCGTCATTGGACTGTCCAAATGTTTATTGTGTCTAATAAAAATGTTTGGGTCATCAAATCGGATCCGTCTGTTTTTTTTTTCGTTGGTTTCGTGTGTAATTGGGCAAATATTGAACTACACTCGCAGGCGATCGATCGATTTTTACAATGTTGCCAGCTGTCATAAAATATACGAATGAACGGAAATTTGTGTGCTGTGTGCTTCGTTAAACTATTTTTTGTTGTTGTTGTTGTTTGTATTCAAGTGGGAAATTGCCTTTAAAAAAAAATTAATCAAAACAGATACAAACTTAAGTTCAGGGTCAATTTAGCTAAGTATGTCGGTTGTTTCTCGAGCATGTCAAGTGGAAATTAATGTTTCATTTTGACGTCGATAACTGACAATTTAATTATTCGTAAATTGTAGTTAAAAAATTAAAGCAAAGGGAAATGTTTTCAATGGATAATTATTAATTTTGATTTAGTTTTTTTGGTGGCTTGAATGTTACTTTCTGTGTTGTTTGCTATGTGCATCTATTATATAGCGAGCTAGATATTGTATATATATAGTATATGTCTTTAATTTATACATTACATAAAATAAAGTTTTTTCAAATTTTCAATGTGCAAACTTTTTTAAAAATTAAATTATTTTTAGATAGTCTTGTTATGACCCAACAGATCCGAAATAAAATTACTTTTGCTCTAGGTCGTCCTTGAAAGAAGTTATGGCTATTTAAAGGTTTGCCCGATACTTTACTCAATTTTTCCTTTACCACTGGAGCGATTTTGGTGCTTATTGGTACAATAATAAAAATATTATCCAATTTTAAATATCCCATATGGTCTAGTAGTAAGGATATCTGGCTTTCACCCAGAAGGCTCTGGTTCGATTCCCGGTATGGGAAAGTATATTTTAGATGTCTCTCACATATAAAATTAAACTCGAGGCATACTTTTACCTGAATACAAACTCTTTAGAAAAAATTTGTTTTAGAAATCTTCTTGTCATGTTTGCACACAAATACAAATACAAATCAAATGTATTGATTTCCTGACGAAATCCTGGAGCTTTATTAATTGATGCTTGATAGATTGCCTTTCTTTTTGCGCATTCTTTTTTGTTGTTTTGTTTTGTATCTTTTGATAAAACAAAGCCAAAATCATTTCATGCAATTGTTGTTGCTCCAGCCATCTTAGCTGTTTGACTTTCTGCATAATTAATAACCAACTTTTGCTTTTGTGTTTTTTTTTTTTTGTTTAAATGAAAATGCGCGAAAATGTGAATTCGATAAAGTGCTTTGAGTCGCTTTCAAAGGAGACAACACAACACAACAAAGAAGGCATAACTTTAGGCGCTGTATAAATAAAACAAACGATTATTTCGGTACGTTTGTGTTGGTTCGTTCGCTCATTGTTGTTTTTATGTTGTAGTTTTTTGTTTGTGTTAGTTAATGTGCGTGTGCAGCAGATATCAAAGGAGCTTGATAAGTTGATCCGCATTTAAAGTCAGTTGATGAAATGATGATGAATTGTTGTTTTTCTTACCTGAAATGGAAGAAGAAGCAGAAAGCAAAGTGATTGATTAATATTTAATAGTTAATTAATTGTAATCAAGTGGGAAGGTATGTAGCAAATACATGTTCAGTTAAAAGTTTATTATAAAAATATCATAATTTAAAAATTATTTTGGAATTTTTGCCTATTTTTCGAACTTGAATAAAATATTTTAATACAGGCTTCCCACGACAAGGACCAGCCTGAATTTAGTAGTTTTACACATAATTTTTTATATTGTTGAATTACATTTTTTGAATAAAAAACTCTTTAAGCGAATAGGGATGAGAGCTTTTGTTACTGATATCAATTACTAACGTTTGAGATTGGTTTGGTTCACCTTCCGAGACAATGAACCTCAAATTGTCGCATAGTTATATTCTATCAGAAAGAGTTAAATCTTTATTTAACTTCATATAATGAATCTCATAACTGAGAAAAGTATTTGTACATATATTTATACATATAGAATATTCATGAAATTTATGAACAATTCAAAAGGTCTAATTTATTTTTAGATATATAAAAATATTTGTGCCCATAAACTTTTGTAATTTCCTGTCTTAACTAAAGTCGTAAAGTGTTTGCAAAACAAAGCGCCACAAGATGTAATTTAATATTCCTTAAAGGACTAAACGCGCACAAAGTCGTATATCAAATATGGGCAAAGCAGCAAAAAAAAGAAGAAGCTGAAAAAAAAGAAGAAGAAACGCTTTAAAGCATGTTGAAAGAACGCTGCCAATGGCAACCCTTTTATTTTGCATGCCGCTGTTACCAAGTTTTGCATGCACTTTTAACTTTTTCATTCGCTTTTTTGTTGTATGTTTTTGGTTTTTCTTTTGGTTAAGGTACCGCAAAAGGCAAAACATCAATTTCTGGATTTCTGACGCAAATGTCGCCAACGTATTAAAATAAAGAAAAAGTACGAACGAAAAAAACGGAGTAAGAAAAATTCCCCAAAGAGCACTAAAGCAATAGAAAAGTTATAGAAAAAGACGATGAGTGGCGCGCAGAACTTGCAACTCCAGCTGTAACTAACGACGATGAAGCGCTGCTCTAGTGTGGCGTGGTACTTGGCGCAAAAGCGTACCGAAATGCTGCACAGTACCAGACTTAAGATCGCTGTGGATGAGTTGATTATGTAAAGATTGAAAATTTTTTGGAAATGTCTTTTTCGAAAGTCCATTTTCTTTTTTATCAGTCGTCATAAATTTTCATTTAAAAACGTAATTAATTTTCAAACTAAACGAACGTTTCTTTCGACTCTGTGTCGAAATCTCTACTAAGTCTAAGTACTGTGACACAGTAAAGCAGAAACGAGTTGGAGTGAAAAGCGGTCTACCTTTGAAATGTGGAACTAAATATGCAGTAAAGTTTCATCTTCGGGGTTTTTTCTCTTCTTCTTTTTGATGGTTATTTGCGAAAAAATTAAAACGGATATGGTATGAAATGAAAGTATCAGGAGGAGGACGATAGCAGGAAGAGGACGTTCGCTCTGTATGGTATAACACTGATGAACTTTGCACTAGAATGAGGTGTGTCCGTGTGTCAATCTCGGGGGAAATACGTCCGGTCTAGCGGGTTGCAAAAATTTGTAAGCGGTAGTTTTTCTGTTTTTGTTGGTTTTTTGGTTTGGTTGCGGTCAATTAAAATTGCTTGCATAGTGTCGAAAGTGGTGAAGAAATTAAATTGCGGACAAAATGTTATTAAAAGAAATGTCGTTGCCGAGAACAACCAGAAATGGAACCAAAAGAAGACGAAGAAGTAAAAGCAGGGTTGCATGTGGCGGCGCTGTTGATGGTGGCATGTGAAAATTGCTCAAATTCTTCGTATAATAAAAGAGCGGCGGTGTGTGCACAAAAGGTAGCCAAAGGAATTTTAATTACAATAATGGAAAAAGCAACCGAAGTGAGCGAGAGCAGTTTCCAGCTAAAGAAAAACGGTTTTAGGGTTATAATTAAATCTGAGGCAATTTAACATAACAGCCTAAGCCGAAAAATGTGTAGTAAGGTGGTAATTGTTATTGTAAATATTTTGTGTCTTTCTGAGAACGTGCACAAGTATTAATGCAGATTAAAAAACCGACTCCGGAGCTTAGACTAGTGGTGGGTGGTGGATGAGCTTTGCAAATCTGCGACAGTGTTTGAAAATTCTATCAGGGAATAGATTTTACAAACGAAATTCGGTATGTATGTAACTTTCAATCCTATAATCAGGTGTGTAAAGCTGCATCACTAAGGCCAATTGAGAAAAATGACTTAACATTTTTTTCTTCTTTAACTCTCGGCAATTTCAGTGGAGAGCGATTTTTCGAAGCTATTTTGATATTTGATCGCTAGACTACAACACCGGGCAACCGAAAATATTTTTCTTATCAATAAAAGTTGGATCTTTGCTCCTTTTATGATATTCTCAGGTAATTTCACGTTACTGTCTTCTTGCCTATTATCTTCCTTTCCAATAAATTCGCTAGTTGTGCAAGTTTAATTGTCTAGTGTAAGAGGAGACTTTGATATCAAAGCTTTCACTATGCAATTCATTGAATTTTAAATGTGTGCTAATATCCTTCGTAAACTGAATATGTTTTTGAAAAATTTTATTTGCAATGTGTGTACATTGGAAAATTCTGTTTAAAATTTGCAAACAATTTTTTAAGTATTCCAATACATAACGTAATTTATTTGGAATGCATTTCTTTATTATTTCCTATTTTCTTGCTCTCTGCTCGAGTGCAAACAACAAAATTTACACAATACTTTGGATTTGTATTTGAATTTGTGTTTTTGACTCAATTTGGTTAACAATTTCGTTTTCCAATTGGCACCGAGAAGCGAGTTGGTCTGGCCCCTTCTGATTCGGTATGGTGTGGTATGGTCGACGTTCAATCGACATAATCTGGCGTTCGCCTACCTTTTGCCACTGTCTGCCACTACAACTACATGCAACTCTGGGTAGTGCCACAAGGGTACAATGTAGGACGCAAATGTTGCATTCGATTTGTACAATTTTCGATGTTAGAATTCGTTGCTTTTTAGTGGATTTGCGCCTTTATTTCTCTTGTTTTCATTTAAGAATTGTTGTTGTATACGTAAGTTGGTGATTTTGCGATATTGTGTTGCCTGTGTTGCCTGTGTTGCCATATGTGCTGTTCCTGCTGACTGCTGGCACTGCACAACAAAAGATTTCCGACTACACTTTCGTTTTATGTACACTTTGTGTACATATCTCAGAATCCGATGGTATTGCATTGTGCACGTACGTTGGTATGTGAAATCAATTCTTGTTCTTTATATACCACATTAAAGATCAAACGGGCATATTCACTTTGTGGCAGCCGAGTGTAAAAATCGAACAAATGTCTGGGAGGCTTTAAAAAAATTAGCTATATAAAATAAATAACTTAAGAAGATTAATTTAATCCTTTCGATAATTTACAATTAAACTTCATTAGAAAAATATTTTATATAAAAATTTTGTTGAAAGATTTTTAAATGAATTGTGGAGGTTTGCCGCTTCGGATTAGCCAAATATGCATTGATTCCAATTCTCTTTCTCATCGTTTCTTGTACATACTATTTTTGTTCTAATTTTGTTTTCGCTCTTTGTACGCTGCTGTTAGATTAGCTTTATTTATTTTTCATATAAATTTTTGTTGTTGTTGTTGTATACTCGCAAACTTAGCCTCTTGCAGTTCTGACCTTATTTCATCCTCCGACATTCTCTGTTCTCGAAAGAAGATGAAGGCCAAAGTTTGCTTGGTTTGTTTGTTTGTTTATTTGGCTTAGATTCTTTTTTGTTGTTGTTCAGTTGTCATGCGATTTCTTATACTGTTTGGTAAAATGTGGACACAGAAATGAATGCACGCAACCGGATTCTCCTTTTTCACCCAACAGTTCCTAAAGAGGATTTCGGAGCCTTTAATTATTATGATTGGAGCGGTAATGTTTAAATCATTAATTGATTACTGTGGTCTATGCAATTAATAAGTACCATCTTAAAAAAGAAACTGAAGCCTTAAATATTCTAGACAAAAGATCCACATGGAAGAGGATTGCTTGAACCAGGAAACCTGAGCGTTTCCTTTGAAAACTATATAAACTTATATTTATTATTATTTTTTTTTTTTGTTTTGCCTTGATATAAGTTTAAAATCTAACCTTTATATAATACATATGTCCTTTAAAATATCAACGAATATCTTCTAAACTTAATTTTCACACATACCATCGCTATTCTATTAAATTTGACAGAGCACAACTCGAACTCGAGCTCGTTGAATTGCAGTTAATTTTCAAAGCAAGCTGAGGAAAATCATCAAACTTAATTTCCAGATTCGCAACGGTAATTTTAAGCAAACAGGACGTTCAAGTATTTAACAACAACTTCAATGCCACATAGGAGTGCAGTCAACCGATGGACAGAACCGACCGACCAACCGACCAACTCTTCCACCAATGCACAGCTCAACTGATGTCTTTTCAAGTACTTTGTACTCTCTGGTCTATTCGTTCATACTCGTACGTACAACGTTCAACTCTTAGCCAACTTGTAGCCACAATTCAAACATTGTGATGTTAGTTAGTTAGTTGGTTGGTCGGTTGGTTGGTTGGTAACAACGTTTGTGCAGCAGTTGTACTGTCGTAAGACTGTAAATATTGCTTTGAAAAACTATGACCACTTTTGTGAAACCCGAAAAGAAACAAAAAGAGAAAAACGAATGGACGCAACAACGACGAGTAAATATATCCAGCGAAAGTACCAGCGAAGTAAGAAGACGGTGCAATATTTTATAGTAGTAAATCCAATTGGCAGTTGACTAAAATACTACTTTAAACTATTGAAAGAGGAGTTTATCCTGCAGTGAAGCTGGTTTTTCGTTGCAAAAGTTGGGTTAAGTTCAGTGGAGTTCGCTTCGGCAGTTGCTGGCATGGCTTGTTGGTTACTTTCTTTGATGGTGGCTTCGTAATATTGTGCGATAGGAAAACGATGCTTTGAAATATAATTAGTGTAAATCGAAAATAGCACTTTGGCTGATGAAACGCTTCCAGTTTGTATTTATCATGTTACACGTTAGGCGAATATCGATTATTTCGAAACTATAAATTATGATTCCTTCGAATTTATAAAACCAATAAAGTAAATAATTATATTGTATATATATATTATATATATATTAGGAAAGAGCTCAGGAAACCCTTAAAAGCTGAACAAAATTAAACTGGTTTAGTTAGGAGACTTGTTAATGTAAGTGCGTGTTCGGTTTGTCGTTCGTGTTGTTCCAAACTCTACTGACACTTGCTGTCGTGTGCTTCGTTAGCCGTAATCGCTGCTGCTGCTGCTACAGTTTTCAGTGTGGTAAAGCTGCATCGGAGAAGCCACAGATTGGCACGAGTAGTCGCTTCTGCAATTGCGGTTTTCTGCAAATTCACGTAAATTGGTTTCACCGGGGAATCTTACTTGCACTGTTTCGTTCTTCGTTACACTTCGTTCGACAGATGACATGACGGCATTAGGCAACCACCGGCAATCGGCAATGATGCGCCAGCATTTTCTCGCATTGCCAATCAATTCAATAAGTAAACATTAAAGTAAGCACATCAGCTTTGCCATACCAGACCATACCATAATTTAATAATGTTATCCACAATTTACGACGAAATGACAGAACCCACTTACATATATGTATTTTCAATATACATATGTATGTCGGCTTCTGGTATTTCATCCTCAGCGACCCCTCAGATGGAGACACTCAAATTTTACTACTACACATACTATGGTAACGGCACGACGGTGGCATCACTTCCAAAACACATCTTAATACCGACGGAGTGACTGTGTCGTCAACCCCATTTTATAAAATCTTCTTCTTTCTTTTATTTTTTTTGCTTATCGCTTCGATTTTCTTAACCCAAGATTTTCATATTTCACCTTGTTTGTTGGCTCTAGGACACGATGGTTGCTTCCTTCCCTTCTTCCCTGGCACTTGGATTATTTCTGGCTTTCATTCAAGCGTGCAGAATGCGATAATATTTTTCAATTTACTTGGTACACAGTAGCTTTCATTCGATGTCGCCGTCGTCGCCGCCGCCGCCGCTTGGTGCGTTATCGGACGCAAAACGTCAGGTTGGTTCGGTGATGGTCATATGTTGACATCGTCGTCGGTATGTCAATGTGCTGTCGTCTACGTATCACTTTGGGGATACGCGGCGGCGGGACGGCGTCGCTGAACTGTTGAATATTTTATAAAGCCAGGCATGTGGCATTACCAAGTGGGATTTTAGTGGGATTTTATTTACAAAAAATTTCGTTTGTACAATCGCAATAAATAAATTGCTGGAATTTAATTTCACATATTGAAATTCTTTACGTTTCATTAAGCAATACATTGCTGTATATAATTGTGTAGCAATTTTGCGATATTGGACAATGGACAAAGGAATGGAATTGTTTCATCATAATTCTTGGATCTGTTTTGCTGAATGTAATTAATAGGTCTGTGATGTAATGAAGAGATACATTAAACAAGTTGAAAATTACGTTATAAAGAATCGGAATAAATTGTTGGCAGCTTGTATCCACTTCGCTGATGTTAAGAGAATTTAGCCAATCGTATTCGTCGAAGTTTAGAGATAGCTTATGCTGTCGGCAGGCAATTACGTAAACGATTATGATAACGATTGTGGTGAGCGAGCAGAACTTCTTAAAAGTTTCTCTAATTACTAGAGATTTTTAGAATCAACAAACAAAATCAAAGTAGCAAGATTCAATATTCGGGAATATATTTTTAATTAAGACAAACTTTAGAAACTGCAATTTAAACTAAACTAAACAGAAGCGAGCAGTTGCCGACAAAAACTGTCAACAACAGCGTAAACTTTTGCAACAGCAGCAAATAAGAAATCGTACACAATGGAGTAAGGACATGGCACGAGCGAAACAAATAGGACGACACGCTTGTAACTGAAAGCGAGCGAGTAGGTATATACCAGCAGAAAAATCGACTTTGTGGCGATGTCATATCACTATCTAAGGCTAATAAACCCACTAACAAATTTGACAAACTTAACACGAAACGCGATATCAAGTTTACGCTTTTTACTTACCCACTTACTTACTTACACTTGCCCGGCACAGAGCTTCGCCTTCATGTACAGTAAGTGTGCCGGAAGGACAGCAGGACAACAAGGTAATAAACACGCAAAGTCGAAAAATTGAAGTGGCACGCAATGGCGAGCGATAAAAAAAATGGTGTCAGTAGAAAACCCTTGTGGACATAACACCAAATTTTAAACATAAAATCATTTTTCCGAAATAGAAAGAGGTTAAAAATTTGTTCTTTTTCCATTTAAATTTTGTATATCTGCTAGAAACCAATGAAAAAAGTAATAACTTAAAAATTAACAACAAAATTGAAGTTTAAATCGCAAAATTTAAGATTTGGTGTTTAGTCATGTCACCCAAAAGTGTTTATCAAAAAAGGAGACACACAAAAATTCCCAGAAAAAAAGAGTAAAGGAAACAACAAATAAAAAACACGTAATGGTTTTGTCCAAAAAGTAACCCTCGAAAAATAACCAACCACCCACACGACCTGCTTTAAGGACACCCTTTTATAAATAGAATAAGATATTAACTGCACAGGGTGTTTATTATAGTGTAACTTTAAGGCCAAAGTACGGAGTGTGCTGAAGCTGAAGTAAGCTTTCTTTAAAGGTACACTGTGAGCGAACAACGCGACACCGAGCGCTTTGGGATCAAAGTTTTCATTTACTTGCCATTGGGAATTGTAAGAAGCTAGTTCGAGTTCGACAATGGAGTTGACGACGACGACGGCGACGGCGACGACGTCGGACAAGTAAAATATTTATTATTTGATGATGATGATGTTTTTTTTTCTCTTTTTTATTATTAAAGAAAACTTGTTGGAAAACTTAACACGCAACTTGTAAAATTATAAAATACTCGTAAGCAGAAACACACACACACGCACACACAAAAGCAACAACCAACAGAGGAATGTCTAAATTTTACTTGACAGCGCCATAAAGTAGACAACGTTAGAACTCGACATCAATCGATATTTGCAGAGAACATTATACGCCTCGAAGTCGTAGCAGATAGCTGAGGAGTAGAGTGGAAATATAGCAAAAGGCGGACGCTAAGTGTTCGGTTCGACGAACGAACCAAAATTTGCAAACAATGCGAAAAAGTTGTAGATATTAAACAAGAAAATATATAGTATACTTTTATGCGCTTCTGCTGCTTCTTAAGAATAACCATGGCAACATGGGAACAAATGACGTGGGGTGGGCGGGGAATAGCAATAAAGCAAATTAAATTTGTTGCTCTCTAGGACCAGAGCAAGACGAAGACGCAACAAAGTGACTTTGATATGTTTAATAATAGAAATTAGCTGTAGCACACCTAAAGGTATGCACTTCAAGTGCAATAATGTAAGAGAACGAAATTTATTTACGTTTTGGTATTTTTGCTTTTTTTACGATTCATTTACCACCCATTGTTATCAGTTTCCCCACATAATACAAGAAGCGTTTTTAATTATCTCACATCACGTAAGTTCCGCATTATTACACAATTCCGTCGTTGCATTTTTGAAAATGGCTGCTGGCGTTTCCGTTATATGCTTTATACCCATTCGTTTACCCGTCCGTCTGTCTGTCTGTCTGTCTGCCTGTCTCGCTGGCTGGCTGACTGGCTGACTGTCGGCACATCATGGCAGTAATTCAATAAATTTTCTCACATGCCAGTCTTGCGTTGTAATAGCAGCAACCAAGCAAGCAGAGAAAAAAAAGAAGCAAGTCCCACACAAAATAAAATAAAATATAATATATAAACAACAACAAAAAATTTATATAAATAAAAACAATTATAACCGCAAAAACAAAATTGCAATAAATAAGCAGAACATGTACATGTCCTTCAAGTTATTCGATTTTCGTTACGAAGGTTCTTTCTACTTATGTACAAGACAAAAAATAAGAAAGGCAGAAACGTAAACGAAAATCAAAAACAAAAAAAAAAAATAGAAGCAAATAGAAAACAACACAAAATTTTGGCATGGCATGGCATACCACAGCAAACATATCGAGTGCGCCGAAATGTATGCAGTACAAAATTGATTATTTCAAAGGCTTCTCGAGCGAATAGAAAAACTTTTCATTTTTGCATTTGTAGGCAATTTAGCGTTGTAAAATAAAAAATTATACGAGTATTTAATAAAATCACAAAAGTAAAACTGTTCTTTAACTTTAGAGCGCCTAAAAATATGCAATAAGAACCTTCATGCATATTACCCCTTGTAAAGAACTAAAAATTCATGTAGAAATAAAAGAGTTATTCTATATGCCAGCCATAATTTTAGCACGTGCGCTATAAAATATGCAACATTTTATTGAATTCTCCGAGCGTGCACGTGTGCACTAACACACACACTGACACACATACAGTAAAGCCACAACTAATGAAATGGTACTCAAATTTAGTTTTCCCATGCACAAGATGTTCGCCCATTTGCATAACTTTATGTGGGCCAAAAACGAAAAGTCGTGTCTATTTTCAGGCGCACCGAAAGTGTCACAGTTCATTTCTGGTTATATGTATGTGGTATATAAAGAAGTTCCTCTAGACCGAAAATATAGCAAAAAGCTGAACGGAACGGCAAGTAAATTTTCGTATCTAATTGAGCTTTCCAGTCTGTATGAAATTATTTATATTTTATGTTTTTTTTTTGGGGCGTATACACCTTGTTACTTCCAATGAAGCAAGTCGTAAATTACACATAGTTATACTTACATAAAAATATGTGCTGTGATAAAAGTGCTGTTAATTAATTACCTTTGCTATTGTTCACACTTCAAACCACACGAAGCGCCGAACAAAAAAGAAGAAGAAAACAACAACAACAAAACCGAAAAGAAAACCAACATAAAAATACGCAAATATGTTTGCTTAGACTACCGAGGAAGTAAATTTACTGCCACTGTCGGTTATAAGCCTATTGTGAGCTTAAATAAGCAATTAAGGAGAAAGAAAAAAAAGAGACTACACTCAACACGCATAGACCACGACCACATTGGGGCAAATGGCTTTCCTAAAACGAAAGCAGGTGCAAGGACAAAAAAAAGGGTTAAACTTTATAATAATGGAATAATTACAGCTGCGAGTGTGTTTCGTTATAGTGAAGGGCTTTAGATGTGACTCCGGCAGTCTGTGAGCAAATGAAATAAAATTAATTAAAGCATGCTTTTAGGCGAATTAAAAAGGAGTTTCTTTTTCAATTAAAACGAATGAAATAGTGTAATCGGGAGTACTCTCAGAACGCTTTTAGTTTTGAACTCAAATAATTTTTCAGCCAAAAATTAAAGCTTTAAATTAATTTATATTTTTTATATCAGATATAACACAAAAATTACTGCATACTTTTAGACATTATAAGTACAATTAGTTTCTGCATTTGCAAACAAAATAACAATTTTAAAATTTTAAAGTAGAAAAAAATGTAAGCATATTTTTAGGCATACAGCAAAAGTAGGTATTAGAGTATTTTGAAGTTGTTCATTTCAAACTTTAAACAAATTGAAATTTTTCCATTACCACACATACACACACACGCTCACATAAACTGACAATCATTTGACAGCTGGCAAAAAGGTGACACAGTAGCAAAATCATGTCAGCAATAAAATGTTCCCTTGGGCAGACATTTATTCGACTATATACCACTCTAGGCAGCACACACAGAAGGTCATAATGCGGTGGTGCTCCATGGGGCATTGGGGACGAACATGTTTTGGCAAAAACAAAAAAAAAACAAAAAAAAGAAGGAACAAAACAAAAAAAAAACACACTTTGGCCAACACATGTTTCCTCCGGCTGCAAAATGTATTCAAGTGTGTGTGTGTGTGCCTGGGTCTGTGTTTGGAATTTTTCACGTTTTTGGGGTTAATAATGTATTTCTCCTCTTCGACACTTGTTCAAGCAACACAGACACACACACACTCTCAGAGGTTCTAAGCCTTAAAGTAGGCAACGACGCAAAATTAAAATGCACAATACATTAAAACATTTTTTTAAGCTGCTTACATTTAATAACGACTTTCAAGTGAATTTGAAATAAAACTTTTTTATAAACACAAAAATTAATGCATACATTTAGGTGCAGGTACTTTGAAAATGGGCATTTATTTGTTGTTGTTTTTTAATACCCACCATAACTAAAAAGTTTTTACGTAAAAAATGCAAATTCATACATTAAAAGCAACAATTATGCGGAAATGTATGCAAATGCGATTATTTCTCATAAAAAATAATGGAAAAATAAAAAAAAGAAAACAAGAAAAACTGAAAGAAAGAAAGAAAATCGCGCAAAAATACATTAAAAACAAATAGACGGAAGCACGTGAAGTATAAATGAAATAAAATGAAATGAACGAAAAGAAAAGAAAACAAGCAAAAACAAATGCAATTAATGGCAGCTAGGCAGGCAGGCAGGCGGCACCAAAGCAGCAGAGCAGCGACTACATACGTCAAATGAAACTGACGAACGAAACGATTTGAAACGAAACGGACGGCTAATCGCGGCGTCAAGTCAGTCAGTTAGTCAGTCGTCAGTCAATTTGCATATGTATGTATGTACGATGCCGTTACGCTTAGACATCCAAAAGTATGCTAAGAGTATTTAACAGAACGGCTGGCGAGCAGGCACCCGCTGACTGTGTTGTGATTTTTGTAAGCCTAAGCTTTTGTTTATTTCGTTTCTTTTCTAAGCTATTAGTTTTGCCGACTTCAATTCAAATTACCGCCAGCCATATGCATTAAGCGCGCTTATCTGGCATCTACTCCCAAAAGTTGATGTGCTGCAATCGAAAAGGCGCTTCGAAAAGTACAAAAAAAACCAGATCCAATGCACGAAGTTTTCGCCAATGTATAAAGTCAAAAGGTTCGGTTGTCTGTTTGTAGCTTTGTTGCTTTTTTTGTGCTTGCGCAGATGCTTAAAAATTTTAAATTTATTCTTTTTCAAGTTGCGATTTTTTTTTGCGCGTGTGTTTGTTTCGTTTTTTTTTGTTAAGCTTTTATGTGTGTGTGTGTGTTGGGCGCAAGTGTATGGCGCATTTTTTGTGTGTGTGCATTGCCAACGGCATTATTGCACAATAATGGCCCAAATTGCTTGCGTCCGTTATGTAAACTTTTTTTTTCCATTTTTCTTCTTTTTTTTTGTTGTTGTCCAATTTTGCTAGTTTCTAGTGTGAGTCTGGGGGAACATTTTTCAAAAGTTTTCATTGGATTTTTCTTCTTCTTTTTTTGGAGAGCGCACAGAAAAACTTTTTTCGAAAACTGCGAAAAGTGCGAAAGTTGGTTAAAAGTTTTTCAAAAGTACCTTTGAGTTATAATAAAAAAAAATGAGAGAAAAAGAAAAAGAAATTTGAATTATGACAAAATATTTCGAAATGTATTTAACAAATACAGAAACTACGACCGTAATAAAGTTTGTGTGTGGAGTAAATTGTAGAGCATACTTTTAGGCAGTAAATGCGCATGCTTGTTGAGAACGTTAATTTTAAAGCATATTTTTAGGGTTTGAAAAGGTTAACGCATTTAAAGTTTATATTGCAAATAAGTAAATTATGTGAAATAAAAATAAACTTTGCAATCAAATTCGTTAATGGGAATTTTAAACTCCTAAAAACATTTAAAAATATTTACGCACCTAAACGTATGCATCGATTTTAATTTTTAATTTCAGATTGTACTTTTAGGTACATAAATTTAAGTTTGCAAACCGCTTTATTTAACCCATATCGAACAAGGCTGTACAAATTTTCAAATTTTATAGTGAAACACAAAAATTTTGACTAATTTGAGTTCAAGGAATAAAAACCCGTTGTCAGAAAAATTCCAACTATTTCACCGGCCAAGATATGAGGTGTTCAATTAGTCGAACGCTCACTTTTAGGTACACCTGGAGGCTCACCTATGCAAAAATTATCATGTGTAAACTTTAATACCGACTATTTTAACTATTTCTAACATTCGTATGAGGTTTTTAAATTGTTTCTATTTTTGATATTATTGAAATTACGTCTCTATGTAAGGGTTAGGGGGTTAGTCCCCAGCATATTAGGGGATGAGGTGGGGAATACATTGACAACGATTTTGTATAGCCTAAAGATTAAACTATTTTTTGGTATCAAATGTATGTCTATAGCTTATTCTAAAATTTAATTATAATTTTTTTAAATTATTAATTTTAAAGCTGTCCGATATGGGTTAAACCATGAAATAATTTTAAATATATTTTTATAATTATAATTACTTTTTAAAGTAAACCAAATTTAGCACATACTTCTAGGCTTTAAATGTGTCAAGTAAATATATTCAGCACTTTCAGATTGAATTTTTTGAATGCTGCATGGCAAATGTTAACATTGTCATAATTTAATTTTAACCTACTTTTAGACGTTCGATTGCCAAAATCTTAAGACTGCAAAATATACAGAACTGATGGTTACATTTGCAGACGATACGCAAAGGTCATAAAAACAGCTCTTAATAATTTTGAAAAATCGAAGCCTACTTTCAGACGCCGTCTCACATAAAAAACTTTCAGTATTTTTTTTGACATTTTTTTTGTCGATTATACTTGAAGCAAAATAAAAACAAAAATCAATAAATTCCGCATTTAATTAAAAAGCGAACTTTTTTATCGCTTTTATTTTCGTAGCCATAAAATTTTTGAGTAATGTCTGCACGCGCAAGATAAATCCATTTTTATGTGGCAATATGCTGACTGACTGCCGAGCTTGCTTGCCTAAAAGTATGCTATGCATATGTGTCTGTGCTATACAATTATATTTAATGTGCCTAATTTCACATCGAAAAACACAAATGACGCACAAAACAAACGCACACTCACACAGGCACACTCTCACACACACTCGTACATGCGGAACAATCGTTTCAAAGCAGACCCGTAAAGCAACATTGACTCAGGCAGCAGAAGAAGCATAAACAAAATGTTCGCTTGTGTTTGTGCTTCTTTAAAAGAATAAAAAACAAACTCTTAAAATATTACCAACACACACATGCGAAGGATTGTGTATGTGTGCGTGTGTGTATGTGTGTATACACATGCTCAAAATTTACACAAAAACAATTTCCGACAAGCGCTGATATGAATACACACACACACACACGCACACAAAAACATGTCTAAAAAGTGTGGAGCGCAAAATTTGCAGTTTTTGTGTGTTTTCGTCTACATTTTGGCAGCGACAACAACAACAACAAGCAATTAATGTAATGTTGTTCTTTACAACAACAACAACAAAATCCTCTTCAAAAGAATTTGTAGAAACTGGAAATGAAAACTTTGTGATTCTGTGCAATTTTATTTAAAAATGAAATTATTAAAAGCATACCTTCAGGCGCTATTGTTGTATTTCCGCATAAAATAATTGCATTTGCTGGCAAGTACAATTACAGATTACACAAACAAACAAACAAACAAACAAACAAACAAACAAAATAGGTTAAACAACGACATTTCAGAGTAGAGTTATAAAGGCACAAAGTGTCCTTGGTGTGCTATTTACGTTGTTGTAATGTAAATATAAAAGATTTTACGGTTTGAAACGCCCAAAAGCAGACAAAACATTTTCAAATTATAAATACATGCATTCACAAACACACACACACACACACACAGATACAACCAGAACAAAAAACCGTATCAAATGTGTGTGTGTGTGTGTGGCTGTTGTGCCAGTTTAAATTGGGCTTTTAGGATTAAGACATTTTGTTGTGGTAGACGGCAAATAATAAATGTATTTTACATTTTGTGGTTGTGGTGGTGTTGGTTATTACAAATGCCTAAATGTATGTCATCTTTGAAATATGAATAAACAAACTAATGTGCGGTTTAGTTTTAAGCCATATGGACTTGTGAAGTTTTTGAGAAATTTAAAATTTAATTAAAACAACGTTTAAGCTGCAAATTATGCAAGTGGTTAATAGGCTTTAATTTAAATGAGAGTTATATGGAAAGACAAGCAAATCAAGAAAATGAGTGAAAATTTAATTTACTTAAGTGCGCATAAAAGCAAGCCAGAATATTGGCTTTCAAATGATATCCGCCTAGAATTATATTCAAAAATAATTTCAGTTTAATATTATGCTCCAGTAATCATAATAATGCGCATAAAAATATGCTATACAATTTGTCGGTAAACTGTTTGACATTTAAATCAATTAAAAAAACCCGTTGAAGCTTAAATTTATGAAAAAGTTACTTACTAAATAAATGCAAGCGCACGCGCTCAAAAGTATGCAAACATTATAATAAAGAAATATGCGAAAAATCCAAAACACTTAAAAACCAATATCACAACGCGCCTAGAAGTATGCAACAACGTAACGCCCCGTTTTGCAACATGAACAAAATATTTACACACACAAACGCACGAGTATATAAAAACCAGGTAGTCGAGCAACAGAAATAGGTGGCAAAAGTTCATGCATAATATGCAACATTACAACCGTCAAGCGCCACGACAAATTTGCTGCATAAATAATTTACGAGCGCGGTGTTGCCATGCAACATACAAAAAACAACAACAAAAACAAAAAAATATAAATAAAGAAAAAAAAAGCGGAGGGGTAGGGAAGGCCAGTCGCTCGGTCACATGACTTATCTGACTTTAGCAAATATCAAAGTGTGCAAAAAAAAAACAGGCTTAAAAAAAAAGATGGGGCAAGAAAAAACCAGGGGCTGCAACAAAAATGAGGTGAGTTGCTGTTGTTGGAATAATAAAGCCAAACGTACAAATTTACCGCACAACAACGGCAAATACCCAAGGGTAAACAACAACAAAAACTACAGCGGCGGCGGTTATAATAAAAATGGCGGCCGGTTGGTCAAAAACAGGAACACGAAAAAAGAAAACATTTAAAAGCATGAAAAATACGTTTTTAAAGCATACTTTTAGGCATGCAAGTCGTCTGTTAGGTAACATAAATTCACCAGCCTAAAATTATCCTATACAAATGAGTTTCCAGAGAGCACCAGCCTAAAACTATGCTATACAAATGCGTTTTCAGAGTTTATTTTTCAGCAATAGCGCAGGAAACGTAAAAATAAAATTAAAGCCAAGAAATAGGATTGGATTTTGTTCTTCAGGCACATACATTTGTGTCGTCTGTAGTAGCATATATTACGGCACTTCGCCTCCACCGGGAAGGACATATACCGAGCTAGCACGGTAGCACGGCAGATGACAGACAAACATGTGTGTTGCGTGCATTTTTCCATTTTTCTTAATTTAGTGATGAAAATTACAATTTTCTCCTGCCAAGAAATTAAGAGAGCGACAAAAATACAAACTTTAGTTGATTCTACTCGTAGCTCTACGTGTGTGTGTGTGTGTTCGAGTGTGTGACTTTGCGGCATTGAAGTAAATTTCATTTTCCCAAAGGTATACAAAGTCAACTGGAAAATCGAGAAGAGCGTGGGGAGCGTTGGGAGCAGCGGGAGTGTGTGAGGGGGAATGCCGTAACAAAAGTGACAGCAGTGACTATGAAGTGGTGCCACATGGGCTGAGTTAGTTGCACAGGGAAGGGCCCCCGCTTGCTCTCTCGCTCTAGAAATATACGAGTTACTTTGTCTGCGATTAATTAAAACAATCTGCTTCAGCTTGTAGTGTTTTTTTCTCTCTCTCTTTCTTTCTTTCTTTCTTATTTTTATGTTTTTGTAGTTGTTATTCTGTCTAATATGGCCTGGCGCGGGACAGGGATTAAGGGGCTTAGCATAAATAATGGTTAAAGCTTTTATGCTTACTTTTGAGGGGGTGCCGGGCATTGGGAAATGAAGCAAATTCGTATTTTTAATGAAAATAAAAACCACTTGTGGCACCGCAGCGCATCCAGAAATAAAAAGTTGCGATATTAAAAGCGAATTAAAAGAAAATTTTTATAAATTAAAAACGAAGCAAATAAAATGAAAATAAAATATTTAAATTGTATTCAGCAAAAAAAGGTTCCAAATCTAACAAAATTTGGTGAGAAATAAATATAAAAACTTGAGGTTCTTGATGTCATTCGTATTTCACTTGCTTCTGGGAAAAATTTGATTTCAGCTGAACTCATATAAACTTGCAATCATCGTAGCCTTGTAAATTTGTAAATGCCGTTTTAGAAACGGACTTTTGTAGTTTTGTGCATATAAAAGAAAACAAATAGAAATTAAGATACCAAACAGTAAAAACAAAAATTAACTCATTAGTGGCGTCAACATTTTAGTAAGTCTTGAAGTGGCGGTGACATGATTCGTATTAAACATTCGGCGTAAGTGTCTCTTACGAAGTTTGTGCTCTAAATTGTACTGATTTGATTTTATAGCATCTCGTAAATTTGTGTATGTATAAAAGCTAAACACGTACAAGCCGTACTCACTTAAGTTTGACTTTGTCTCCATATACTTTGTTTATACAACGTAAATCAGCTGTTTTTCTTTTTCATGCATACAAAAACTTACGAGAAGCTTTGGAAAATTTGTGAAATATGATAAAAATTCGAATTTTTGTTATTACCATTACAAATTTTCGCTTATATTTGAAAATTTTAGAGATATAATAACCTAATAAATTTAGGACTTAGAATTTTTAAAAATTACAGAAGCCCGAAGTTAAAAAGACGTTATTTCAAAAATTCTCAATTCGATAAAATGATTTTTGTTTCACCTTTTTACTTCACTTCAATAAAATAAAATTTCTTTTACGATAAAATTTCGAATATCTGCTTATCGCAAAAGGTTCCCTAAATCAGCTTTTAGTGTACGTTGTGTGCATATTTCAAGCGGGAGTTACCAGCCGTAGCGCCATGTTGTTGTTGTTGTTGTGGTTAATCGTTATGATTACGAGACCAGACGGTTTTTCTTTTTCTTTTTTTGTTGTTGTTTGTTTTGCGGTTTTATTGCGGCACTAATATAAGCAACCACAGCCAAAACAACAACAACAACAACTAAAAATAAATGTTAATTACAAAAGCATTTGCAAACCAACAACAAAGAAAAAATGGAAAAATTGTGAAATTGTAATAAAAATTGAAAGAGTAAAAATAAAAAATAGAAGATAAAAACCGAAAAAAAGAAAGAAAAGAGTTTGACTTTAAAAGTCAACCGCAAACGAACGAACGTTAAACTCGAAATTAGTCAACGACAGTTGTCGACAACAACAACGACAAGTAAGAGTACGAGGAGGCCTAGGCGACTGCAACAATAACAGCAACAACAACAATTTGAATAACATCAACAATTGCTGCTGCTGCTCTTGATTAATATCGCAATACAAACATAAGCAGGGAAAGAGAGAGAGAGACACACACACAAAAAAAACGAAACAAAAAAGTCTCAGGGTGGAGTAAGGTGAACTTGCGCGTCAAAGCAATTGACCCCGCGTAACCATAAATAACCACAATAACGGCAACAACGGCTATAACGACATTAACGACATTAACATGTTGCGCCATTAATTGCAAACATTTTTTCAAAATAAATTTATTGTTGTTGTTTGTAATTTTATAAATTGAAAAAAAAATTATACAATATTTTAAAAATAAAATCAACTTGTTTGCTATTTTGTGTGTGTGTTGTGTGTGTGTGTATTTTTTCTCTGCTCCGAACAGGCACGAAAGCGAGCGGCAGGTAATTTACTTAAAATGCCACAGAAGCACGTTACTTCGATAACGTGCGCTTTCATAACAAATAACAAATTTATTCGCACTTTTTGCACAGTTATGTGGCAGCGACAGCGGCAGCGGCAGACGCAGGCACAGAGGCAGGCCAACACCGCATACACAAAACACAAAAAGGTGGCAAGGCTCGTGTTTGGGGTAAGGGCCAGCACCTGGCAGGGATGTATGATACAAAAAGTTGCCAAAGGAAACGTGCAAAATACTATTAAAAATTGTTTTAGTTTTTGCTGTTGCTGTTGTTGTTGTTGTTGTTGGCGCTGTGAATGTGAAGAGGCAAATACAACTTTTTCTTTTTTTACACTATGGAAAACTTTTCATATATTAGGACAGAAGGAAAAGTTTTTAATAGTTAACAATTACAATTTAATGAGTATTGTCAAAGTACTAAACTGTACTAAAACAAGAAAAAAAATATTAGTACTAAACCGTACTGTAATAAGAAGACATTAAAAATATTAACATTAATAATAGAATAAAATTTAGACAAAATAAAACAATATTTGAAAGCGAATTATTGCCATTGTAAGAAAAAAATTTGTTAACGAAACATATTAGCAGTTCTCATTTAAGCTTGTTTTTTTTCTATCCCGTTTACTTTACAAATGTATACTTCATAAATCAGCTGTTTTGATTTTGAAACATTTTACCTATCAGGCAAATTCAGCGCACAAACTTCATACAAAAAAAAAACACTAATGCCGATTATTTATGTCTTATTGACGTCGTCACCTCTATTATTATAGAGTTACCAAATCTTTGGAGGAAATTTCATGAAAAGATTCAATAAAATTGTTCCTTCTACTAAGTTTTGTCATCTGATTTTTATTCAAGTTTGAATTTTTGTCTTTTATTAACATTTTTAACATATTCGTTTCGATATCGCTCATATTTATTTATTTGTTAATTGGTATCCCAGTACAACAAGATCTTAAATATCTTATAATTTATAGTGTTCCACAAAAACTCTTTGAAAACTCTCGAGAAAAGAGCGTTCATAAAAAGTTGTTTACAAGTTGGTAAGGTTACAAAAATACGATGATTACGAGTTTATATGAGTATTGTTTTTTTTTTTTAATTTTTGTAGTTCGTTTTAAAAAGCAGAGTTAGGGTTCCACTGTGTGCGTGTTTTTTAACTGATTGAGAAAATTAAAAAATAAAAACAACAACAAAAATTTATTAAACCGTGGCACACATTTTGCTCATGTTTAAAATGAAATTAATTTTAAACATGCGGACATTTTGATTTTTTACTTTTCCCACATAAGAAAAAAAAAACATTAAAAGGTGTACTTAAAAAAAAAGATTGGCATGAAAGAACAAAAAAAGAAAACCGAAGTTATACTTTCTGGCAAGAGCAGCAAACCAAAACCGATTCTTAGCCGAAAGTCGACCGGAACAGATGCGCCCAAGCAATTCCGAGTTGGACAGCCGCCGTTCATTTCCAACTGACACCCTTTTACAAAACTAGTTAATAATACTTAATAATAATAGTAATCAACAGTTGGAAATGACTGCCTTAGAAAGGTTTGTTTGTTTGTTTGTCTGTCTGTCTGTTTGTTCGTTTGCTGGTTGCGCACAAAAAGCGTTCATTGTTTGCAATGAAGTTGGTTGTTGCGTACGCACGCTGGCGTAATTTTTTTCGTTTCGAATCGTTTTGTGGCGCTCCGGATGATGGCGAGGTGGAGCTGAGCAGCGCCCATTAATTTCACTTTGCTCCAATGACCTTAAATGCGTATTATTATAGAAATTATTGTGGTTGGTTTTAAAGTTTTTTGATGTTTCTTGTTTGCTTTTAAGCACATAGTTACAAGCTACTGAAAAAGTAAAGAGGCCAAACCTACTTTTCCAGCGAAACGTTTTCTTAAATTTAGTTCATGGAAAGAAAATAATTTGTTTCGGTTTTTTTTTGTGTATAGAAGTGTTAGAGCAGAAAGCAAATTAAGACAGTAGCTTGCGTCATTAGTTTCTTCTCATAGGCTCGTATTCCTGTAACCATAAAAAATCAAACTTCAAACTTTAATAAACATCAAGATGCCAAAAATAAGTAAAAATATTATTTTAATTTGTTTATAAAAAAAAAACAGCTGATCTACAAGGTATACAATTGTAAGGTAAACGAGGTTTACGAGGCAAAACCAAACATTAATGAGTACTGCCATTGTGAAAAAAGTGGAACTTTTTACAAATTTATTTATTTCAAGTTTACAAATATTTTTCTTTGATTCTAAAAAAGTTTACGCAAAGGCAAACAAATTTTTAGTTTTTCATTTAAAGCTCCTCAACTTATCATACAAAAAAAAAATGTCTAGTTAATCAAATGCAACTTCGAATGAAAAACAAATATGATTCGGAAAAGGAAAGAACTTTGAATAAATAAGCCAAGCGTTTAAGTTGTCATGAAAGCGATCAAAGCGGATGTTCATAAACTTTTATAGTGAAAAATTTCATAGTTTACTACCGAAGTTCTTCCAAGAATAAAGTTGGGAAAAACTGTTAATAGGACGGACGGACGGACGAGCACTGCCACAATCCACAATACGCGATTTGTTGGAGTATCTTCTTTTGGTTTATTCTACGAAAGTGCGCTTTAATGCTTTGCTACGCTGGAATACAAAAAAAAAACTAAAAAAAAACTAACTGCATTTGAGAGTGGATAAACATTAAAAAAAAATAAGAACAACAGGAAAACAAACAAACAAACAGTGAAATAAAAACGAGTTTAGCGGATTTTCATATGTTCGTTCGGTTGTTGTTGTTCTTGTTGTTGTTTTGGTATGTTAGAAAAGAGCGCTCGCGCGCCGCTGCTGCATGCACGCGCTAAGCGCTTCAAATCGTAAAATATGAAAAATCAAAATGAGGGAAAAAAACTCGAGAATTATTATTTAAGCTCGCGAGTTAAGAGGAAAACGTACGGAATTGAAAAAATAAACCGTTATAACGCGTTTACGTTTATGCTGTTGTTGTTGGTTTTTTTTTTATTTGAACACGCTTAAATGCGCTTGTGCTGCCGCCGCCAGCAGTAGCAGTAAGCGTCTGACTGACTGGCTGGCTGACTGGCTTGGTTTTACTAGAAGTCAGCGCTGTACGGAAAACGGTTGGTAAGGTCAGCAGTCGAGAGAGACACATTTGAAGTTAATTGAAAAAAGCAATTTTAGCGATTCTAAATTTAGCATAAAGAAAATTATCGGCTTGCAGTGACTCACAACAACAACAACAACAATTAAGCTAACAACCAAAAACCAACCGGAAAATTTGCTTTGACGTCGATTTTTTTAGGCATTCGAAATAGTAGAAAACCACGCCTACCTTTCATATATATTTAAAAATTAAATATTTTAAGTAGAGATGAGCAGTTTAAAAATCGATTTTAGATTGATTACTCTTTGGGTTATTACTCTTTAAAAACCTGAAAATGTCAGAAAAAAACTTTTAACGTGAAAAACAATGAAAAATTCAAGATCAAATTTTTGCGAGAAGTCAACTCCTTCTATTTAAGTGAATTTTCAATTGCTTCTCATATTCAAATCGTTCTTTAAAGCCAATGAGAATTATATTCTGCTTTCTGCAAGAATAATTTTTTTTTTCAAATTTCTTTATTTTTCTAGCTGAATTGAATATTTAATAACGCTCTAGGAGCAGCAAAAAAAGGGACTTCATCTTTAATTAAAGTGGATAAGGTTGCCGAAATTTGTTATTAACAAAATTTTTTTCAAATCATAGGAAAACCTTCAAAAAAAATATCTCAAAAGACAGACAGACAAAGGGCAAAGTGTCACATTTAATATGAGTCTGTATTTTTTTAATTACATTCTTTGAGATTTGTGTAAATGAAAAATTTTGAAATGATTAAAACCATAGTGCAATAAATATAAGGTGAGGAGAGTAGAAAAGTGTCACTCTCCACCTCGATATTGTTTCTCTCTTTGAAAATTAAAATTGTCTGTAGTTGCCACGATTGCTACAATTTTAAAACAACAACGTAATTTGATGTCAAAAAATTCCAAATAAGACAGAAATCGAGGTTAGTTCGCTCAATTTGCGTTCTCCTCATTTCCTAACCTTATTATTCAACCATCAAAAAATGAATTTTGTCAATAAATTTTTTTGTTGTTTTATTTAGTTTGACATTTGAATAATGGCAATTAATACGTCAATTACTTGCATTGTATGATTTTAAATTGAACTTACTGTTCCTACTTGTCCATGTTCGATTTGCTTATTAAATGCAAGTTAAAATGCTTTTAACGTGGTTTATATTGCAGATATAGAATATATATATACAAGTATGCATATATATGTGTGTATGTATTTTTCATTAATAGTTTACGTCGTCGAAAGCATAATTGACCGCTTCAGTTGAAAAGTTTTTAAAATTACCTGCAAAGAGAAAAAGAAAACGAGAACATAAAAACCAGAAATTAGTTTCGATACTTGGAAAAATATAACAAACAGAAAATAAAAAATGCTTTAAGAAACTTGAATGGAATATAATAACAACAACGAACGAAAAAATAGAAACTTTGTCATTAACAAAAGGCAGCCAAGCCGCCATAGAAGCAGAAAAAGAATTACACGAAGAAGACAACAACAACAACAAAAAACAGAAGATGAGGCAAGAAAAGTGCTTCGCTCCGCTCTGTGCCGACAACAGCGAAAGCGACAATGGCCTGACCTGGCCTGATCTTTTGTTTCGAGCGTGTATGCGCGCGTGTATCTATGTGTGAGAAATGCTTTATAAAAGTTTCGAAAAATCCAAAACTTTTTGATTTAATTTCGAAGAAGATGCTAAAAACTTTCTGATTGATGTCTTTTAGCGTTCTCGCGTTTGCGTTTGCGTTCGCTTCATCTTCACTACGTCAAGTGCAGGTGATAAGTTGCCGTAGATTAATCTTGCTTTCATTCTTTCGTCTTCTTTCGAATTTTGTTTCAATTTAAAAATCGAAATTGTACAACAATTTTGAGAATACAAAATTGAATTGATATTAAATTCTAGAATTAAAAATAAAAAAACTTTTGCTTAACGATTTCGTCGAAGAAGCAATTTTTTGTAAATCTACATCATTGATGGAAATAGTTTTAAATTGTGTCATCGTCGTCAGCGGCGGATGAAAAAAAAAATAACAACAAAATACATTCGAAAAAAATCAGCGTCATTTGAAAGCACCTTTTCTCGTTTCATCGCGTTTCGCGTCGTTTCGCTGACAGAAGAAGTATCTAATATTTAAATGTTAATTAGCCACAACGTAATTACAACAACAACCACAAATAAAATGATACGAAAACACCACCAACAACAACAAACACTTGGCACACTCATTAAAAATCATTAGAAAACACCCCCACAAAGATGGAAAATAAACGAAAAATAAAAAAAAATAGAAAAGAAAAGAAGAAGAAACACTCTCATAAAACTTAATGTTTCATTTAGAACTAACTGTGTATTGTTGTTGTTGGTGTTGTTTTTTTATTCATGAGCATATTTCTGAAATACACAAGTGGGCAGACAGAATTACTTCCATTGTTCTTGTTGTTGTTAGTGTTGAATGGTTTTTCGTGTTGTTATTATTGTGGAAGTGGAAGTAAGTAGAGAGGTAAACAAACAATTTTCGGAAAGCAGCAAAATAAAACTAAAGGGCTGAACATTTACTTACAGAAGAAGCTTTTCATCAAGTTTCAAAATATTCCCATTTAAAATTGATTATTTATTGATTTTAAAGTTAAATTGAGCTTAAATTAGCAACCGGAAACTGGTCAATGAGTTGTTATTGTTATAAACCTTTCCTTTATTATTTTTGAAATGTAATAAAAAAATTGATGTTTCTTGAATTGTTTATTAAATTTGAACTCTTTTAATCTTGCCCTCAGAGATTTCAATTTTTTCAATTAGGAGGACTTCTAAAAAAAAAAATGAAAATTACTACAAGAAAAGTTCAACCGTTTTCTACTTGAAATGATGTTTATGAATTGCGTTCTATTGATTTTTCTACTAAAGCGCTGCCAAATATTTAATATTAAATACTAACAACACAAAGCCATCTTAATAAAAACATCGAAATATGCATTTATATGCTCTAAAATATGCAAATATGCATATAATGCTTTTATCTACTCTGGTTAATATTTTTTCTTTATTTTTCGGTTTTCGTTAAAATTTAGAATAAAAAATAAGTTAAATATGTACGAAGGAAAAAATAGTTCCTAACATTTTGGCATCCAAAGAACATTAAAAAAACTTAAAAAATTGGATGCAATTAAAATTCTCGCAATTTTAGACGATTCGTTTTATTTTACACTCTCACTTTATAGTCGAACGATTTGAAACTGATTTTCAAATAAATTTTATGCAATTGCAAAAGTACTTCGAAAATGCAATTAAAGGCAAATCAATGCAGCAGCGGCAGCGGCAGCGGCAAAATGAAATTCAAATTTGACCGACAAATGCAAAAATAAAATCGATTTTGTAAATTTCGCTTATTCAATGATTGAATGAATGAATGAATGATTGAATGAATGAATGAATGCATAAAATGTATACAACAACGAAAAACCAAATCAAATTTCGCGTTGTTAGCGCGAAATTTAAAACCCTGCCGAACCCTGCAGAAGCGCAAGAAAAATTTAAAAATTCAAATAAAACTCAATGGGAGGAAAGAGAAACCTTTGGAAAGCGCAACGCTGCACAGCACGGCAGGAGAAAAAAAACCAATTGACATTTCTTTTATTTATTAAATTTTCACAAGAGTACATAAAATTAACACAAACAAACACCATCAACGATGTTGTTGTTGTTGTTGTTAAAAAATATGTTCACGGATTGCATAATCGAATTTGCATTAAAAGTGCATCGATTTCGTTTTACCTCGAAACTTGGAAATATGGAAGATACAAACCGGGAAAAGCGTAACTCTGCATATAAGCGGATAAATATTTTATATACAAATTTTAAATAAAAATATGTATTTTATACTTTTCGATATACATATATGTAAATGATTAACTTTTGTTAAAAAGTGATCGATCCACCCTGCTGCATAATCATTTAAGGAAATACCAGACTGCGGTTGTTTTTGTTTTTGTTGTGCTATAACGCGATATCCAATATCTGACTCGTTCCGCCGATATCAACTCAACAGAAACACAAACACTAACACACACACACACTCATACACAAACGTTCGTGCTTTTTCCTTTCAGCAAAACAAAATTTATTAAAATTAAAAAACCACAACAACATAAAATACAAAAACAAAAACAACGACTTGCATAAACTGCAACGTACGCCTGATAAGTCAATAAATACACTAGCACAAAATTATAAGTCAACTGCAGTTAAACGCGTTCAAAGCAAAGCAAAAAAAATAAAGAAAATAAGCCATAAAAATTACTGGAAGCAGATAAGCCAACCGACAGACACTTGCTGTCCCGCTGTTGACACATGCAAGGCTAGGCCGGAAACTGTCCAAACTGACAGTTTATCGCTTGGTATCAGCATCGACGCATGAATCATTGGTTGGAGCGTAAGTATTGTATGTAATAACTCTATTTGCAGTTATGTTCTAATTGAGATTTGTAGTCACACAAACCAAGTGAGGAGGGAGCTTTACATAAATCAATAAAAAACAAAAAAAAAATTTTTTATAAAATTAATAGAAGCTTTTCTTGAATTCCGGTTATGGGCTCAGGTGGAGACTGACATCTTTCAAAATCTTGAAAAGTAAAAAATTATACTGGTTACCACAAGACTCAATGGAGAAGAGGAATAAATACAACTTATACGAGTATATCGGCAAATTATCATTTCTTTTTTTTTAATAACTTTTGTTGATGGTAAAGTCGCGCTGTTTTGTTGGTTGTATCCATGTGAAAACGAAAGTCAAGTCAAGTCAAGACGGATCGTGTTGAGTTTTGTTGAGCGTAATTTAAGGAGGGCGCGATGTGTTGCATGTGGGGCGGTGTCAGAGTGTGGTTGGTTGCACAGCTGTGCCTCAATTTACTTGCGAACTTAATCGCTAACTGAGCTCGCTTCTCGTGTACGAGTGAGTATGTCGTGCGGAGGTATTTGCTCATTTGATTCATAATTTCGTGTGTGAAAGTGTTGCCTTGCGTTATCGCGAAAAGTTTATCAGCCTTGGAAATTGATAAGGCTCAGGTTCGTTGGCAGGTGGTGGCGATTACGAACGCGATTGCGGCGATTGCAGTGTTGGCTATGGCTATGGCGATGGCTAGGTTTGCAATTAAGCGGCTTGGTTCGTCGTATGTGATAAGCATTTACAATACAATCGGCTTTGCTAATCAATCATTGAGTAAGCAGACATACTTGTATATATATAAATGTTTTTTTTTTCAGATTAAATTTATTACTCAATTGAGCGAGCAGAAGAGGTTAATTTCCAACAGAATTTGTTGTCATTGGTTTCTTTAGTAGACTGAAACCTGCCTTGATCAATTTGCGATACTACCAAGAATTTAAAATATTAAAAATAACATTTTAAGTGTTATTTCTTTTATTAAGTTGTTGGATAAAATGTTGACATATTCGATTATAATTTAACAGTAGAAATCAAATCAAATCCATCAATCAGTTGGAACAATAGGACCCAATGTTATTATAATTTAACACTTTGTCAAGTTCAAAATTAGGCAGAAATCGAGGTGAGTTCGCTCAATTTCCGTTCTCATTTTTTACTTTCCTAGCCTATTATTCAACTATGATAACATTCAAAGTGTGGATATAATTTTTGTGAATATTTTCCACTTTTTCGTAGGTTTTATGCCTTTACAATAATTCCACTACAAATTTTCGACTCTTTTATATGAAATGCACGATTTTGCCTCAACACTCAAGAGAACTTAAATCACTTTTAGTGTTTTTTTTTCATTTAACTTTTGTGCACAATCGATTTTAAAAGTATTTTAAAATTGAAAAGAATTCAGTTAAAACAAATTTGCAACAGTTTCACTTGCTCTCAAAAAAATGCAAACACACAAAAGCAAAAACAACAAGAAACGAAATTACAGCGTTGTCATTGAAATTTCAATTATTTAATTTCGCGCTAACATTTTGGCCAAGAAACAATTTCATCGGCGACCTCCGTCGAAATGTGCGCAACAATGCATGCAATTAAAAATAGTTTTCAAAAGCTGCCCGTTGGGCGCCATTAAAAACGCATCAACAGCAAGAGCAGCCGTGGTCCGATCCGTCCACCCATCCGTGGTCCGCGTGCGTCAATGTGGCCACTTTTGGCGCATTTAAGTGACATTTTTTTATTTTGTTAAAATCCAAGCGACGTCGTCGCGACAAGTTCAAAAAGCAGAATTTTACAAAACAACAACAACAACAACAAATTTAAAATGCACAAAATACGAAAATAAAAAAAAGAAGTATTCAAATAAGAAAAATTTCAAACCAAGAGGAAATACAAAACACAAGCAGAAGAAAAAACGAAATATAAACAAAGAAAACCTGCAAAACCAGTTTGAGATTTGGCCATAAAAGTGTAGCGCGCGCGACTTGACTTGGCTTGGTTCGGCTTGTTTCTTGTGTCTTGTCTTGGATGTGCTGCCTGCCCTCCATATCTCGTTTCTGGCTGGCTTAAGCAAACAATGAAGCCCGAAAAGCAGTCTCAGCGCGCGCACCGCCAAATGATCCAATGAAGCAATCCACTTTCGTTTTCTTATACATTTTAATTTTGTGTGGTTTTTAAGTTTTGTATTCCATTATTAGGCCTTTAATTTTTTTTTGGGAATTATTTGGAATATTTTTGGGAGTGGCAACAGGCGGAAGATGCTGCATAGAAGTCTGGCGACTGATTTCGATAATATGAAACGCAACTCAGCGATTAAAATTTAAATATTTGAGTTTGGTCTAAAAGATAAAAGCTTTGAAGTCATAGTGAAAACTTGAGTTAATGTCAATAGAAGAATTCGTGATAAGAGAGAGGAGCTCCCTCCAGACACAAAAAATTTTCACAACAAAATGTTCAACACTTTGGATGTTAAATTTCAAAAATGAAATTCTCTATGAAAACTTTTAAATTTATACGAAATATTTAACAATGTTTAACAAATCTGACAGTGCATATGTTAATTTAACATGATGCAGTGTTAATTTAGCATGCATTGTCGTGTTAAATTCAGCTGTTTAAAAATATTCGCATAAATAAAGTTTTCATTTTACATGATATAGTGTCAAATTAACTTTTTTTTAATGTAACGCTTTAAAGACTTCGAAAAAAAGCAACACGACAAAAAATGTTAAATTAACATTGGGTCCTTTTGGCCCAACGATTTCAATATTGACAGAGTAAATAACAATAGTCCGAAAACTGAATACAATAATAACACTTTAAACGTTATTTTTACATTTTCATTAGCGTTGAAAAATATTAACCCGAAAAGTGTTAATTTTACATGAAGCTGATGCGTGCGTTAAACTTTATTCAGTTTCAGGATTTTCACATTGAGTGAGATTCAAGTCATTAAATCAGTTCCTGTAAAAGCCTCCTTGTAAGCGTTTTTTATTAGTTTAAAAATTTGCTCATATTAAAAAAGTCGTGTAGAGAAAAAAACCCAATGAGAATTTGCTGACAAACAAAAACAAAAACGAAAGAAAGAATGAAATAAAGTTCGTTCGCGAACATAACTTTTAATTTCGTGGCTTTTTTGCGATTTAGCTTCAACTTAAAACATCATCCGAAGGAATAAAACAAAAGTCCATGAAATATTGTTAATGGCGAAATTCTTAATTCCACACACCCGAGTCAGGCTGAAGTCGAGTCGACCCAAGCCAAGCCAAGTCAGCCCAAGCCAAGACAAGCCAAGCGGCTAAGACGGAGTAACTTCAAAAGCACAACAACAACCACAACAACAATAACAAGCAAAGTTAAAAGGCTTCAGCCAATTTATGAATTTCTGTTCGCGCTCGACTGCGGACGCGCTTAATTCTTGTTTTGAGAATTGTTTTTATTTTTACTTTATTTTCTTTTGTTTTATTTTTTCTGTTTTCCTGCTAAACTACGAAAATTTTGCACGGCACTGAAAAAGCGAAGAAGAAAAAGAAAAAACAACAACAACGAGAACGAGAACAACTGACGATTTCATGCATTTCTTTAGATTTGCAGGAAGAATTTCTGAAGCAGGCGGAAGCGCGCTTAATGGATTTCGTGTTTTTCATCCTTATTCGCATTTTCTGCTTTGGCCATAGTCATTTTTATTTTTTGTTTCTTTCGTTTCGTTTTTTGCTGTTTCTTCTACTTTTGCCTGTGTGGCCTGTGGCATTCGCATTCACATTCCTCTGGATTTTTCATTTCGTTTTTTTCTCCTTCTACCATTTTTACTTCTGGCCAAAAGCGTCGCAATGTAGGATTAGGTTGCTCCAACGTTTTCAACGCTTTTAAGCCAACTTTTATTAAATAAGAACTTGGTCAAAACTTAACCTTAGGAATTATTTTGATTATAAAGCGAATTTTTTCAGATTTATTTAAGCAAATTTAGATTTTTTTATATATCTTTAAAAGCTTTAAAAAATTTAATGAAAGAGAAACAATTTTCAACCTATACGACTCAACAATTTTCGTATTTTAAAAATATCCGAGATCTGATAATAAATTGTTGAAATTGTTATAACTTTTTTTTCTCAATTATGCGAGTTCCACCGTATTAAAGTAAACAAAAAAAAAAAGGAAACGATTTTTTTCGCTCAAAACTGTTTAATTGTCTTCGGCTTCGAAATTGTTGTTTTATTTGGAACACTCTGCGCACTCGTCGCGTTCTCTCGCATTTTGTAACTTGGCAACCAAAGGCTTATCCTGGCTTATCCTTCGTGTCTGCCTGACGACGCCGCCAACGCCACAGCCGCCGTCGAGTGGGTGGATTGAAAAAGAGAAGAATAAAACATCTCTGCTTTCTTTTTCGACGTTATACACATGTGTGTGTGTGTTTGTGTGTTTGTGTGTGCATCTACAGGGTGGTGTAAAGAAATGCGTGAAAATGTCTACAGGTCGGAGTTAAGTCTAAACTAAAGCCAAAGTAGAAGCAAAACCAAAAAAAAAATGGTTTTGATTTTTGTTGTTGCTTGCATTGCGTCGCTTTGATTTGACTTTGAAAAAAGGTTTTTCGTAGTCCTCCTGCACTGGTGAAGACATAAGGGGGGGGTGGTGGAGTTAGAGCAAGACGACGTACGTGTCGTTATTATAAAAAAAAAAACAAGATGAAAAAACACCACCACCAACAACAACAGCAACAACAAGGAGTAGTGTCTGCGGCGGATTGAGGGTCTTTTAAGTGTTATTTTATGTTTACGCTTTTTGCACGTTACACCTGAGCGACCGGGTACATTCATTTCATATCACTCATGTGATTACTCCTCAAAAGTAGGCGTGGCAGATGTGCAGAATTTCGTTTGGCAGCCATAAGCATATGAGAAATCATCGGTTAACTGCGTTTAAGTTTAAGTGTATTAATTGAGATTAATTTTAATTAGGGACAACTTGAGAACCGAAAAACAATTTTTAATTACAAAAGCTTGTAAGTGATAAGTTTCTAGTGCTAAATTTTATAATCAAACATAATTGCTATTTTTTATTAATTCTAGAACCAGAATAATTCACTGAACTACGCCAATTCGTTGCTGATCGCTTGTAGCGTTTCAAATCGTTCGTGTTGATATGAAGAAAAATTCGAAGTGGATTTTAATGATGAGTTTGTTTGACGGCATTTAATTGAAATGAAGCTGGCTGGCTGGATGGCTGCGCCAAAGAAAAGAAAAAGACCACAATAATAACGATAATGATAATAATGACGACAACGATGACGATGATGATGACGGGTACATAGCGACCAGTCAAAGACTGAGAAAACGATGAATACTAAATAAAGACGCATGAGAATGATGATCACGGAGATATGTTGAAATTAATACCGGAAATTTCAATTAAATTTGGCAAGGGAACTATGTAAAAATGGTAAATAAAATGTGAAACCACAATGGAAACGCTTCAAAGACATAATATTTAAATTTAAGAAATGAAGGCTTATAACTTTAGCTAATAAAGAGCGCTGACCGAATGATGCGATTATGACTTGACAGCTAATTAAACATTAAATCCCTTGGATAGCCACTTTTCAATTCACCCTACCCACTGCGGCGTCCATTAACATTATTGAAAGACATGAACCACCCTTAAAGAAAAACTTTTCACCGAGAATTTACATTTAATACGCTTTTATTATTATTATTATTATTGTTGTTGTTGTCATTGTCGTTGCTTTATTAAAACTTGGCAAACTTAATTAAAAACCAAAAAATTCAGTTTTATTAAAAGCATAAAAAAAGAAGGAAAAAGCTAAAGCAAACATAAAACGACATGAGACTGCGATGCAAACTGCAGGAGATAAATAGCAAGAATGGGACGATGAATGTCTCGCGAATGTACCTTCAGGCAGGTGCGTGAGTGGGGGAAGATGTCGCTTTTATCCTTGACAACAATTTGATCTGTTGCCATTTTAATTTCTCTAATTTGTTTGTCGTTAGTTAAAAAAAAGTACAAATAATACGAAGCCGAGAAAAGGAAGAGATGAAATAAATGAAAAGACAGCTCAGAGACAGCAGCAGCAGCAGAGCCAACGTTGTCAGACTTGACTTATGTCAGAAATGACAGCGCCACCACCACTTGCTGTGAATCACATTGACTGACAATGCTGGCGCACACGCTTTTTCAATTTAACCCCCGCCTAATCCTCGTGTTTGTCGCCATCCCCGCTCGCTTTCAATGGCCAAAATGACCTCCGCAGACTTAAGTAGCATTACGGCTTTTTTTTGTTTTTTTCGTTTGTACTTACCCCTCCTTAATGGGGGGTGAGGTGGTTTCCATCAAAATTGAAATGACGCTAGTGAATCTGATTGTTTGTTGGAAGAGAGAGTGCAAGGACTTGACCTCCATTATTTGGCCTTTCTATTGACTTGATGGCTAAGTACTCAAAAGTAGGTACAAATTGCATGTGGTGGTATGGGGTGGTTTTATGTGAAACATTTCTGTTTGTTTGTTTGTTTTTATTGCATACTTAAAGGCTTTTAAAACATATGGAATCGTAATAAAATAAATTTCAAGTGTTTGGTAAATAAATTTTGTTTATAGTGAAAAAAGTTTAAATCAATTGTAAAAATAATTACAACAATTTATAATAATAATAATTATTTATTCCATAAAAAACTTTTAATTCATACATAATACGTTATTAAAAAAAAGTATATTAACAGCATTCTCTATCTCGAACTAAAATCCACACGAACGAACCGTGTGCTGGCGAAATCGTCTGGGATTAAGATTTTGTAATTTTCTTGCTAGCTAAAACGAGTGCAAATGTCAAAACATTATTGCAAAACTGGTTTTGGTAAATGTTATCGTAATCAGCTGTTATCGCTTGGCTGCAGTAATCGAGTTGAAACATACGATAAGTTCAAACGAAATTACGAGATACAAAATGATACTGTAAAATTATTGTTCGTCTTTTAAATGAATTGCATGAACCTTTTCATTGAGCCAAAGTGAATATGGTGTCATTTAAAAGGCAATTAAACAAGCTATCAATTTAGATAGCAATAGATAAAAATATAAAAGCCCATTCTTTGATATGTCCACTATGTATTTTTTATTTTAATTTGTGACAAAACAACAAACACAAAACAAAACAAGAAACACCTAAAAGCAAGCTCAACTTTTTGATTTATTAAAATCAATTAAAAGTTATGCGCGCTCACAATGAATCAGATTCGATGTGAGCCGAACTGAACTGAACTGAGTTGAGCAGAGCAGAGCAACATGCGAAGGCCGCAAACTGCAAAAAAGGCAACATTCAACATTTAGCCTTCGCAGCTCCCCTGCAAAGCTTCGGAAAAAAAATCGATAAAACATTGCAGTGGCGCGGCGCCTAAAAGTGTGCTACAAAAAACTCATTAACACATAGAAAAAAGCAATAAAGCAAACGGCAAAGTGATAAAAATCAAATTAAGCACAAACTGTAAACTAAATTAAAACCTGGAGAAGAATGACTACACCTACTACTCACCTTATCTGACGGAATTGTCCGCGACAACTTCGGCGTGATCAGTGCGCCGCCACTGCTGACTGCAACGGCCGGCGTAACGGCAACAGCAACGGCAGCATTGGCCGAGGGGGCACCGCCAGGGCCACCGCCACCAACACCAACCGAGGCCGAAATCGAACCGGATGCTGAGCTGGAGGAGCAGCAAGATGACGAGGACGAACAGACGGAAACGTCTGTGTGACGTTTGATGCTGCTGCCGCTGCCGTTGTGAATGTGGGTGGAGGCGGCAGCGCCAGTCGACCCCGACGATGGCCTTGCAGTATGCGAATGCGAATACGAGTGTTGCTGTTGTTGTTGTTTTGGTTGTTGTTGTTGGTGGTGGTAGTTTTGCTGTTGATGATGCTGCTGTTGTTGTTGATGGTGATGCACTGCAGCTGCAGTGCATGAGGCGGATGCCGAAACAGATGGCGACGATGACGAAGTGGATGAGGATGGGGTGAGGAGCGAGTGGGTGGATTGGTTTTTCCTGTTGTTGTTGTTATTATTGTTGATGCTAACAACAGAAAAGGGTGAATTGGAGGAGGAGTTGGAACTGGAAGTGGAGGAAAAATGTGTTGCGGCGGCGGCGTTGTTGCGTTGCGAATGGAAATTGTTTTGAGCAGCGCCAGCACTGCTGGCAACAATTGCTGTTGTTGTATGCTGATGATGATGCTGGTGCTGTGGGCCCGTGGGTGAAGTGGGCGTATCAATGGAGGACGTGGTCGACATTTTTTTGATTTTCTATTTTTTAATTAAGTTTTTGTTACGCTTTTTAGCAGTTTGGATTTGTTTTTAATGTTTTTTTTTTTTAATTATATGTACAAATGCTTTTTTGCGTTCTGCACGGGTTAAACGCGCAGCGTTGCCATATATATTTGCTGTTGCCAAAAAACAAGGATATTTCAATAATTATAAAAAATTATAAATTTCGAAATTTGATAATACTAGTCGACATTCCATTCCGAGTTAATTTTTGAACCTATTTCAGTTTATATTGCAGAAGAGAATTTTCTAATTTGTACCGGAATCGGTTTTTGGTTTTAGCATTGTTGGACGCAGTAAAGCGATGAAAATAATCGGGATTCAAGTTTAACGAAAGTTTTTGTTACGACAATTCTAATTAGAAAATTCGCATCGTGGATTTATTGCAAGGATATCGGAATTGTTTGTTTTTAAGTCAATACTTTTAATCCCTTTCAAGTGAAAATTCTCGCATGAACATTTTCACTGAAAATCAAGTATCGACCGGACGGACGGATAATTAAGCCAAAAAGTTGTATCGAAACATTGTTTAATCTTTAACTAATGAATTATTAAGTATTTTGTTGTTCTCCATTTCATTCATAAACGAGTAATAGATTTTTTAACAAAAAGGTTATATTGGAAAAATAAATTATTTTTTTTTAAATTGATTAGAATTTATGAAAAATTACTTGAATAACAAATTTGAGAATTTCGACTAAATAACAAAGAAAGGTGGAAGGGACTGTGAAATTAGAAGGATATTTATTTAGTTTTCAATTTAACGAATAATCGATTAAAATTGGTTTTAAACTTTGAAATAAAAAAATTTTGTGTTATATTTCGTTTCAGTTTGCAATAAAGAGAAAATTTAAATTTACTTGCAAAGTTTTGCAATTACAAACGTCAATTGTTTTTGTTTTTGTTGTTGCTTGCTGACGTTTTGGGAGATGCAGCCAGTCAGACAGACAGACAGACAGCCACACGCGTTGTATTTGCAGGCGGGGGCGTATGATTTTGTTCCTTTTTTCTCTTTTTTTTGTTGCTGCACTACAAGGTAAAATGCGCAGCCTGACTGACCAAGGTGCCCAAACGTCAGCAAACGAAATTTCAACAAAAAAAAACAAAAAGGGGGTACGATGGCGGCTGCGGCGGCGACGGACGACCTTGTGCGCTGACGTCGCTTTCCGATTTAGAAATTTCGGTTGGAGCTATTTTTAAAATTTATTTATTATTTTTTTTATTATTGTTAAATTGCAGCTGGTTGTTTTTGCTGCTGTTGTTGTTGTTGTTGTTGTTCGTGGTCGATCGATTTTCCTTTTGTGTGCTCTGCTCGTTGTTTTAATATTTATATACATATGTATGCGCACCAAAACAAAACAGACGAAAAAAATAATTTTTTTTTTTTACTTTCGTTATGAAACTTTGTAAATTGATTTTTTTTAACTTGAAGGAGAGGAGAGCACTCACACTTTTTCATAAATTTTCGCGTTTTGTTTGCACTTGCAAAATTTGCGTTTTTTTTTTTTGTTGTTTTTCTTTCGAATTCGAAATTTTGATGAAATTAGCTTGAAAAACTTTTTCTTTTTTTTTGGCAGGTAGTTTTCTTCTTTTGCTCGTTTTGCACAACTTTTCAAGATATATATTTTTTTTAATTGGTATTTCTTTTGTGAAGTCGTTCTTCGTATCTTACACGAGAAAACAAATTGAAAGCGGAATTTAAGTTCAATATTTTCGTTTGCCCGATTTTCACTTCTTTGCTCGCATTGATTTGTTTTAAAAAATACAAATATTTTACTTTTGTTTCCTTTGTTTTTTTTTCTTTCTTTGCTTTTCAGACAACCTGCACAACTTTTTTTGTATTTGTGGTTTTTCCTGCAGCACTACAAAAACCGTCGGTCGGTCGGTCGGTCGCGAGGCGAACAAATTCGCAGCCCAAAAATCACTGACGAGAGCAGTACAAAGCACAAGCCACAAGCACCCTGTCCACTTTTCGTGCAAATTCGTGGATGTAATCTCGAACGGTTTTTATTGTGAATTCTTATTGGACTCGTTTGCAGGGCTCCTACGGCGAAATTGTTTTACATAAGAAGTTTAATATAGAATATTACACTTGTATAATAAACTTATTTCTTTTAACGCTCGAAAGAGACAATTTTAAGTTTTCCGACAAATTTGTTATTAACTTATAAATAATATTCATTTGTTTTTTCATAATTTGTTAATGTTGATCAACAATTTATTGGAAAAACCGAGATTATGCATAATGCTAAAATTTCGACTGAATCAAGATAGCCTTTCTTTTCTGCAATTGATCTGCATTTTATTAAAACGAAATACTTTAGCAGTTTCAAAAGTTTTCTAAAAAATTTACATTGTCTGAGCTGTGCGTTATGAACGAAGATGGTGTGAGTAGAAATGCCACTCGAACATTTCCAAAGTTCATCCGCACTGTTTGAAAAACACTGGGACATTTATTTATTTTTTAAGGCTCCACTTTAGACAACAGTAGTATGCGTCATCACTGACTCTTTTTCAATTTGAAATTCGCAGATAATAGATAATATCAAGAGAAAGAGTGAAACAATCGCATGAAAAGTGCGGATGTGAAAAAGTAATAAACTACTGTAAATAGTTTTTTAATTAAAAAATGTCGGAAAAGTTGACAATTTGCAACGGTTCGATTGCAAAATGAACGAATAAAAATAACATCAAACGCGAAAAACCGCAGGTGAAGGGAAAAATAAACGATTGAAAAGTGAATCGTAAAACTGATGTCGCAAAAGTGTGTGAAAGGAAAATAAAAGAAAAAGAAGAAAACGAAACAAATTTACAAATAAAACGCTTTTAGAACGAACGGAATAAAGGAAAAAGCTACGCCGTTTGCATTTAACTGCAAAAGCGCGTCGCGATTTTCTTCTGTGAATAAAGTTTTTACATTTTATGTTTATATTATTTATTTATCGGCATTTACGCTTTCAACTTTGCGTTTAAAAATGTAACTCAAACAAAAAAAAGAAGCGAAAAACGCAAAGCGAGGAAGTTAAATAAACGCAAGTGCCCTTTTGCCACTTCCCTACCCCGGCTTCTATCGTTTAGAAAGACCAACAACGACGACGATGCGATGAAAGAGCGTAATTTGTAAATCGTAAATCAAAGCAAAAGGGGCATGCAAGAAAACAAGAATCAAAGAACACCAAAATAAAATAAAGCGAAACAAGCGAAAATAAATTGGAAGCAAGGGACGCAATACATGATGAGTTGATTCTAAGCGGAACATTTCTGCTACGTTACTTGTTTGCTCTGCTTTTTACCAATTTGAAAATTTTGACTTAAACTCGTGAGAATTTTTGGTATGCAATTCAAACTTTTTTTCTTATTCAAAATATTTGATTTCTAAATTCGATATATAAATTTGTTCAAAAGATTCAGATATAGTTAACATGATTCTGCTCTGAGAGCAGAATGTAGTAAGAAGTAACTATAAAGTAACAAAATATCAGATAGAAAGTGTCAACTATGCCGTAGTTATTTTAGACTATTTCTTTGCTAAAAATATTAAATACTTGTGAGGTGTTAATTTCAAACCAATGCAAAGATTCATAATTAAAAAAAAAATTTTCAACCTTCCTGCAAATTGATTTCTAAAGTCAAAACTAACTGACAGTTTTTATTTTGTTATATTTGACATTCTTCTGAACGACCAACAGTGTGTTCATAAACGTAAACTTTACATTACTTTTTTTTCTCTCAGTGTGGTTTAAAGAAAAATACCAAAAGAATTCCTTTAATAAATTATGTTTCTTATTAATTTCCTAGTGCTAAAAATTAACTATGAAGTATATCAAAAGTGCCACAACTCAAAAAAAAAGTCGCATATTTCAGAAAAATTAAAGAAACTGGTTTGAACTCAAAATTTTTACTTTTTCAGTTGTGTTTTTATATATGAAATGTTCATGAAGTCCTTTAATGAATTTATAGAGTTGTGTTTCTTTCGTTGAAAGAGTCAAAATTAAAAAAAAATAAAAATCGTGAGGAAAATTTTTTTACTTAAGTCGCTTTTTCTGAAATAAACAATCAAAAATTACTAATTACTTAAAAAAAATCGTATGAAATCATTAACAAAAAAATCGTTTCCTTAAATGTGGCACAATTTAAAATGTGTTTGTATAAAATTTAACAATCGTTACATCAAAGGTGTCGTAACATCTTTTTGGCAGCTTATTACAAAAAAATTAAAACACGCAATTGCTTGCTGATTTTTGTGATTTACGTAGTTCGAAAATTCACCTTTAAAGTGGCTATATGATCTCAGTTTTCAAAAGTTGATCAAAAGAAAAATTAAGTTTGATTTGATTCATAAACATAATTCCATTAATTCTGCATTTTGTTGTTTGCCATTCGCCAATTTTTAGGAATTCATTCTAAAACTCTATTTCTTTTAAATACTTTGATCAAATTTTCGACCAGTTTGTGCTATTTAAATTTTCGTATATCCCCGAAATGCAACTCTGTTAACCTGCAACACAAAACACGAAAAAAAAACAATAAAGAAGAGAAACAAGGGAAAATAAAAAATGATAAACTGCGCAAAGAGTGCGGTGGGGGATAAAAGCAGCGAACAGAAATAACGCGAAAAGGAAGCACAAAATTTTCCATTTCAAACGAAAATTTTTTTGACGAGTGCGAGTAGGAAAATTATAGGGAAAAATGAAAAACCGTAAAATGGCCAAAAGGAAAATGTTGGACATGTGAAAAACCATAAAAACTTAAAATAAACACAACCAAAAGAACGAAAATATATATTTTTATAAATTTCTACAGAAAAAATTCGCACAAAAGAAATAAAAAAAAAATAAATCCAAAAGGAAATCAATAAACGAAGAACGAGGAGGCGCAGTAAAAGGAAGAAGGCAAGTGAGTGCGAAAATTACAAACGGAAAAAGAAAAACGACTGCGAAGAAAATTAAAAAAAAATGAATTGAAATGAAATGTGTGGAATGTGAGAAAATCAGCGTGGAAATTTGTGAAAAACGCTTGACTGAATTTAAATGAAAAACGGAAAAAGTTTAAGAAAAAGGAACGTAATAAAGTGAAGAAAAACTTAATTGAAAATTGATTTTCTTTTGTATTCGCATTCGAAAAAAGAAAACACGCGCGGCACCGAGCGAAAAATGGAATTGGCAAACAGCGCAGGCGGCGGCGGAGGTGCTAACGGCAGCAACGTACGAACGACAGCGACGCTGCCTTCACTTTTTGGCGGGGGCGGCGAACACAGCATCAATGGTGTCGTCGTTGGCAGCGTCGGCGGGATCGGAGGAACAGTGTCTTCCGCGAAAGATCTCGACGGGCTTATTGCCATGAATGACAGCGCACTGTCGCAACAAATCGAATTTATTTTGCAAGATGCTCCCATGGAGCATGACGACGACGACGATGAAGACGATGATGATGAGGATGACATTGAGGCGCAGCGGGCGATAGTCTCCTCTCCAGCAGCGGCAGCATCTGCTGTCATTAAACTCGAAAACCCACCGACTACGATAGTAACAAGCGCTTCCGACTACAGCAGCCACCATGCAGCAGCAGCAGCGGAGGCGATAACGACGCATCATCATCATCAGCACCACCAGCAGCAGCAACAGCAACATCAGCTGCAACAAATTCATCATCAACAACAACACCATCATCTGCTCAACGGTCGCCGCATTATTATCCAATCAACAGAGGCCGCCGGCATTGGTGTCGACGATGGCATGGATGACGATCACGATGATGCTGTCGAAGAGGAAGAGGAGGAGGAAGAAGATCCTGAGCTAAACGATGAGAATTTGCAGGACATCGAAGAGGAGGCACAAGCAGCCGAAGCGGAGGAGGAACCACATTTAATGCAAACGCAGGTAGAATGAATAATTAAATACACTTACCATAAATTAATATTTTCTGAAATATTTAACATGTATTTTATATCCTTTTATTGTGAGTTTAGCACTCTTTTTTTTAACATTGCTCAGGGTTCTTGTTAGGTTCATCTTCTTTTGCTTTATATAATTGGTATTTCAACACGCATGCAAAATAGGGAAAAATTGTTTTTGAAGAAAATAAATAATTAAAAAAAGTATTAATCGGATAAGGAGTAATTGTTAGCGATTCGAACACGAATTCGTAAATAATACTGTTAGCGAATCGCTAGTCAATATTCACAAACGAATCATTAAATCAATCAACTTTATTTGTTTAAGTTTTTTCCATACATTATATCCCAAACCATGAGTACGCACTGAACGTAGGCTATATTGAGTTTCGTCTTTTTTTAGTAAAGACTCTGAGGAGTCTTCATTGTCGAATTCTTAGATTAAAACTTGATCAATAAATCGAAAAAACGAAAACATAATTTATAGATTCACTGTGAATTTGTTCTCTTTTTTAACACGATTAATTAAATCAAGATATTAAAATTGTGTTTACCTTATTCTTGAGCTCATCATCAGTCAGAAGAGTTTGTGTATTGAGACCGTTATTAAGTTCAAATGTCTAAAAATAAAAAAAATCCATTATTATTAACATTAACAAAGCTAAATGATGAGCATGAAATAAATCGATTTTTTTAAAATAACTTTTATCAATCGATAACTTTTACGGTAATTTTTTTTCTTCAGGTCAAACTGGAGGCCGACGACGAAGATGATGGACACAACTTGGAGTTCATTAGTACGCCCACAATCACGACAACACACCATCACCACCAACAACACCACCACCAGCAACAACAACAGCAACAGGTCCAACAAGTCCAACAACAACAACAACAAGCGCCGACGACACAACTTATTAGCACACAACAAACACTTGCGCCGCCGCAGCTAGTGTTACCGGCCGGCTCAATTGTAAGCACTAGCACGGGGCGCACACTCACCGTGCCCGTCTCGGAGGCATTGGCGCAACTGCAACGTCGCCCTGTCTACATTAGCAATGCAGTGGGCGGTATGGCGGGCGCCACTTTTGTTCGAATGCCCGCGGTCATACGAGGTGGTCAACATGGCGGCGCAATGACTGTGCTGAATGTGGTGCAGCAGGGTGTCGGCGTTGGCAACGGTGCAACTCAGCTCATTTTACAAGCGACGCCGGTTGTTACGGCGGCGCAACAACCCCCGCCCGCTACCACCGTAATGGTCACCTCAAGTACGCAAGCAGTGCAAGCTGCGCCAGTAGTTTCGCCTCCGCCGCCACCACCGCCGCAACCACAGCAGCAACAGCAACAACATCAACAACAGCATACGATTATCGCGTCCTCCATTGTGACCTCTTCTCCGCCGTCGTCGTCCGCAGCTGTTGCGTTGTCTTCCACTTCTGCCACCGCTGCTGCGACGACTAACACAACGCCCACCACCAATACCGCTCACAACCCTCACACCAACACGAACACCAACACCACTTACCAGTGTCTCGAATGCGTCGAGAAATTCGATTCGAAGGAACTCTTCGATATACATCGCTCCGGCCATGCCAACAACATGAAATGCGCCATCTGTAATATGGTTCTCAAATCGCTCAAAAACTACGAAAAGCACTGTTTGCGCTGCAAACCATACGAGTGTCAAATTTGCGGTCGCGTCGTTCGTTTCCGGCCCAATTTCATTAAGCACATGCGCGTCCATACTGGACAACAATCGGAACGCCATAAATACAAGTGCGATGTCTGCCACAAGGAGTTTATGAGCTTCGAGTACTTCAAGGTCCACAAGAAGATCCACAACGAGAATGTCAATTTGACGTGCGAGATCTGCGGGAAAGTTTTTAGTGCGCTGGCCTCATTGCGCGGTCATTCGAAGCTACATTCGGGCGTTAAGCTGCACAAGTAAATACAAATTTTTCAGTGCATACAATAAAAAATAAAAAAAAAGTTTTTTGATTCTATTCTTTCTAGTTTTATTAAAATCATACGCACATATTAATTTTGTTGATTTATCTTTTTCAGATGTGACGTTTGCGGTAAAGGCTTTGGCCAACGCTACAATCTGAAAATACATGCCCGCACTCACACCGGCGATTTTCCGTTTGAGTGTAAAATCTGCAAAAAGAAACTGCACACGCAATCCTCGTTGCAGACGCACATGCAGGTCCATCAACGCGATCAGACCTCACAGGTCACAACTACCATAAAATATGAACAGGCCACAACCTCAAATGCGCCCGCCACCGCCACCATTGTCAAACTGGAGCGGCAGAGCAGCCTCGACGGCCCCAGTACCAGTGGCCTCCAGTTGCAACAGCAACTGCAGCAGCAGCAACAGCAACTACATGACGATATGGACGACAACTCGGAAATGAGTGACGGCGCCATGCATAGCAGCGGTGTTGTTACCACGACCACCGGTCGATCTGCAACCACCGCCGAAGATTCCTCCAACGAATCTTCAAACGCTTCACACGAGATGCTACAACAACAGCAACAGCAGCAGATTCCACAGCAGCAGCAACACCCACAACAGTTGCTGCTCGCCACGCCGACACGCACTTTTGTCATTAAGAATTATGTGCAGCCATCGTCGCAGCACGATCAAAATGTCGCCGTCATTGCGCAGCAGCAGCAGCAGCAGCATCAAACGCATGTCATTCAGGCGGGCAGCAGCAATTCACTGCAGCAGCAATTGCTGCGCAAGACGCCAATTATACACTCGACTGGCGGTCCGACCACGACGCTTTCTTCCGCGTTGGCCAGTGTGGTACAACAAACAGGTTAGTTTGAAATTGAATGTCAAGTTTTTCATTAAAAAAAATTCGAAGCTTTTCAACCAAAATATACTTAAAGCTTAAAAAGGAATTTCTTTTAATTGGTTATTTTATTTCGGCATTTTTTTGTAGGTACTTCTCCCTCGCCATCGCCTTCGTCCTCATCGACATCGTGTTCCTCATCCGTGGTCATCTCCAAATCCGGTGCACCACTCTCGCTCGCTTCCGCCGCCATCGGCACTTCGACCATACGCAGCACACGCAACCACCATCAATCGCTAACCGGCGGCGGAGTCGGCGCCGGACCGCACCACCGTGCGTTGCAGCACCGCAGCAACAACCACCGAAACCACCACCGACGCCGTCATCCGGCGGACTTGGATGACGACGACGACGATGAAACAATTGGCGGCCAATCAACGGCTGTCGCGACCACCAGCTCGAATCCTACCCTACACCAACACAACCACCAACTCAATCACAACCATCACCACCACCATCATCACTCATCGAATGGACGCCATTTTGTCGATGACGATGATGATGACGAAGAGGAGAAATCCTCACCGTCGCTTGCCACTGCGGCCATCATCAAAGTTGAACCGAACCTCTACTCATCCGGTTCGGGCGATAATTCCAATGAAATGCTCATCAAGGAGGAAGTCATGTTCGAGGATTCGGCTGCGCCACACTCGCCGCATTCGCCACCTAGTTCGAAATATCGCATGTCGTCGCATTTTGACAGTGATCTGGTGGATCATCATGTCGATCTGAATCATTCGTTGCCGCCGTACGGAAACCTCTTCGAGCCGCATTCCATACCCGACAGCATTCCCGTCTATGATGACGATGATTTTCGACTGGATCACAGCTCGTTGGGTGGACTGCACAATACGTCTTCGTCAACAACCGATGGTGATTTTATCAAGAAAGAATGGGTATACGGTGCGGGTTCCAGCTACACGATGAATGGAAAGTTCGACGATGACAGCGATGCTCTGTGCGATGCTGCAAATTTTATTTACAATTGAAATGAAGAATTAAGTGAAGGACGATTTAGTCGAATTGCTGAGTCGAAGCCGAAGCAGGAGCCTATGTTGACTGGATGAGGAGAGTTTATTGAAGCGGAACGCGCAACAAATGCCAATATTAGCAAGTATTCTTAATTGTTAATTACACTAATACAAAAAACAAAACAAAACTTACTAAAAATCAGAACAAAATTATAAAAAAGAGAAAAGCAGCTGGTTTTGAAACTTTCATTACGTTTCGAAACCGCGCTAAAACAACGCGTGGCAGTTAGAACAGTCTTGTGCCGCCGCGTGTATAGCATAAACATTTTTGTGTGTGTTTTTTTTAAGTTCTCCTTCTCAGCCTTTTTTAAATTCGAATATTTTCTTTACATTTTCCCGTTTGGTACTTTTAATTGTTTTTTTTTTTCTAAAGAAGAATGTATTATAGGCATTAGCACAAATGAAATTAGTTTGTAACGTAAAACTCTCTCTCTGTCTCTCTATTTGTAATTGTTGTTTGCTTAGTATGTAAGCGCGCCGCAAATAACAAAAATCGCAACAATTTACTTGTCTAAATGTGTGTTTTTTAAACAATTTGTTTTAATTTAAATATCTGTGTGACTGTGTATGTTTGTACTAACTTTGTAGTAGTGTTAAAGGTAAAGCAAGCGTAACAAGTGTTTCCGTCTCTGACCCAACGACGCCAATTCGTATCTTTTCACTTTAAGAGAATCCCTTAAAAGCATCTCGATGAATAACTATAAATATCCTTTGAATTTCTAACCGAATTGCTGTTGCCCGATGAATGCATGTACTAGTTAAACAAAAAACAAAAGCTGTAAACCTAATTAACTTTGCATAAGTCTAGAGATTTTTACATTTATGTTTGCTTCTTTTGCAATTTATTATCACATATTTCCTTATTTAAAAGCTATATTTGATTTTACTCATGGTATATTTTAGAAATCTACTTTTTTGTTTCTTTAAGCGAGTTTGTAATGTACCTTTCTAAGTACTCGATCGGTTTTTAAATGATCGCTTAATATGACAAAGTTCATTAGTGAGAAAAGCTTTAATTTTATTAACAACATAAGGATAACTAACAAAGTATAAAGTGCTCGAAAAAGCTCGACAGAAATGTCTTCAAATCATATCATCCCAGAACTTTAACGTTTGTCAAGCTTGTGTAAATCATAACTTTGTAAAGTTTAAAGCTAAAAAAATTGCAATCGAATAGTTCTAGCAGGTTCAGGGCTATATTAAAAGTAAAGCGTTGCAAAATAGAAAACCCTGAGATTTGAGCTTAAAAGGTTTTTAACTTTGAAACTTTTCTTAAATATTAATCAATAATTATTTTCGAAGCAAAACTCTTAATTGTAATTTTTCTCCGTGTGATTTTGAACATTTTTTACACCGCAATCATTTCTCTGTTTTTTCTCTCTATCGCCCACTTCAAATGTGATTTTTAACGCCCAACGATATATTTTTAATTTTGTTTCTAACCTAAAATTAATCTTAATTTTACTTTAACAACTTCCGCTAGTATGTGCAATCTCATTATTTTTATTATTATAATTATTATTTGTAATTTACGAAAAATTCTCACAAATGTAATTGATTTCCTTACTTACATCATAACAATTAGCCAAGTCGCTTATAAGTTGTAATTTGCATGCTTTACTTTGCTATTTTCTTTTAATTTTTTTTTCCTGTAGTATTTATTTCTGCATTTAGAATTTGTTTAGCGTATATTAACTTTAATTTGTAAGCGAATAGTTTTAGAAAACATTTATGAAACATTTATTAAATTATAAAGCACAATTTTAAACAAAGCAAAGATGTATCCTACAAAAAGAAAATATTTATTCATCATTGACAAAGCAAAGAAACGCAAACTTAACATAAACTTAGCATGTAATTATTAATTTTAAAGTTTAACGTATTAACGTATTAACACAAACGTTTCAAATTATACAAAATCAAACAAAATTATTGATTTAACATATAACAAAACAAACAAAAAACGAAAAAGAATTCGCTTAGTAAACTTCAACCTACGCATTTAATGTTAATTAATTAATTATTTAACATCTAGCCAAGTAGTTTCATAATCAAGTAGCGAAAATGAGTTTTCCTTTGCGTTTAGTAATTAAATCAATACAAAAGCATAGTTAATTTACATGAAGAATAAGAAGAAGAAACAAAAAACAAAAACAATGCATATACAAACAATTGAGAATATTAGCAAAAAAATTGAAAACATTTTTGAAACTTGTTTGTTTGTCTGTCGGTCGGTCTGTCTATGTTAGAATATTTTCTTTTGAAAATGATTTTTCAATTTCACGCAAAGTATTTGAATATTTACACACGCACACATACACACACACACACACACACTTGACGTTCAACTCGTCCGTTACAATTGTTTTATTTGAAATACAAAATTTTCAATTGAACAAAAATGAAAATGAAAAGAAGCCAAAATTCTCCGAGCATAAAAGAAAACGCGCAAAAATAAACATTTAACGACTCTCAAGCTTAACCAATTCATTTCGTTTTAATTGATTTACATTTTTTTTCGTTTGTTTGATGGCATTCATTAGGCAACAACAAATACGCTCAAATGTTTCGAATTCGAAAAAAAGAACCGCTCGCTTATTTAAAATACGCAGGCGCGGAACGAACACAAAACAAGAACAGGCGCGCGCCGCAAATTTGAAAAAAAAATACCATAAACCATAAAAAAATGGCTGCTGTTAACAAACATACAAACATATACATACGTACATACATGCATATATATATATGTATATATATAAATCAAATTGTATTTTTATATATTCACTTTTTTTTCTCGATATTTTACTTTATACTATCAATTTATTTTAGTTATAATTTTTTTTAGATATCTCTAAAAGTGATCTTTTGTTTTTCTATACTCTTGACTGTACTCGTACTCTACTTATGTGCTAACTATAACTAATAAATTGTATTTATTTACATCTAACTCTTATATATATTTTACATATACACTTTTGTTTTTGTTTTTGTTTTGTAAAACTGTATAAACTATTATGTACATGTACTCACCTCACGCGTATATTGTGGAATTTTCCAAACTCATTGAAAAGAAAATAGTGAAATGTGAAACTTTGTATTTCACTTGAATTTTTATGATTTCTAAATTGAATGATATACAAAAGCATTTTTTTAAGCAGAGCTTCTAATTTTTTCACTTGATTTTTTATATACCAAAGATACGAAATATTCGTAAGAAAAGAAAACAAAAAAATACAAAAGTAGGAAAACTGTAATAACACAATTTTGTTTGTAACTGAAACTGTAATATCATGCGCATAAATCTTATTATTATTATAATTACTATTATTATTGTCACTAACACAAAAGAATAACAAAAACAAAAAAGAAACACAGGCACTAACAAAAACAAACAAAAAATTAATCATGTTCATCTTAGTTTGTAATTATAAAAAAGTAATCTCTGTCACTAGCAGGTGTCGCTACTTAAGTGGAGTTATCGACATTTGAACTTAATATTTAAAAATTGTTCCCTCTTTTGGAATTTGATTTATGTAGTTGTGATTTCTAAAATGCTTTAAAACTTAATCAATTAATTTAATTGTTAATGATATTATTAACTCACTCAGTGAATAGAGAAATGATTATGACAACAAAATCGCGATATTGTAAAACTGTTAGTAACTTTAAACTGTCGTAGACTGACTGTTAAGTTTTTTCAGTCAACTTCTTTTATTGTGTTAAAAATTTGCCCATTTTTCTTTTTGAAAGAAAGATCCTCTTAGATTTTCTTTAATTTAATTTTTATATTAAAAAAAGCTCCGAGAGTTATATAATGTTGCTTGCAACATTTAGCAACCGAATTTGTTGTACTAGAAAATAAAACAACAAATCAATCCATCAACTCGATTTGTTCTTGTTGACATTTCAATGAGAGTGAGAGCAAAATAAAGCTTCAATAAAATTAATGTCATTATTCGGGTGGATGGAGTTTCGGTTCACTTTGAGTCAAATTAGATTTTTGTTTGCATTGCCATTTGCTTTTCTCTGAGTGTTAAATGCTTTAAAAAATTATTTTTGATATTATTGTCAGGGTAAAATGTTATTTACATATACAAATTGAAGATAAAAGTTATGAACGCAATTTAAAATAAGTAAATTCGAATTGGAGATACAACGCAATTAAATTGCAATTTTTATACCAAACCATTTTTTATGCGACTATCGATTTTTAATTTAAATTCTTCATTTATGAAATGTTCTCATATAAATTCTCGAATTTTATTTGACTTTAGTAGATTTCGAAGAAGTCGATCACCGAAAAGGTTCGTTCCTAATGACATTTTTACCTTTATGATAATATCAAAATGTTGTGATTTTTACTTTCGTTTCGTTGCTCCTCCAAGAACTTGAGTGGCGCACCTCTAGCCGCACACATGAACAAATTTTTTTTATTCACAAAACAACAACAACAAAATATTCCCGAATTTGGGGCGCCAAACATTTTGTTTTCGAGTTAAGAAATCGAACGCGAACAGTACCGAATAATTCAAAATTGAGATAAATATTTTAACAAAATCTTATAAAAATCTTTGACTAAGCTGTTTTACATTTATTTTACAACAAAAAAGAAAGAAGGAAGGAAAGAAAGAAAACAAAAACTATTCAGACTATTTTAAAAGATTTATATTTTCACACTATTTTGTATTTATTTTATAACTTGTATTTACTATCTAAACTGTGTACTATCTCTTATATATAAATATATATATATATGTATATATAAACATATACATACACATTAATATCTATACATAGCGTTATGTAATCTGTTAAACAAAATTTAACAATAAAACGCAGAACAAACAACAACAGCAACAACAAAAAATCTATCAAAATATTTGTAACTTTTTTTAAATGTACCTTAACACAAATTTTAATATTAGCTTAAAGTAAAAACATTAAAATAATTTTCAAAAGTAACAAAAAAAAATTGATTTAAAAAACAATTTTAAAAAATATTTGCTAAAATACAAAAAAAAAATATTGTTAAAAAAAACAAAACAAAAAAAATTGAAAAAAATAAATTAAATTCTTATACATGTGTAGTAGTCTAATACATTAAATATTAACTTATATCTAAGCAAAAACAAGTACATATATACATATATATACATAAATGAAATGAAATGAAATGCATAAGCCCAACCACAACACACACAAGCAAAACAACAACAACAACAAGAAAAACAACCACGAGCAAACTATTATATTTAGTAATTTATTATGATTATGTTATGTTAATGATTAATTTGATTTATGCATTTCTTGCGTCGCATGTCTCTGTGTGTGTGTAATCTAAATTTAAATTTAAATTATATATATACACTAAATGATACAATTATTGCGAATAAACTAAAATTATATAAAACAATAAAGTTATAATACAAATCCAAAAACACAAACAAAATTAAATGAAAGAAATGATTCGATAAAGCAGAAACAAACAAAGAAAGAAAGATAAAGAAAGAAAGAAAAGAAAAGAAAGAAATATTTAAAAACTTAAACTAACTTCTAATGACGATATTAAATTAAATGTATTTATATATGTGTGTGTATTTTTAGCGATTTAAGTGAAACATTTTACAACCTACAAACACAAAAATAACAACCAACAACAACAACAACAACAACAACAATTCGAATTGGCTAACAAAATTTAAATGAATTGAAAAATGAACAAAAGCAACAAAAATCAATAAAAAGCACAGAAGCGAGCGCATTCATCAGATGTTTTATCTATTTTTCAGATGCCGCATATTTCGAGGTAGTTGCAAGTAAAATGCAATAACAAATAAATCAATAAATAAATAAATAATCAGAATAATGTGCCAGTTGAATTTAAATTGCAATTAACTTTTGATCGATATATTTACAGGCATTTTGTTAATGGCTGAATTGAATTTAAAAGCAAATGCATTTCCTTAATTATTTGTGTTATGAGATAACCCTTTTAACCTTGAAGGCATTCTTAAATCGCTTTCCAAAGAGCTGGTAGCTTGGCTTGCAGTGGTGGCCCGAGCCTTATTAGTGCTAATGCGCCGTTTTAATTCCACGTCCTCACTCTTAATGTGATGGTTGTAAGAACTAAACTAAACATGGCATGAATCCTTTCAACACATAATTCTCTGAACTTTCGGGAAGAAGCCTAAGGACCACTTACTGTAAAGTGATGCTCTCACATGCATATCACTTGCTTTCGAGCTGTTATATTTGATGACTTCTGATGACAAGTCCTTGCCAACTTAACTACTGGGTAACAAGTTTACTAGCTACTCAAAGAAAATGAATAGGTTACAATTAGAATCTACGCGATTTTCGATTTATTTCGAAAATATTTCGAAAATTAATTTTACCAGTTGTTAATTGATATTTGTCACTTTACTTCGGTTCATTTTTGGTTCAACCATCTCGAAATATGCTTTCGCAACTTTAACATTTTATCTTTTTGCGAATAAAATTTTACAACTCGAAAGAGAAAACTGAAATTCATAGAATACGATGAGAAGAATTGAGAATCAGCAGCGCCAATGCAAAACGACAAATTCCATTGAGAGAAATTTACACTTTGAACGCATACTCGAAAAAGTAAAAAGTAATTGAATAAAAAGAAGTAAAGTTAAATTTAAAATTAAATTTAAACAGTAAATGAGAACCCCCCCCGGTAACTTTAAAAGAAATAAAATAAATATTTATATATAAATGTCTAGTCGTATTTTCAGTATTATATAAAATATAAAAAACAAAACAAAAACAAAAAAAAAAGAATAAAATAATAACAAACAATTTCAAACCGCAAACCGAGTGTAGCGCCTACTACAATAACAACAACAACAATAAAACACAAACATTGAATAACCCTTCTAATGGAAAAAAAAGGAAACTCTTTAATATGATTTAATATAATAAAGAAAATTTTTAGAAGCATTTTAAAATAAAACTAAATAACAAATAAAGGAAAATTCGTTTTCATAAATGTTGAAAAAAAAAACAAGCAAATAAATAAATGAATCATATTATGTAATACACTAATTAAATTGATTAAAAAAAGAAAATAAAAATATATATATAAATATAAATGTCTGTTTTTAGTTTTTAAGTGACTTCATAAGCAGAAAATAAATCAATAAAAAATTGTGTGTAAAACTAAAACAAAAACAAAACAAAAACAAAAAAAAGAAAGAAAATGATTCGCGTCAACAAAAAATTCTTGATTTATGTTCGCGTCTTCGGTTGTTTTTTCTTTTCTTTTTCTCATATATAAATATATATATAAATATATAAATATATTTTGTAAATTATTTTAAATTAATTTTAGTTTATGATTTGATTTGATTTAATTTTGATTTTTATTGATTTTTTGCTACTAATTAAACGTATTTTATAATTTGTACTTAATTGTGTTTTATTTCTCAAACTTGGGGTGGGACGAAAGAGGAGACGCGGGGCGCGGGAACGGGATCAGATAAATCAATTTAGACAAAAGACTTTTTTGGGTTGAAAAAAAAATACAAATTTTTAAGTTAATTTATTTCATTGAATTTTTATTTTTCATTTTAATCAACTTCATGTATGCATGTCTGTGTGTATTTTATTAAATAAAAAAAAACTCCATACAAAGCGATCAACATAAAAAAAAACAACAAAAAAACTAGCGAATATTTAAATAAATAAATAAAATAAAAAAAAAAACAAATATCAAATTTTATGTCTTTGCGGTCACTTTAGAAATTTTCTATTCATTTCTTTACGCATGTGAAATCCCAACAACAACAACAGTAACAACAACAACAATATTAAACCTATTATCTCTGATGATTATTACTGAAAATGAATTTAGTTATTTATTACGGTGTATTAATTATATGAAATTTATTTAAACAAACTCAATAATTAATATAAACAAACAAAGCCCACAAAAACAAAAACAAAAACAAACAAAAACCAAAAAAATTAAACCAGAAAATCTATTGAAAAAAATTATTATAAATATTAAAGTAATAATTATTGAAATAAATAAAAATCGTCTTTAATGAAAAATTTTAATGTAGTGAAAATATTTTCGTTTTCTTTTTAACTTTTGTCCGAACTCGGCGCAGTGATAATCACAATCACAGGTAAGTATTTCGAAAAGTCCACTCATCTACTTTAAGGCCGTAAGAGCTTAAAAACAAATTATCTCAGCAAACCGAAACTTTCAGATCTGATCCATTCGATTGAGACGGAAACTGTCACTAATGACGCACTGTGACTAAATTGAAAAATTCGAATTTACTTTTTACGAGGTGTACACGTGTTGTTGGTCTTGTCAAGTAGAGAAAAGCGGCAAACTCAGAATTTTGAATAGAACCCAAAATCTCGACTTAGGGTACAAAAAGGAAATTAATAAAAAACTAGTAAGATAATTTTCTTCGGCTATGCCGAAACCCATATACCCTTCGCCATTTCAGTGACACCAAAAATGTGTTTTTTTAGCACATAAGTGGACGTTGTTCTCATTGGATCACGCCCAATTTTCATTAGTAGTTTTGTGGGTCTACTAGACAGACAGACAGACATGGCTAGATTGACTTAGTTTTAAATTCTGACCAATTTTTTTATGAGTGTGGTCCGATAAGTACTTAGCCACAAAAAAGAAAAACGAATATTCTAGAAAAGTGGCTATTTATTTCATATTTCCCAGTATAGTAACGTAAGTAGGTTCCAACTTCCAATTTTTTACAAACTGCAATTCCTGAGAAAATTTAATTTTGCGAAAGGATCTCTCTCGATCATTTGAATGACATTCGATCATTCATTTAATTTGCAACCCGTGCACCACCCACCAGGCGCACAAAATTTAAAGTAAGGCACAAACGAAAAAAACTCATTTCGATTTTTTCTCTTTCTCTTTCCTTCAGATCGCATTAACACACAATTGCTTTGTTTTTGTTCGGCTTGTTCCTTCCTCTCTTGCCAGTGCTCCAAGATCTCTCTTTCTTGTAACGGAGAATGAATTTGTTAGTAAGAAAAACAACAACTCAATGCGTGGAGAAGTGGAGTAAATCTTTGTAGTTGTTGTTGTTGTTGTTGTGAGTTCGAATGAAATGGCTGCGTGCTACTTTCTATGTGCGCCTAGTATGTATGAAAGATGAAAAATTGTTCAAAAATTTAACTCAAACTCTCATTTCTTCTTCTGCTCTGAGCAAAAACCGATAAATCCAATTTTGGAAAAATTAGTTTTCTTATGGTTCTTATCCGATCCCGCTCATTTTTTGTGAACAATTTTGTGTTACCTTTAGTAGTAAATATCATATGAGAACTGCATATCAGCACTGGAACTATTTTCATAATTTTTTTCGCATAGAAAGGGTGGTTTGTACAGGACGGGTTAGAAGTGTTGATCCGATCTTGCCTATCTTAGAACTTAACCTTCGCTTGGAGAATTGGAGCTCACATACCAAATCAATAATATTAATTTTTTAATTTCAATTTTTAAATTCAAATTTGTTATTGAAACTTTGCCAACAAAAGCTTTTCATTAGAGTTCGTTCCTTGATCGAATTTTTGAGCAACAACAAAACAATTCTCCAATTTTCGTTTTTCAAAAACGCGAGCTTTTAAAATAGAACCAATGAAACGCTTTCTTTGTGATGAATTTAAAACCGTATAAATTTTATTTGAAAAATATTTTTCTGGATGATAAAATAATGAAAGAAAGAAAAAAAGAATTAAATATACATTGGTGATAAGTTGCTTGTGATATTTAAAGGTCGTTTTATTATTGATATTATTAATGTATAATTAATTATGTTAATGGCTTTAACATTTTTACATGCAATATTGTTTTTTTTATATTTCAAAGCGAATAGTTTCGTAAGCATTTCGCTTTTATTTTGAATTTAGTTGCACAGACTTTGTTTTTCATCATATGCATTAATGCACATATGATACATACATACATACAATACATAGCTATGTATGATACGTTTCTAATTATTGCCTAATTACAGTTGTTTGGGAAGCACTTTAGCGAATTTTCAACTTTCTTTTAACTTTGTTTCTTAAAGCTGAACGTTTAATATAAAAATAATTTATAGCTTAAATATAAAAACAAAAAAAAAAAAAAAAAAATTATTTCTTTAACTTTTGCACACAATTTACAGTTTTAAATTATTTTCCATAAGTGCAGAAAACAAACGAAATTCAACACAAACAATTAAAGAAATAAAATGAACAAAATTAAAACAAACCAAATAAAAAGTTTTTCTTTTTACAAATAAATTTAAATAAAAATTAAAGTTAAGTAAAATTGTTGGATTTTTTTCTGTTTGCTAATTGAAACATTTTTTCTTTTGAATGGCCACCGTTTTTTGTTTTTGTTTTTGTTTTTGTTGTTTTTTTGATTTGCTTCTCTATTCCGACACACGATCAAAAGATTTTCGCGAGACTTGGTGTGCGCCGGAAGGGATTCCACGAACTCGAAGAGAGACTGCCCAAACGGAGTTGACCCTTGGACGATGACGTCTTGCAGCGTAGCTTCGGTTTGGTCGTTGTGCCTGTGGGACTTGACGAACCGGACGAGACGCCCGATGAGCTGGCCGCGGAGAGTGTGGAGATTGAGCCTTTCGAAGAGAGTGGCTGTCGAAAAGAAGAGAGTCACATTTATTATATCCAAATTTATATAAAAAATAAATTACAACACATTTAAAATGTTCATTCCCTAAGAAGTCTTAAAGAGCTTTTAAGCTACCAAAAATTAAAAAAAACAATAAAAACTTCATTGTAAGTTTTAGTCGTTTTTATTAATGAGCTTTAAAGTAGCAAGATAAAAAAGCTTCATAAACTAGAAAGTTTTTAAGCAGCCATTTTTTAAGCTTCAAATTACAAAAGTTTACTTAAGATCTTCAAAGCTATCCTCTTTGCTTCAACTAACAAACTGACGTACTGTACTCACTACCTTCAAGTAATTTCGATCCATTGGAGTAATGATCTTTAGTTCGAGCGACGAGCCACACGACTGTATCAGACGAACCACCTGCTGGTGCGAATACCACTTCACATCGATGCCGGCAATTTCCACAATAAAATCGCCCTCCTTAATGCCGCCCAACTGAAGAAAACAAAAACAAAACAAATTAATATCACATTCATTTAAAAGCTGCTCCGGCACTTACATCCGCCAACGAATTGATTTCGACGTGCGCTATTATGACCGGAGCATCGCCGCGCACATGAAAACCAAAGCTCTCCACATCCTCTTTGTATAGACTGCAACCGACTTCGTGTTCGTCGCCCGCGTGCAACGCCGCCGATGGACAATGACAGTGATAGTGCGTACCACCGATGACGCCGCCGCTGCTGCTGCTGCTGCCGTTAATGTCGTCGCGATAGAGTGAAGAACCCTTTTGCAGGCGCACACAACGCGGCGCTGTCCAGTGGCGACGCGACGAAAAGATCGCAATCGGGCCGAGTCGCTTGAAGGGATCCTCGATTTTGTACGATGTAAAGTCGGGGCCGGTAAGGGAGAGCGTGAATTTCGAGGAAGCTTTAGGAAAGAAAAAAAAAATAAGTAAGTGAAATGGATTTTTGACGAATGCTTCGCATATTTTACCATCGATTACAACATCGACATCAAAGTCCTCGTCGATTTCCTGTGCGGGTGTCTCCTCCAAGAATTTCTCATATTCGTCTTGGGTCTTGTAGTAGGCTTCTTTAATGACTTGTGTAAGCGACAATTTATTCTAGAAGAAGTTATAAACAAATTTGTTTAGTTAATAAATCAATTTTAATTAAATTTAATATCTAAAGAGGAAAAAAATGTACTTTGCTAAAAGCTTTTAAGTTTAAGTTAAACTTTCTGTGATGCATGTGACTTAAGGCTTTTGTGAAAATTTCAGTTCCATTAAAAGATTTCATTTATGAAAATTTAGTTTAAGGCCAAAAACATTTAATTATAATCATCTTCGCGTTAGAAGGCGTTAAAAGTGCCACCTCGACTGTACAAGCTTAGGAATTCTCAAAGCTTATCTGAATAAAAAAAACATCAACAAACGCCCAATCTCAACTCAAGCGCAGCTAATGACATGCCACAACAAGCCGTCATTTCCACACCAAACGACACAAAAGCATTTTGAGCACTTTAGCAAAGCATATCATAGCCAACATCAGCTACGGCGACATATACCACCACCACCAACAGTACCAACAACAATAACAATAACAAAAGACAACCCACGAAAACTGAACGCAACCAAAATCAAATTCAAATGCTACGACGATGGCGACGGCGCGCACACTCACCTTCAGAAAGCGACACATGCGCTGCAGACGCTGCGCTTCTTCATGACTAGCGCACGAATCGCGCAAATGGGCGCGCTTAACTGCAGCAGCGCTCGCGCAATCCTCCTCGTTGCGCTCCTCGATGGCAGCAGCAGCGGCTCGCAATGCCTCCCGCGCATTGCCAATGAATGATTCGTTTGCTGTGCCGCCACCGCCGCCACCAAGCGACGAGGAGGCGGTTTGGCTCTTCTTTGTGCTTAGCGATGTTTTGTCTGCGGTCGCATCAATGCTGCGCGCCTCATAGTGATGAGCGAGTGCTGTAAAAGCGCAAAGCGAAGACAATTAGAAAATGAAATGAAAATCAAGATAAAGATAAAAAGCGCAACAGAGAATAACTACACAAAAGCAGAAGCAGAAGCAGCGATTGATTGGAAATTGATATTCAATATTTGTATGGAGCGGAGCGTAGTCTATGCTTTGTACAAGGCAAGCGAGTTGCAGTTTTTTCTTTATTCATTTGTATTTTGTTTTTGTTTCTGTTGTACAAAGCATAAATTAAAAATGACGACGACGCCGCAGACGCAGACAACGAAGATGGCAACGGCAACGACGACGACTCACCTTTGTAGAATTCAGCTTTGAGTGGCACCAGCCCGGCCCAGCACTCGGGCAGATATGTGTGTGTGTCGTTCGCTTGAATATTTTTGTGCATTTCATTGTACTCGAGCGTCAGTTGCGCCGCTTCGCCGGCCAAATCTTTAAAGAGCTGTGCGAAAAAAATTATTAAAAAATTTGCTATAGTTAACGAGATAAAACATTTAATAACAAATTATTATATAAAGTAAAATTTTTAAATTTCTCTTAAGAAAATATTAAGCAGAAACAAAAGACTGCAGCAACGAACTTGAGTGCATGTTATAAGTTGTTGTTTTCTTCTATTTTATGCTATAGAAGAAGTTGAAAAAACAATTAAAGAGAGAATCTTTAATTCAATTAATATAATAAAAGGCAAAAGCAACAAATCAAGAAACAAAGTCTGACATAAACATTTGTTCAGCTCATGGAAATGATTCTTTGATCTTTAGTTTGATTTGTAAGACTTCGTTGTGATTCATGTCGGATTTTTGAACAATATTTAATTTTTAAATATTAAAAGGAACAAATAATTTTAATTTGAAGCAAGTTGAATAGATTTTTTCTTTTGTTTTACTCTTCTGCTTTATAATAAATTCAATAATTTAACAAAGAGATTCGCTCGTTCGTTGTTTAAGTCTTTTGTCTTGTGCTTAATTAAACAAAACCGAGTTATAATATTTTGCCTTAAAATTTACTCACATGACTCGACTCCGTCAGACCCAACGCCTCGATTTGCAGCTGCAATTTTTCGAATAGACACTCACGCGCCTGTGACAACATCAGCGAGACGAGCACATCGAGCACCTGCGGCTTCAGATCCATCGAAGGCGCATTTGTAAATGTATCGAAGATGTGACGAAATATGCCGGCAGCACGCAAAAAACTATCGACCGCAGCGTCGAGACCCTTTTCCGTGGTGCGATCGTGGCGTGCACCAATTTGTGTGTAGATGGCGCCCAAATTGAAGAGCGTACAGGCCTTCTCAAACGCAATGGTGCGCTGACACGAGGGAACACCTGCGAACAAGTTCAAACAAAGTGTCAAAATGAAATATATTTATATATACGAGTGTATGGTTAAAGAGAAGAAAAGCTCAAGTTACCTGTTAATGAATCGTACCACTCAAAGTAGACGCCTAAGTTTCGATCCGGTGGAAAGAATCTTCTCTCGACATAGTACAACAAATTGTAGTAGCGAAAGAGTAGGGCGACTCCTTGTGCATCGCGTGAAGGCGTCTTCGAGGCCTGCAAAAACAACGTTCGATGTTAGATCAGGTTCGGTCTTTTGTTTAAAACTCATTTGGAATATTTGCAATTAGCAAATTTAAATTTTTATATAAACTTAAGTGTAATCTATAGCCACACTCCTTAAACGTAACCAACCTGTCGCGTGTCTGTGATATCGGCGATCGCATCCAGATACATGGACGGCTCCTCGCTATAATGTTCCAGAATGAAATCGGAGAATGGTTCCATAAAATTGATTTCTTTCGTCTCCTTCAGGCCGAGCGGTATCATCGGCATGACATTATCATGACTGCGCCGCGGAAAAGCACATAAAAAGAAAAACAATAAAAACTTAAGATTCAGGCAACAACAAATACAACAACATACAACAACAACAAAAAATTGTGTACTTAAATAGTTTTTGCAACAAATCACTGCGAAAGAGAAAATCGCTTTTCCTCAAGTTGAGCACGAAATGAATTTGCAAAATGCGATTTCACACGCTTTGTTTGTGAAAACTGACTTTATATAGAAAAAACCCACCACCACCAACAACAACAACAACGAGAATCTAACATAATAATGTGCATTTTTATGAAATTGTATTTTTTTAATTTTAATTTTGTTTTGTTTGCAAACAAACAAACAAACAAACTTTGTTTAATTTATTGTCATGATGGGCGAATAAATAAACAAACAAAAATTTGCAATTATAAATTATTGTTGATAGTGTGCGTTGTGTTGTTGTTGTTGTCGCGGCTGAACTTGTCGCTGGTGACTTAATAATCCACATTTCTGCCGCATTATTGTATTTAATATTATTATTATTTTGTTTAATTTTTTAATTCATTCTTGCTTGCAATTATTTCGCTGGGTGCTGCTGCAATCGACTTTGGAACAACAAAAGACTCGAGCAGCAAACTTATACGTTTATCTCTAAAATTCAAAATATAATTAACTAAATTTTGGTTACTTCAAATAAACCGAGGATTTCAGGTTCGTCGCTCAAGTCTTTTGTTTCGGGCACAAATTGCCCAGCTTAACTTTGAGCTTAAGCGCAATGAATTGCCAAATAGATTGCGCTATCATTTTGCGAAATTAAGCATTTAAGCGTTTAAGCGTTTTGTATTTGTATTTGTTGGCCTACAAAATTGGCGGCGCGTCGCACAAAATTCCCACAATCCGTCTTTCGGTCGGTCGGTGAGAGAGACCACCTAAATTCTGGAATTAGTGTCAGCGCAAACAGAAGATAATATTGCAGCAGATTCGCATGGTAAATTTATTGTCATCGCAAGAACAACAACAACTACAATGGATATAGCCAACGTGACGACAACAACAGCAACACTGCGAACAACAAAATGCTGTTAACAAAGTGCGCAGCAGCAAATAGTTGCTATGTCCCACAATTCCAGTAATAATAACAGCAACCACCACGGAGACTCTTCATTAATCACATGCTCAGTTGCGGAAGAGAGGTTAAGGCCTTAAATTCATTCAAAAAAAAAATAGCTTTGATTAATTTTGTTCTTCTATTAAATTTCTTTGAACAATAATTTTAATTCAAAAGTTAATACAATAAAAAAAATTGCGATGGTAGAGAAAAAATTGAAAATTTTACAAAAAAAAAACTGTCATATGTTTAATGAATATGCCCACAGTTAAATTCAACAACTCCAGCAGTCAGACAGACAGACAGACAGCAAAATGTAAACAGAAAAATCTCGACAATTGTGATTTTATTCGTGATGATTCTGTTTTTTTTTTGTATTTCGCAGCAGTTGGAAATTCTTGGTGACATTGTTAACTTTTTTTGCGACAATACCAAGAGCAACCGCAACAATTGCCAGACAGACAGACACACAATAAAACGCATTTCATGCTTGCGTTGGGGATTTTCTAGCTGTGCCACTTAAGGTACTATTAAGCGACTCAAATAAACAAAAACAAAATAAAAATCGGACTTCAATAAGGCTCGTATAGAAAATCGAAATATTGTCACCGTCGGTCGATGCGGGGACTTTATATACGAATGAGCAAAAAAAAAATGGGTTAAGGGGTCTGCGAGTTGGCCGCGTGTTCCTTTTGTGGAATTGTGAATTTCATTATTTTTATATTAATCCATAAAGATTTCAATGAAATTCGTCGTTTATTAAATATGTCGCAGTATCGCTTCGAAGCGTCCACAGCCACTCCCTAAGCGTAGTCAAAATATGTTCCATGTGATGTGTTGGGCATGCATCATCATGACTTGTCTTGGCGGCTGATTTTGGTAGTTGATTGTGCGATTCGATGTTGCCGTTGACACTTTTCGTTTTTTTTTTTGAATTTTTTTTTGATGTAGACACACCTCACAGATGCCGGGGGTTAAAGTATCTGCCACGAAATCGCATCTCAAAATCTTGTCTCAAAGGAATGTAGTTAAAAATAAACAAAATTTTAAAAAAGATGTTTTTGGATTTTTTACTTGTTGTCCATTAATTCAGTTGAAATGACTTCGATGTCATAATTTTTTTTTGGGGGGGGGGGGTGGGGGGTATATGTCAAACTATTTTAACATCACTTGGCAAAATCGAAAAATATCCATGAATTATCTTTACGCAAATGATTGGATACTTTAAGAAGAAATACTTTTGAAATGTAGAACTACTTTTGAGTTGATTGAAATTGTTTAAATAATGAAAGTTTTGTAAAGCTCGCTTGTTTTTAAATATAAAAATGACACCAAATTGAAGAGCTTAAAGGCCTTTTTGAAGTCAATGTCATGAGGCAACCTACTCGTAAGAACAAATTTAAAAAACTTCAAAATAGAAAAAAACTATATGCATGTATGTATTTTGTTGAAATAAATTTTAAATAAGTGGAATTATAGTTCCCAATTACAACAAAACTTAAGCACACAACAATTACAAGATTTGTTGAATTGTGTCTAGAATTGTATTTATAGGGCAACGAGGCTGCACAATAGATCTTTCAGGTCGCAGTGCCTCCATAGCCATTTATTAATAATATATAAATAATATTTTAATATTTTGAAATGTGCTTATTTGTTGTTTTTGTAACGATTCTCTTGTTTATAATACAACAAAAGCGAGTTTTGCAAACGTATTTCGATAATTTCACATATTGTGAAAATTGAACAATTTCGTTGCAATTGCAAAATGCTGAATTTTCTTTTTCGACATTTAAAAAGTTTTTAAAACAATTGCAATTAAAAATAGTTGGCGATAATTAGCGCCAGTTGTTGTTGTTGTTATTTGTAACTACGGCGTTGAATAATTACAGCGGCGTTAAATAAAACAACAACAATGGCAGCGGCACAACAAAATTACGATAAAACAATCGTTTGTCAGGTGCGTCACAACTCAAGCAGAACAAGCAAAAACAACAACAAAAACAAAACTAAGCGGACTTGCTTAGATAGAAATTTCAAATTTTCCGCTAATAAGTTTCCGAATCAAATATTAGAAAAAATATTTTCCCACTATTTAAAGTGTGACCGCATCGAGTTGCTTTGCTTTGTATTTGTAAGCGACTTCATGGAAAATGCAAAAAATTCAAAAATATATTAAACAAATTTTAAATACATCCGTGAAATACGCAAAAGTTACTTGTTGCTTGTTGTTGTAGATTTTGTGTCCGTGGCGTTTGCGTGCTTCGCTTTCGTTGTGATACTTTTTTGTTGTTGTTTTTGTTCATCTGTTTGTGGATTTATTTCGGTACGGTTCCAGTTGGGTGCACTAAAGTGCGCTTGACCAGAAACTGAAGCGCAAAATGCGCCAACAGCGGACACACACACACACCAAAACAATATAAATACTAAATACAAAAATAACAACAACATAAAAACAACAACATTTAGAAGAAAAATGTGAAAATAAAAACGCAAAATAAAAGCTAGAAATTATGAACAAAACTAAAGGAAAAGGCTTGGCTGGCTTTTGAAAAGCAGAAAAATGTTGCGTAAAAGCTTAACTTTTAGTTTTGGAATTTTTCAAAATCAGCTAAAGGGTGTGAGGGTACAAGCGGCATGTAAAAGACTTTTTTTTAATTTGCAGTAAAGTCTATAAAACTACGATTTAATTCGTAGTTTTATACGAGTGTATATAAAAATTTTGTATGCATGCGTCATTTGCAGCGCACAAATTTATCATTTGCTGGCAATCTGATAAATTGTGATAAACCCACAAAAGTATCTCAAAAAGTATCGCACGCAGACGCTGTTGACATTTTGATGAATTAGTCTGTCTAAATGTCTGTCTGTCAGCACAGCACACAGCTTGCATATACTATAAACAAAAATACCAAAAACTGTCATCGAAGTGAATGACAAATCTTCTAGTTTGGCTATTTTGCAATTGACATTTAGTTGCATATACGAGTTTCAGTTTTGTTTGTGTCAATGCAACAATAACTGTTGTAAAATTGTTAGCAATTAATAATGCATGTGTACTACAAGTACGAGTATCTATAAGTATGCAAGTATCTAGTAGAATAAATACTCGTATGCATTAGCTTCGCATTTAAACTACATTCCATTCGATAATTGCATTCATTTCTTAAATATTTGCGAGCGATTGACATGTTCCTGAACGATTTCAAATATATCTCTTTAACTGCGCGAGTTGTTGACATTATTAGGAGAGGCAAAATAAAATTAAAATTCACCTGCCGCAATTATTTTTGCCATTTTGCACGTGTTAAGCACGTCCGTCCGTCTCTTAACGCAAAACGATTGATTTAGATTAATTTTTGCTGATGCTGTTGGGATTTTTCAATGTGTTTTTGTTGTACTTGTTGTTGTTGTTTCGTTTCAGTTTAATGGCCAACGTGTTTGTTTTGCGGTTTTTGTTGTCGAACAATGCATGCTGCCCCCACTTGAATGACGATTACGGCGAATGCGAAGAAATCGAAATTTTGGCATTTTCTCACGTTTTCCCCATTTCGAAGCACATTTAATTATATTTAGCTTAGGTCTAATCGTTATCGACACAAGTTGTTGTAAATATTTAAGCATAAAGATCTAAATAAAAATATTTTACCTAAAATTATTATTGTTTATGTTTAACAAAAAAAGTTACGAAAAGCTGAAAAATCATTTAAAGCTTACTCAAGCCTAACGCTTATAAAGATTATTGAACGCTTTTAGGTATAACGTGCTTAAAGCTTAGCAGTTTATATAAAGTTTTAAGTTATAGCGAGCTTAAAACTTAAGGAAGAGCTTTAAATTTCGAATTTTGCTCAGAGTGCTGCACATTAAAAACTTAGTAAGTTAAAAAATAGTAAGCTTAAAACTTTGAAAGCTCTATAAAACTTTTTGGAAGTGTGTTTAAAAGTTAATAGAAATCTTTGAAAATATTTAAATTTGAATAAATAAATTCTGCATTTGGGATTTTTTTCTGAAACAAATGATCTGACTTCCTCGAGGATTTGCCAGCTTTGTCAATTAAGGGAAACGATATTTTCTCACAGCAGTCCAGTCCAGTCCACCCCGCCCGCCACATGTTTGTGTGTATGAGTTTGGTTTTTGTTATATTCTCTCTGAGCAGCATTTCTTTAGAACTTTACTTTTCTTTACGGCACACGATTTGGCCATATACGAAAAGTCAAATAACAATAACAAGAACAACAGCCGCAGCAACGATTGGCTCAAATCAATCGCAGTCACTAAATCTAAATGGTCTAAAAAAGTGGCATGCATGGTGGATGCCCCACACGCACATACTCGTCGACACACACACACACACATTACATATAAACCATGTGGCAACGTCGTTGCATCGCATGTGGCGTTGCCATTTTGCTGGCGGTTCTCGCGACGCTGTTGACCTTTGCCGGTTGCCTACAAAACATTGTTAGTAAATTATGGCAAGCATAAAATTTAATAGCTTAAAAGTTTTCGTTGTACGCTAGGCAACTTCCTGGAAATATTTTCCAATGTCCATGAATGTGTATAACAACGTGTGTGTGTGTGCGTGTGTGTCTGTGTGTTAACGTGATTTATTTAAATACTCACCTATCGTTCTGATAGATTTCCACTGATGAGTTCAGCTCGGCCAATTGCTCTTTCAGCAATTGCAAATTCGAATTGACAAAACTCAATTCCAGAGCGACGGTGTCACGCAATTTACGATTCGTGGTTGCCTTTGGACGCGCAAAGAAACGATACAAACAAAAAAATTGCATACAGATGAAAAGATTAAAAAATAGGCGCAGGTGGGTGTGGTTGTTTAGAACATAAACTTTGTTTAGGCCGTGGAAAGTCGTAAATTTTGTTTTTTTGTATTTTCTATTTACCTTGTATAAGTTTTCGGCACCGGCGCGCAGTCGCAATTCTTTGTTGATTTCCTGATTTAGTTTGCATCGACGACTTTGCAGCTTGCCGCGGCATGTTGCGGCACGCGGATCCGAACCCTGCAACGAAACATTATGTTTAAATTTCAATTAGTTTTTTTCTTTTTAATTTCGTTTAGTAGATAAATAAATTCAGCATGATTCATGGTCATAAAATTCTTTAAGTGGCTTGTGTGCGTTTTTATCTAGATTTACGCAATCATGAGAGTTATGAGAAATGTCATCCGTACTTGTGTATCATAGGCATGACCAGCTTTAACAGGTGTCTCAAGGTATCAAATAAAATATAATCTTTATAAATCCAAATTCGTATTTTCAGTAGCTTCAACTTGTGGCTTAGAGAATCGCTTAAATTAGGTATGGGAGCAAAGGTCAAGAAACTCGGTTAGGTAAAGGAGTTCCAAAGTATTTCGGGGTTTTAGATACGAGTACGATAAGACAATCTCTTTTAAGTAAAATAGTGTAACTTGAGAAGTCAGAAGAAATGAGTAAAGGTTGAATATAAAACTTCGATATTTAAAAACAAAATGTCAAGATATTTCATTGGAGTTTGGAGATTAGTTAAATCCTTTCACTCTCGCCTAATAACATTCAACTAAATTGATTCACACAAATAATTAAATTCCAGCCAAGGTGCATATAAACAATTTCGTTTGTCTATTTTGGCAAACACGTTTGTACTTAATTACTGTAAAATACTAACATGTCCGCCATAAAACAAACTTTTGTGGCCTATTTCATTGAACAGAAGCCGAACTAACAGTAGACTGACAACCAAACATGACAGACAGTAGAACGACAACAGCAACAACAATAACAACAAACAGCAAACAACAACTGACGAATGCCACCACATGCAAATGTGACGGCGACACTGAAAACTTACGCCACGTCCAAAAGACACGAACAAACCAAACAACAACCAAAAAATTGTCAACAAGAACAAAGAAGGTTGTTGACATTTCACAAATATTGAAGTAACGAACTACCACAGAGAGAGAAAGAGAGAGGGGGAGATGGAGCCCCCAATTGATTTTCAAACAGTTGCCAACAAAATAAAAGATAATAACAAAAACAATTCGACTGGTTTTACAAACTTTTCTTATTTAAAAAAATTCTTTAAAAAAAAATGATGAGTGTTTGGAACCCAAGTTCAATTCCTCACTCGGAGTAAAGTAAAAATGATAAATTTGTATACCTCCGACATCTAGTAAAAAGTTTCTGAGAGCAAATTTTGCAAAAAATTCTCATTAAAAAAACCGCTTTTTTGTATCTTATTCCAAAATACTCGAAGGTCCCTCCGGGAGCTCCTTTCCTATCCAAGTCATGACTCTAGAATGACCGCTAGAAATGTTTCCCTATATCAACATTGTTTTCTATTCCGACTTCAAATCCAACCTAAGTAATATGACCACAAAGCATAGTTAATAAAAAAGCGTTAGGAAGTAAACAAAGAAACAAAATAGAGCCTACGAATACTAATGAAAATAGGAACTACAATAAAATGGAGGTAATGACAAAAGCGAAAAGAGGTTGTAGTAGATAGGAGCTGACATAACATGGCGGTACAGCATGAAGAGAAAAAAAGAAACAAACAAACTTGAGTAAGAAAAGCTAAGCCACATTTAACGAAGGAAGTGGTAGTTGGCAAGAACCATAGGTACCCAACAACAACAGCAACAACAATAACAATAACAACAGCAGACATTTGCAGCATTAGAACGGTTCTGAGCCACAACAAAGGAGTTTGAGTTTGCGCGCTTGACACTTTGTTACAAGTATTGTCAATTGTGAGGGTGGCCCGAGTAAGATAAGTAAGGGGGCATACGAATGGATACATCGGTTGATAGGTAGGTAGGTAGGTACGTAGGTAACATAAGTTGGTAGTTAGGTGAAGTAGTCAGCCAGTTCGACATGCATGAGGGACACATACAATACACGACAGCGATCGAGTCAGCCAGCCAGCCAGTGTAGTCATCATGCCACAAATGCGCGACTACGTGTTGGTACCAAGTGTCACGTAGCAATTGTTGCAAGACACTCATGTTGCTTGTGCTTTTGGAATAAGAAAGAACTTCGGTCTCTGCTGTCGTTGCTGCTGCTGTTGCTGCTGTTGGTTCCAGCCAACTGCAAATCGTGTCTCGTGGAGTCCCAGTTCATTTCAATTCGATTCGATCGGAAGTAGGTACTCCGCATGTAATGACGGTTTCAGTTTTCAGTGTGTTGGGGTTAGTGTCAGGGGCGGGCATCAGAGGAGCCAGTGGAACAGTCGATATTTATGCAGTCCGATAAGGCAATGTTTTATTTTATTGCATTTCGTTGTTAATTGCGGAAATTGTTAAATTAAATTAAGGTAACCTTAGATTAACCAAAAGAAACCCGGCTTAGAATTGAATATTGTCATTTGCGTTTGCGAGTCAAGACAATAAATTCTAATTTCTAATGGCCATTAGTTTAATTTATATGGTAGGAGCGTTGAGCATTTTTTTTTTGTAATTCTTTTCTAATGCGTTGCCATATTTCCGCAATCGAGTGTTTGTGTTTGTGTGTCTGTACTCGTATGTGGGTTTCGTGCGCTTCTTTCTGCCTTATCTGGTCTCGGTACTTACAAACATAACGACTTATTTTACTACAACGTTTTTTGTTTGCCTTTCTTGGCGTGTAGATAAGCTCTTTTGCAGTCTTAATACCTATCATAAAAATTAGTTGCAAATACTTTTGTTTAATGTGTTCTGATTTATTCTGTGGCGCATCTAAAAGCGTCGAAAGGCGCACAAGACTTTATAAGCTGAACCTGACTGACGTTATTTGCGCTAATAACGTCATAAAATATGAAGCGGAACCTAAGGCGCTTATACTGGAAAATTTAGATGCCATTTGCAAGAAAATATATTTATACAAAATTTGCGATATTTTAAATGTAAAAGAGATATGCTCAACTTAGTGAAGTTATTAATTAGCAAAAGAAAACGGCATCACAAGATTTTCCTTAAACTTTTTAGTTTTCAAGCTGAAAATTTGATAATTTAATTACAATATCTAAGATCGATTGGAAAAATTATCAAATAAAAATAATAAAAAAACGTTTCAATATCATATTTTTTGCTTAAGAACTTAACAGATATGATAATAACCAAATATTTTTTTAAATCGGTTGTCTAGATCCCGAGATTATACGAGTAGGTTAAGTATACTTCAACAAAATTAATATCTTATACGTTTTGTATCTTGAAAATCGTGAAATCGAATTCTTTTTTTAACGTCCTAAATTATAATAAAATTGTTTATGGTCGAACTAAAACTAAGGATGTAGCTTGAGGAAGTTTTGTTGGGCCTAAGAAAGGGTTTCGAAGAGTTTAGAGTGGGCTTGTGCAAAACCGAAGTCCTCAGTCGATAAGACAGATTTCTTGTAAATGCTACTCGACTTTACTAAAAAAAGCTTTTAAGTTATTTATGTACGTATTATATCATGTATAAAAAAATTTCGTTTAAAAAACCTCTTTTTCAGTTAAAAAGGTTTTTCAATTTAGATTTATGTAATCATTAAAAAACAATCGTTAATCCTAAATTTAAAAAAATCTTTTTTTTTTAAATAAAGCTTCGTTGCTTCTTAACAAAGTAAACAATTCCAGAGTTCTGTAAGGCAAATAATCTAGGGAAAGGTTTCTGCATAGCAGAAAGCAATCGTTGCACGTGATGCAAATGCAAACAGCAAAAGCACAAAAGCAGCAGCAGCAACAATAGCAATAGCAACAGCAACTGCAACATTGCTTTTTAAGGGCATTTCCGTGCTGCGTGCTGGAACAAAAAAAAGAAGAAAAAAAAAACGACACAACACAAACCAAACATACTCGTATACAAATATCCAGCCATAAAAAAAAACAAAGTTAATTAACTTTGATTACAATGTGGCTACAACGAAACGCAAAACGATTTCCAACAACAACAACAACAACAACAACAACAACAATTTATCTTACCAACAATATGCATTACTTTGTTATAAAAAAAAACAAGAGAACAACAACAACCATTGTAATTTAAAAAAAGAACAAAAAAAAAAGAAGCTCTTTGCAAACTAGAAAAGGTCGCTGCGGCGCATAAATGCATGCAACATTGCGCTTGTCACTCGGAATTAATTTTGCCCCCCTCCCTCCCCACCCCTTTTGCCTTTGCCATTTTTCTCCCTTTTGCCTTGTTCCCTTGATTGGGATTGTTTTGATTTTTAATAAAGCATCGTGCAGATGTGGCGCGTGTATTCTCACTACAGCGGGCGAGTGAGGCGTGCGTAGACATTCTTCTTCTTCGTTTGTTGATGTTGTTGTTGCTGCTGCCGATGCGAGTGCTTCGACAACATGTGAAGACATATGACCAAAGTCAGCCAAAGTTGTTGGTGGTCTTCGTGTGCTCCAACAGCGAACTGAATGCGATGCTGTGCTGCGGCAGTGTTGCATCTAGTCGGATCGGATCGGTTCGGTAGAACGTACAACAAACCCTCTGGGGGTATAATTGGATTGGCTTGGATTGTCGTGGTGCATGGATGCTTTTCTTGTTGTTGTGTTATTGTATTGTATTGTTGCTGTTGTTGTTGTTGTCTTTGTATTTAATTTGCTGTTAACATGTGGAAATGACATGGTCCCAAGTTCGCTGTGCGTGGTAATTTTGCTTGATAAAGCGTAAAATTATTTATAATTTCCTAAAGCAGTGATTTTTTTTTGCTCGATTTTAATTAATTTTTTTTTTTTTGTTCTCGGTTGTTCTTTGAAATTGTGGCATTGTGCGCCATTTTTAGAATACTTGGTTCCGAGGCGCCACTCTGCATTGTGATGATATCGTTCTATATTTAGAGTCGCTTTGACTCAAATTACGCAAATTACTTAAGTATGAGTAGATGTGATTAAATGTGAGTAAATTTGATTATATATGAGTAAATGTGAGGCATACTTGAATATTTACTAATTGGCAAATTAATTCATAAATAAGTCACGTTGAATTTTGACAATGAATGTTATGGTTATTGTTTAGCTGACAGTACGAGCGAGTATTTAATAAGCGTTTGTTGAAACTATTTACAGCTTAAGATACACGACACAAAGTTAATTTTTGTTGTTGTAGTACAGTTAACATATTTATTAAAAAAAATTTAATTTTTACCAAAAAATCTCAAAGCCTTGCATTTGTATTTGTAAAATAAACAATAAACTTAAATGCCAACAAATTAGTAACAAATTTTGCTATTAGTATTTATTTAACAATTTCCTCTGTTTATTTGACGCACATTCCACGAACGTGTTTCTACAACAAAAACAACAACAACAACAACAACAACAACAACAAAAACAGCAGCAACAACAACAACAATAAAGGCTAAAACAGCTTAAACAAACTAAACTACATAATTGAAAACCAAAGTCTTCAGTTATGGCTGTTGTTGTTGTTGTTATTATTGTTCTTGTTGTTGGTGCTATGAAATCTCAAGCGGAAATTGTTTTTGTACATTAGCCAAGCACATAAAATTAAACCGCTCGAAGTAGGTTCGTATTGAAATTGTTTTTTAAAAACGCGAGTCTACGAGATTACGTGCCAACAACAACAAATTGATAGAATATATATATATATGTCTATCGGAAAAAAATTGGAAATAAATAAAAATAATGACAGCAATTAATTAAAGAAATACTTCAAAAGCTGTAATTATTAACAAATTTTGCGCCTTTTAGCTTAAACGAAATCTGAACTTAAAGTGAGGAGCGATTTTTTTGACTCTGTAATTTAAGTCATTTAAAATAAAAGCTTCTCGATAGCAACAATTCTTGCTAAAGATTATCTAATCGAAAAGTGAGCACTAGAGGTTCCTGGTCAGAAAGTGTCTGGCACGAGTATTTGGCATTCTTTTGAGGTAGCCACATAAATCGACGGCGTTGAATTTATGTGTTCTTCTTCTGAAACGTTTTGCAAACTAAACGAGCGTTTGGGTTTGGCTACTGCGGTTAAGTCATAACTTTGGTCTGCATAGAAAGGCAAAAACAAAATCTACAAAAAGATACAAAAATACACAAAAGATACAACAACAACAAAAACAGTCATACCAGCTGTAATAAAATATGCAGAGCACATACACATACTCGCAGTAGCGACGGACGTCTCCGGCGCTTCTGGCTAAATGCAAAGTTCGAAGCTTGTCTTCGTATCTTTGCATTTGTTGCGCTGGCAGCAATTGTTGCTGTGCGTTTTCTGTGATTTTCAGTTGGAGTTTATTTTTAGCATGGTCAAACGTTTCGGTCTGACTAATTGTATTCGTTATTTGGTTAGTATAGAAAAATCTCTTGAAATGCGAAAGTATTTTCTTTAATGGGCTTAAAAGTTGGCATCTTTGAGTAACATTTAAATGCCCAACAACGTAGGCGGATCTGGCAATTGTTTGCTGTTGTTGTTATTGTTGCTGTTATTTGTTACAAGGCAGTGTTGCCAACTGGCTGTCAAAAGACTGTCGCCATCTCATAAACAACACTTGCAGGCAAGACACGACTTTGGCAACAACACCAAAAAAAACAAACACCGCAACAACGAAAGTAGCGACATTGCATAGTCGCAACAAACCAAAAAAAAAAAATCAACAACAAATTTCACCAATTTGGAAATTTTTGTAATTTTGAAAAATTGCAGATATTTTTTAGGGGAGTTCATTTTTGTTGTTTTTAATATAGAAACCGAAGCACGTTCAGCTTGACCAGCGACAATTGCTAGTTGCCGATGCTGTTCATGGCACAGCGCCGCAACCTGAACAACAAAAACGATGGTCAATGCACTTTTTGGCCAACTTGGCTAATTTTCTTCTTCTTCTTCCTCGTTTTTTTTACAATAATTCAAACCCTACAACGGTCATGTTGCAAGTAAATTAGTTGCCAACAAAATACGGCGTGGCGAGTTATCAACCTTTTACAACGAAATCGAAAAATAATAATAGCAACAACAACAACAGAAAAATGCATTAGGATTGATGAAAAAAAAACTGGCAATTTCACAAGCAGACAAGCATGACAAGATTAAAAAAACAACAAAAACAAAAAGTTTTTAAAAACTATTTGAAAAAATTATTTAAACAAACTTCATGGCAAGGCGTGGCCAACTGCAAAATGCAAATTGTGCACTACAAAGTCAAACAAATTGAAAAAAATTCGAAGGAGAAAAAAAATCGCTGCAAATTGTTGCTTGCTCGCTAAACCGCAACAATTTTGCACCTTTGCTGTTGTTGTTTGAAAAGTAAATAACAAAAACAAAAATATGAAATCTTTGAAATTGCCGTATTTAAGCCCATTTAAAACAGCAAAAACACGCCCATAATTAACTTGACGCTGCAGCGCATTGATGACGAAGAAGAAGAAGCAGAAGACCTCAAATTGTGATCACAGCTTAGTGTGGCTTTTGGCCATGCTTCAATGCGTCGCGCTTAAGTGAAGCGCGTCGAACGTGTGCGTGTGTTTGTTTGTTTGTGTGCGCGGGAGCAGTCAATAGTCAATGCTAGGTGGCGCGGCCAGTGTTGCATGTCTGTGTCGCACTTTACGAAATTTCGCTCGTTTCAATCAAAGCGTTTATTTTTGTGAAATAATCGTTAACAAGACAACAACAACAACAACAACAAAAACCTTTGAACGATACAAAACTCGAAAATGTTTTTCACTTTTTATGCAAATTTCGAGAAGAAAGAAAAAAAAAACACTTCGTTTAGGCAATTTTGGCATGTAAGCGTTTATTTTTTGTTTCCTTGGCGTTTATGTCGTTGTTCAACGGAATTTTAAGCAACTTGTTTGCTCATTGCAAGGTAAAGTACAAAGCCAACAAATTTCGTTTTCATTGGAATTTTTGTGAGCGTTTCAGATGGCTTTTGTGTGTGTGGAATGTTAAATGAAGATCGCCCCTTCAAAATTTATAATTTTTGAGTTAAACTTCTTTGCAGGCTTTCAATTAGTTTCACACATACAAACACACACTCACAGACAGACAGACAGACATTTGCCAAGTATACTCATGAAGATAAGCCGAAATAAAAATCCATACTCGTACACCAAATCAAAACCTAGCAATCATCATTAGGCAGCTTCTTAAACGCTTATCTTTAGCTCACTTGATTCGATTGTACGAGTGAGTATTCTCTTCTCTTCTATTTTCTTATTCTTATTCCAATGCGCAGATTAATCTCCTCTTAATTTGTTTTCGGGTCTTGAGTGTTCTTTTGCTATTGTTGCGCAGTTAATCCTATTATTATTATTATTAATTTTTTTTCTTCTGTTGTTCTTCTCTTAAGCTAATCTTTAAGATAATTGTTTTGAATGCGCGCGCAAGCAAGCGAACGTTTCCAACGTTCCCACGTTCACGAAAGTGTCGTCATTTTTTATTTTAGCAGTTTTTTTTTGTTGTATATAAAAAAACTCAAAAAGGTTCTATTCACAATCAAAAGGAGTTTTTGATTCGGCATGTGTTCATGTGGGCGTGGCAGTGACTAATTTATGCTAGTTATGTTTTAAAAGCGAAAATTATAGCTTTTTGCATAAGTTTATGCGCCGAAGACTTAAGCACGCAATTCGCCAAAACGAAAGACTTAAACAAGAAACTTGTTGGCATCATATAGTTTTTTTTTTATAATTGTTTATAAATATACAAATTAGATAAGATTAAATGAATTTTTCATTTCAGATGAAAGTGTTTATTGAAAGTCGTGTTGTGGGCGTAGCAGAAATCCTTTTTTATTAGTTGTTAAAAATGTATTTAAATGAAAAAACGAAAGTCTTGCAATTAATCGAAATAAAGCTTAAATATTTGTTTTTAATTAATTGTGATTATCCACGACTATTTAAGAACTATTTGAAATATACTTAATTAAATTAATTTTGTTTTCGCTTTGATTGTGGGCGGCAAATTGAGCTTCCTAAATCAGCAACTTGATTTATTTTATAAACTTAAGGCAACAAAAACTTATTTGAATTGATTTATTGATTTAAGTAGATTTATTTGAAACAAATTTTGAATACAAAATAATGTTTTCTAATTTTGTGGGAGTGGCATTTGCATTTTTAACGCTCTTCGCTAGAAAGGAATATTTTACTTATAATTAAAATTTGCTTAAATTTTTTAAATGCGTAACAATCTTAAACAAAAATCACCTTTGATTTATATTTCGAATTTTTAAAGGCCCAAAGCAATCACAACAAAAATTCGGTTAGTAAAAATGCACTTTCTTATTTTCAAGATCGATTAAGGAACGAACGGATAAACGACTTGTACCGTAGAATAGAATTGGGTGCACAACAACTTTGAATGATTTTTTTTTTTGTAGTATCGAAAAAACAATTAAATTTAGATTAATCACAACACACATACACATCCACACACACACACACAAAACTAGCTTCGTACAAAAGAACACTTATTTTCTTCATTTTACGTGCTAAACTAGAGCAACGAGCTCTAGCGAGCAAGAAGAAAAACGAACGAACGAATGAATTCCATTCAAAAAAGAGGCCAATACAGCATTAAAGTCAAATCAAATTGGCAAAAAGCGTAGCATTCTGGTCTTGGCCGCCGCAGCAGCGGATGTGGTTCACTGCCAATTGATGTCGATGCGCGCAGAAATAATCAAAAAATCATCGACAACAATTTCATGCTCAAGTAACAACACAGCAACAAACAAACAATCGAACAAATAAACGACATACAAGCGTACAATGGATCTAATCCAACAACAAAATAGTTAGTAGCAAAATTTGCCATACTTTTGTGGTTTGTTGTTATTATTTTTTGTACTTGTTTGTTTAGTTATTTCAAAAGCAGTTTGGAGCCGAGACAGTTTTCATTGAAAATCTAAGCCAAACTTTGGCAGAAATGCGGCCAAAATTCAGTTGTAAGTGGCACAAAAGCATCTCAAGAATTTTCAAAATTAATCAATGAAAAATTCCAAACATTTTTGTTACAACTCAATTTGACTGTATAATTTATTGCAAAACTTTAAGCATAAATAAATATTTAGAAAATTGATTTTCTACAATAACATTCCAAAGAAAAAAATCACAGCCTTATCGCATTCCAGCGAACACAACAGAAGAACATAAAACTTAGTCAAAGACTTGATTAGCGTAATAGCAAATTGACAGAAGGAAAATACTAAAAACCCAAAAGCACAACAACATTAGCAGGCAATTTAGCCAAATTAATAGCGCTAACCTTATTGTTAAGTTGGTCATAAAATACAAACAAAATGCAAAAAATCGGTGAAAGTATCTAAAAGATTGGCACTCTTCTGTCTTTTGTTCTCCTATTTAGTTCTTGTAGAAAGTGATAATACTTTGTGTGATACAAAAACGCACACAGAGACCAAATGGCCAACGAAAGAAGGCGTTCGAAGTCATTAACAGCTGCGACTTAACACGTGAAAACAAAGAACAGAAATCTAGATGACCCATTGCCGCTTCGACTGCTCTGAGGGCAGCGTGAAAAGAAGAAGAAGAAGCTGCAAAAATATTCCAATGATTTTAGCTTTTATTTTCTTTTAAGCTATTGGCCATAGAGTGTTTAAATTATGCTAAAGAAAAAGAAAAAAAAACGACATATTAATGAAGAACTAAAAAACGTCTCTCTGCTCTAAGGTTCGTTGTTTGAGTCTTTTGTTTTGCAGCTGTGCTGCAGCGTTCCTCGGTTGACATTGTTTTTGTGCTTCGATAATAGCGAAGCATGTGAATAATGTCTTTCCTTTGTTTTTGCTGTTTGCATAGAAATTAGAACAAAATACACGAAACATCAAACAAATTGTGTGTGTGTGTGTGTGTAAAAACCGCTAAAAGAAATTTTTAGGCAGTTCGTTCATCGTAAGCTTTGGTGTAAGATTACAGTTCGCCGCTGAAGTCTTTTGTTTGCGGAGCAGTATTGTACAATTTCAAAAAATTTTATAAATACAACAATTTTTAAATTTGTTTTGTATAAAATAAAAAAATTTAAAAATAAAAAACTAACGCTGCTTTAAAGAACAAGAACAACTGCATTGAATCGAATTGAGTAATGACCAACTTTAAATAAGCGGCTTTAAATTTATTGGGCAATTCGCTGTAATGCTTCAAGCTAATGCCACACCGTGAGCACACTTGGCAACGAAAGACTCGAGACACAAACGTGTTTTGTGGAGAAGTTCTTTGTTTGTTGCTTCTAAAATTGAGCGAGCCAATCAGCCACCGTTCGCAGCGTCGTAAATGTCAAATTTACAGCAATCACGTCGTAATCGCTTAAAAATTGTTGCAACTCAACGTCACCATTACTTTTGCGACAACGACGCGCATCAGTTGCAGCAACGGCAGCAACGGCAGCAGATGAGCGCGCTCGCAACACTTAAACGGTTTTTAATTGCAGCTCTGCTGGAGCAGTACGACAAAGTGCACAGAAATATCCAAATGCATAAAATTATAAATGGCTGAAACTGAATGTTTATATTGGCCAAAAGGCAACTAAATCAGCTAGCAATAACAACAACTATCATACTTAGAAGATAACCTGCTTGGCATCGCTTGCTCGGTTGCTGCCTGCCTGCCTGCCACACTGGCTGAGTGACCCACTTGCAGACTCACAAAAATACTCAAGCCAGCACAAGCGGCAGCAGCGGCAGAAAAAATGCGTTAGTAGCCACGTAGAATGTGCGAGTGTTTGTTTGTGTGTGTATGTGTGTGCGTGTGTGTTTTAGCATGTGAGCGAAAATGTTGTTTTCATTTAAAACACATGCTAACGTTTAATTTTCATGCGCAGTCGCGGCAAGTTTTCCCGCTGCCGGCAGCTGGCAGCTTCAGCTGCGAGGCAACCTCTGTCGGCTGCTGTAACTGTAATCTTTCCGACATGAGAATGAGGCCGAAAGCGTAAAAATTTCAAATTGATATGCTAAATACATCCAAAGAAGGTTCAAAGCATATGGATTTGCTTTTGTAGGAAGTAAAAGACGAACTGTTTTTGTATAAGTTGTTGTTGGTTTTACATTTTCAAAATTGTATTTTTACTTTGAAAAAAAAAACTTTATTAAAAATCTGCACAAATGTTTAAAATTTTGATACAAAGTTTTTTCAATATTCTTAAGCAAAGAAAAAAACACATTTTCCTTAAAATTTTTTAAGTGAACTTCTGAAAGAAAATTCAAAACCAGTCTAATGCAGAAATGCAAAGAAATATTTTTAATATAAATATTTTTCTCTTCTTTTTTTACATTTTCCACTCGTTTGATGCTCTTGCTGCTGCTGCTAAAGGTGAGCAAGTATGCAAAAATCCAACAGCAGCAACATTATTTTGTGGCTACAAGCAACATTGGCGGCAGCAACAGCAACTGCCATTGCAACTGCAACTGCAGCAGACATTTTGCCAAAGTCGCGCAACTGGAATTCTTGGAAATTAAATTTTTTTTCGCGAAATATTGCCGACATTAAGTTTAGAGAATTATGTAGGTCACTTGGATAGTACCACTTGTTATTGCTGCTGCTGCTGCAGTTGCACTTAGGCGCAACAGCAACAACAACAACAATAACATTACAACTGTGACTTTTACATTGCAGATAAATTGTTAGATAGCAGCAGCCGCTGCAGCAGCACAAAACAGCTAAGAATGAAAAATTGCATGTTTACCCACATACATACATACGAGTACCCGGCCCGCTTGCGACTGAAGGTGCTGCTGCTGATGTTACTCGCTGTGTCGACTAGCGCGAGGGGCGTCGGTAGTGTAAAACAAATTATATAAAATTATATGTTTAATGGCGCAAGAACTGTTAACCGATTTTTGGACTATTTCCGAATTGATAAACATGTGAAAATACAACAAACAAAAGACTGAAGCGAGATACTTGTGGGGTTGTGTGGGGTGGCGAAGGCAGAATTAATTTATAAAATTGTATTCGAATGGAAATATTTTTATATAACAAGGATGTTCGGAACAATAGCTAACAATTTCAGTTATGTAAACAAATTGGTTAATAATTTATGATCTTTTAATAAGTAAATAAAGCTGGATATATTTTCTGATCTGAAGCTCTTTTCAAACGTTAAAAAGAACTAACAAGTTTTTTTATTTTTATAATTTTGTTATTGTATTTAACTTAATGCTACAACAATAAAATGTTGCTATTGTATAAAACTTTATTCTACAATAACAACAACAAATAAACAAGTTTGCGGGCATAAACTAAACGAACAATTTCTAAAAGTAAACAATACTTAAATCGCAATTCCAAAAACCTGTCCCGAAAGCAGAAAAAATTGTATAAAATACTCAAAAAGTGTTATTAAACTGAAATATCGATAATGATCTTAATGATTGAATTCTTGGCATGCTAACACCGCTGCGCACTCAATTAAACTGGTAAGCGTTGGGCAGCACATACAACAACAAAAAAAACAAACAATAAATGCCACCATTCTTATTAGACACAAGCCAACCAGTAGCTGGCATGCCTACTCACTTCCCAACTGTCACATCAAAATCTGACATTAAGCCATAAAAACGGTTTGCCAAAATGTGAGCGCTACCGGCAACAACAACAACAGCAACAACAATATCAACTAAAAAGGCGGCCGCTTGTTTGTTTCATGTTGACAACGTATCACTAAATAAGTAAATGATAATGTACGCGTAAGTATTCTTAAGCAAATTGGTTCTAGTTACTTTACAGCAGCTAAGGTCAAAACAATTTGTTAAGATTTTGTTTGCGTTTGTCTAGATTTTAAACGTTTCGGTTTTTTTTTTTGTGTAGCTTTTCCGTTTAGCCGATTTTTGTTGCATGTGCGCAACGTTACTGCGGCAATTACAACAATTTATATGCAATTTCCCAGTTGACAAAGCATGAAACTGTTGTTAAGCATATTAGCCGAAAAAAACTCACCAACAAATAAGTAATAAAAAAAATATGATTCGTTATGTGGCAAGTTGCGGTATGACTTAACATCATTGCCAGCCGATACGGGTATGTGAAAATGTTGCTTAGCTCAGACACACGAAAACTGCTGATTATGGACGCTATGAGTTTGGAAAAATTATGCCACAAAATAAAGTTAATTGTTTAAATTGCTATAACTTAGTTATAAAAGGGTTGTGCAAAAAGGCGTGTGCTCAAAGAGTGGAGAAGACTGTTTGCTTAAATGCTTATTTCGTTGGTCCAACAGTCACAACGAAAACTTGTGCCACTTTCAAAAGTTCAACAACACTTTCAAAGATTTGTTAAGATAATTTAAAAATAAGTTTATTTGAAAATTATAATCAAATAAACTGTATTTAAATGTATTTAAATATTGTTAAAATAAGCTAAAATCATTTTGAAACGATTCGATTGCCAACCATTCTTTAAGTATTGACTTCGAAAAGAAAGTTCTGAACTGCAACTATTTCTAATTATTTAAACTATATTTTCATTTGAAGAGATACTTTTTCATTTGATTGAAACATAAACATAAACAGAAGAAAGAAAATAGAAAAAAGCACAGCAATTGCCATTACCATTTGCTCCAATTTCAGCAGATAACCCATTGTCTTCTCCGTCATTATCGGCGAGTTGGTTGATGATGCTGCTCGCTGTCCGTTAGTATAGCATGCAATGCCGCAGAATCCAGTTAAATCAATTAAATCAATGCCAGACAGATAGCCACAAACATTACACACACACAGACACAACAAAAGAACTGCACTTTTTCACTTCACTTGCTTTGCTTTTTTCTCGCTTACTAGTTTAAGTATTAATTTTACATTTACCACACGCAATATGACGTAATACGCCGCCTAATCATACACAATTTGCGAGCGAGATTTTCCACATTTTCCTTGTAGAATTTTGTGGTAATTTTCACTAATGCGAATTAATTTCCAATAATTTTTGCTGCACTGGATTTGCGAGCAGCCACTTTGCAGCACTCAGGCGAGCGTCCAAGTCGGTGTCAAAAAGAAAACAAAAGACTCAAACAGCGAACTTGCTGCTTCTTTCACTTGTGACCGTTAATTTTGTACTAAATGTAATCTCAAGCAATTCCACGTTGATTAGTTTTGCGGCTATGCAGAACAACAACAATAACAACAACACAACACGAAAAAAACAAAATTAAAAGCGACGCTAATAAGCAAAATCCACAAACGCGAACAATAACGAAAGCGCCGTTTCTTTTTTCAGAGTTCCAGAGTTGAGAGATGTAACACAAAATGAAAACAGACAATAGCAACAACAAAAAAAACAATGCTTGTGAGAAATTGGTAGAAACACGTCCGCACCGCTCGAAAGTCAGAATTGTTCTTAAGTTTGCGGCTAAAGAAAGTCATCAATGGACCGTTTTGTTTTTGCGTTTGCTGTCGCTGTTAAGCCGCGAAAGCAAATAGCAGAAGTGCTTCTAGGCATCAGCGAGATGTGTGTGCACGCGCGCGTGTGTTGTGAGTGTTTGTTTGTGTGTGCCATTGGAAATGACCAGCGCATATAGCTGGAGCCAGTGGCGTATCAGCGATAACCAAATAAAAGAGTTAAGCCGACACAAATAAAAAATATTTATGCATAATTAAAACGAAACTTAACTTGGCTAAGAAGCACAAATTAGAAAAAAAGCTATAAAAGAAATTCCAACTCATAGAAAATTTAAATAAAATTAAAACATATCAATTTGACATTAATTACTATTAATTTTAAATATATATTTATGAAGTCGATAGCAGCAAATGTTTAGTTCTTAAATTATTGTTTTAGCTATAACAAATTTATTTTCTCCAACAGTCACTGGCTAAAGTAGCAACAGCAGCAGCAGCGGTAATTATGTGAGCTGCTGCGTCCAAAGCAACTTCAGCGAGATTCTTTCTCTTTTTAGCTTGCATCATCTAACGCTGCTGCTGCTGCTGATGCTGCTCGAGCGGATTGGTGAGTGCTTTTGAGTAATTCTTGTTGAATTTCTTCTTCTTCTTCTTGTTGTTGTTTTTTATTGTTGCTGCAACCGTTTTTTTTTATTTTTATTGCATCACAGGCGATATGTGCTATGATTGCGACGACACCAATTACAACAAAAACAACACTAAAAACAACAAACGACAACGACAACATTCATTTTAAAAACAACAAAACGCTTTTATGTTGCTTGACACCTGCTAGTGACACTCACGGTCTGTCTTTCAGTCTGTCAGTCTGTCCATGTGTATGTAGTCGTATGTTTTGCCTGCACAAAGTGAAGTAAGTCAATTATAAACTTGATGAATTCTAGTTGGGTTTGTTATGAAATTTCTAAAGTTGAAATACAAGATGTGCGAGTTATCGATAACAATCGACAAAATATTCTGCCGTTAAGAATTAAAAAGTATAATTAAATATTTAATGTATGGATACCATATTAATGGCACATGAAAGATGTGCTCGTTTCTTAAATAGAACTTAAATCTGCTTTTAACTTAGAAAAAAAGAATGCATAAATAAAAGAGATTAAACATTTAATTTACTTAGGAATGGTTTTTTGTACTTAAGAAAAAATTAAGACCATTAAGACCCAGCGTTAGTCGACCAGCTAAGCTACCATGTTAAATCGCCTTTACACATGCCTATAAAACTGTTAATAACAAAGTTCCTTCTCATATTTCGTTGTTTAATATTTTCTACTTCAGCTTTCAAGTTGCTCGCCTGAGTCTTTTGTTTTGTGGCTTTAACAATATTTACAGCATCTGCTGCCAAAGCTTATCGCTTTAAGATTTATGACACTAAACCCGCTGTGCTAACATAACTTAGTGTCACTTTTAATCCTAAAGAAGAGATTTCACTCCAACACAACAACAACAACTACACAACAAAATGGAAAAATGAATTGAATTGAATTATTACTGCCAAGATGGAAACATTCTAATCACATTTTCTTCATTTTTTTGTATTACCAATAAGAAATCAAACACAAAATTAAAAAAAAAAGTAAAGTAATCCAAAGCGCAGATAAAACGCCCTGCAGCATTTAAGCTGAATTCATTTTTAAGACGTTTTTCTTTTTTACCTTTTATTGCAGCCGTGAATTTTCCATGGTCAGAAGAAAGACTTTTCAATGGCAGAAACGTTCTAAGGAAGTCATTTATAGAAATGCATAAAAACTGAAAGAGATCAAAAGCGTTGAAGCAGTTAAAAGACGCTTAAATTAGAACATTTTTCCTGGTCGATTTCTTTTAGCATGGGGTAGCCAGCCTGCCAACGCGAACAACAACAACAACAATAACACAAAGCAGTTACAAAGACTTTTATTACGGCCGACAAATCATATACAAAAATAAGACATTTGGAATTTGGTTGGCGGCCACATTTACAGTTATGAGCGCGTTTTTATGAAGGCTTTTAACTAAGCAGTCCACACTTCAAACAGACGACGAAGACGTTAAATGAGCGTGAGTTGGACTGAAAGGTTCTTATTCGCTTGGAACGCGAATGAAGCGTATGAAGCACTCGAGTCACTCAAGCTGTGCACTAATTGGAAATACTTGTGGTGCACCCGGTACACAAGTGAGGGAGCAGGGGCCATGGCGGGAGGGAAGGGGGAAGAAGGAAGCACATTAATCGCTGGAGATAGAGTTGAAGGTGTTTGAAAAGCGGAAGTGTACGACGGTGTGTGTGTGTGTATGTACATGGGAAGAAATTATGCGGAAGTGGAATTGAGTGTAACTAACGAGAATATTTGACTGGATTTAAAGTTAAAACTTGCACAGAATAAAAAACGAATTGGAACCAACTTTGACTTTTAAAGATTTGTTAATAAAAAAAACAACGACCCAAAAAAAACCCAAATACAAATATTTGAACAAATTAGCAAAAACCTTAATCAGAGCATGAATTATATATATATTTTGTTGTTGTTGTTGGCAATTAAACACACAAAATGTATATAGCGCAAATGAAAACCCAACAACACAAATAAGCAAATTCATCTAAGCCACTTTGTAAAGCCAAATTAACGCGCAGCTAAAGCAGCAATAAAAGATACGACGCGGCAAATACTTCACGCCGTAAAAAGAGAGATACAGTATCTGCGAATTGTTGTTTTTGTTTTGTTGCTGCTGCTGTTGTTGTTGTATCTATCGTTGTTTAAACTGGTTCAAGTTTGCAGCTCGTTAAGTTGGCGGCACTTTAAGCTGGGCTTGAGTCTTACGCGTGCGTCTCTCGGCTTAAGAGCCGCAAAATAGTTTGGTGCACAGGTGTGAGTGCGTGCTTATCTGCGTATCTATGTGTACGTATGTATGTGCGTGTGTGTGTGCTAGTGTTACACATTTTTATTTTCGGTTGGTATGTGTCTTTGATTTGGCAATGCAATGCAACACCTGCTGCTGTTGCTGCTGTTGTTGTTGCCTTTTTCGGCTGCTGTTGTCTTAAATCCGAATTTAGCACTTGCCATGCCAGTGTGGCTTAAATGCCCCTTTTTCCCGCACATACATAAGAAAAAATAAATGAAAACAAATGGCCAGCAATATTTATTGCTTTGAAATAATGTTTTTTTTTTGTGTTTTGTTGTTTTTGTAATGTTTTTGTTTGCTCTGAGCGGTTTTAGCTTGCGGCTGGCTGCATCATTGCCGCCGCCAGTTGGCTTTATCGCTTCTGGGCCACTCTATTTGCATTTTGTTTGGTGTGACCTTAATGAACTTGTTGTTAGCGCGCTGTCGGTGTGAAATCTGGCTGCTTTAAGTTTTTTCGTTTGTTTTTTAGTTTGTTTATTTGTTTTGTTGCTTTAATCTGTATCTTATTTAAATTTTTTTCGGTGGTGTGATAAGTTTCTTGCGCTTGCACAAATTTAATTTGCATTATTGTGAAACGGTTGTCTTAAGATTTTTATGTTTTTTCTTATATTTTTGTTTATATGCAAGATGCTTAAATGTTATTTCAATAATATTAAATTTCACACCTCAACTAACTCTTAATATTTCATGTTAAAAAGAACTTGCACAATATATTTATTAACTCATGCTTGGATTAACTGAAATCAATTTAAATATATTAAATAATTTGTTATAGAACTTTAAAATTTTAAGTTTTCACTAGCAAGAAAACAAAAGACTTAGACAACAAACCCAGAATTTCAAAACAGCTTAAAATAAAATAAAAATTTTAAGTGGAACTCATTTAAGTTGGTTGGCGCCTTGTATATATTGTCGATATTTATGCCAATTATATCAGCTGTTATTCTTCAAAAGTTTACTCCACCCAAAAATATGTTTGTGAGGAATACATTTAAATCCCTTGCATAGCTTACAAATTGAAGCCACGTAATCGTATATCAGCTATTTTTCATACGGAAGAAGAATCTATATACATATATAAATGAATTCTTCTTTCTTTCTTTCTTTCTTTCTTTCTTTGTACCAAATAGTGCGCCTAAACCATTCATCCGATTGTGATGAAAATTTGGGAAGTTGCTATGCTCACGCCAATATCAATAAAAGAAAAACTTTGAAGGCAATTTTTTATAATCGATGTCGTTACAGTCAGTTGTTCGATATTGTGATTGACATTCTGAATATAAATATATCAGCAACTAACTACTAAAATGTATACCAAAGACGAAGTTACTTAAAACGTCAAGCATAAGCTTGAAAGAAACTTTAAAAATATTATTAAGGAGAAGTCGTAAAATGAAAATTATATATAAAGTTATTAATTTCAGTCTAACATTTAAAAAAAACCTTTAATTGAACTGCGATTTCCCAAATTACAAAATAACCACGTACGGTTAACAAGTACAAAATTGAGCGATGTCGCACAATCTCATGCCACGGCTTAATCAAAACGCTAACGAAATGACAATGAAACAATCAAAATCAATTCAGCTAATTGAAATGTAATTTTCGAATTTAACTAATTTGCATTTTGTGGCATTATCCACACGCTAGAAGCCGACCAACCTAAAAAAAAGGAAATGCGACTATAAAAGCGCATTTCGCAAGTGCAACAAACACATTCGAGTGATCCACTCTGAGAATAAACTACTAAAATATCGAATTCCATCAATAAACGAAAATGTCGCGTAGTCTAACTGCTGCAATTGTGCTGTACAGTATTTACGGTGCGGTATTTGTGGCTGCTATGCCACATCCACCGGCCACTACAGCTGCGCCATTAGTCGCCGCACAACGTTCCTACGACACAAAGTTCGATAACATCGATGTGGACGAGATACTGGGACAGGAGCGTCTGCTCAAGAACTATGTGCGTTGTCTGGAAGGTGCAGGACCGTGCACGCCCGACGGCAAACTGCTCAAGGGTATGTCGAATTTTTATTTACAAATGCGTTTTATATGTAAATTACAGTTTTGTTTTGTTTTCGACACTATTCAATGTTTGTCTGTCTGTGTTGTTAATGTGCTGCGGGTGTTTTGAAGGATTTGCCAATTTCAGAGACACTGCCGGACGCAATTTTAACCGGATGCGAGAAGTGCTCGGCGAAGCAGAAGGCCAGCTCGGAGAAGGTGACACGCTTTTTGATCGACAACCGTCCCGACGATTGGTCACGCTTAGAGAAAATCTACGATCAGGAAGGTACGTACCGCAAGGCCTATATGGCGGAGAAGATCGCCAACAAGGATTCTACAACTAAGCCGTGACAGTTGGCATTGTTATGACCGGTTAATTTGGAGAATTGTGACCCCGTCTGTGACCTGGCAAATGATTTCACATGTAAAGTAACCACAATAAAATCTAAACTTAAGCCTGCAATTGTATGGGAGCGTGCATTTCCTCATGACTTGAGAATTTAAGAGTCCGCCAACTCGTAAATCATGGTCACATTCAGAACGTGACATATTATACATAAATCATTTTCATCGATGAATAACGCCGCAGCAGCGTCTCCTAAATCAAAGTTCTCGCGTCCGACAGACAGGCCGACAGACAGACAGACAGACCGGCAGTAAGCTGAGCTAAGCGTCTTGTCTGGTTCTGTGAATCTAGTTTTTAGGCTCTTCTATTTTTGTTGCTGCTACCGATGCTCCAAATGATGTTTGGCAGCTCTGACTGACTGAGTAGGTTCTTCTGGCATACCCGGTCACCTACTCAAAAACAGCGACAGCAACAACAGGAACAACAACAACCACAAAACGTGTTCTTAATCAAAGCGACTTGTTTAAAATGAAAATGCTTAAACGTTAGTTAAATGCATTTTTCTGGTCGTGGTTGTTGGTGGTGGTGAGTGCCCGCAGGAGCTTTGCTAAAATGTCCAAGAATTGGCACAGCACAAATAGAACTTGAGTGAAATTTATTGGAGCAACCAATAAAAAGTCTGCAAATGCTTCGGGATATATTAAATAGGTTAGACCAAGTTTTTATGGTTGCATATTTTCAAAATTTTAGCATTTTTTTTACTCGTAAAAAAATATTAGTAAAAGTAAATGGTCCTTTTTCATATGACATAAAAACTTGGACTACCCTAACGCTTGCATAGCTACTCCAAATGGCTTTAGCATACCATCGATCTATCATATCCAAAGTTTACAAACAAATCAGGAAGCATTTTCGGTAGAAAAAATTAACTTAAATTGACTATTGAAGCATAAAAGTGACAGCAACAAATTCACATAAAAATGTTCAAATACAACAAATAAAAATAAAACAAAAAAAAAAACTTAACGCTTGGCGAATTTTCGAAGGAGACAAGAAGAAAAAAAACCGAAACGCGTGGCAAATATCGCGAGCTTTGGTGCTGCGCTCGTTGCCAATCAAAATTTTGTTGGAAATAAATTTAACCTGTTTTGCGCTTTTTGGCGTTGTTAACAGACGGACAGACAGACAGAAGGACGGACAGGTCTGCATTGCAAGTTTTTTTTGTTTTTTTTGAGTTTTTTGTTTATTTGTTCGTTTGTTTGTTGTTAAATGACAGTTATGCAATAACGTGTTGCAGCAAATATTTTGTTGTTGTTGTTGTTGCAATTTGCACTGGAATGCAAGAAATGCTTAAATTATGCGTGCACTTACACTTACACGCAAACAAATGTGTGCGCGTATGTATTGGTATGGAGTAAATCGATTTTACAAAGGTGCGGAAGTGAATTTGTTAACATGTAAAATAACAACAAAACCTGTTGCAAAAATTTGTTGTTAATAATTTTAAGTGGAAATTTTAAAATTCACATTTTAAAGTAAATTTAACAAAAGTTTTTATTTAATTTTAACTATGAAGTTTTTTAACGTTCATATACAACGCTAAAAGTAAAAGGGAACAATTTAAAAATCGTATGTGGAATTAAATTTAAAAATTCAAAGCGAAAAATTTAAAATTGCTCAAAGTTCGTAAATATGTGCTAAACTTATAAAGAATTTTAGTTTTTTTCTTCTATAGGAAGTGCCTAAACTTGTAGTACATAATTTGGGCACTACAAGATATTTTCTGCATTGTTTAGCTTCGAAGTTTTTCCAAGTTTTATTAACTCTAAATGTTGTTGTTGTCCTCTAACACCGCTCTGCCCTTCAATTTTCAATGAGATCGAGAAAAATTAAAAACAAAATCATCTCAACGAACCAAACAATCTAGAGGAAAAGTGAAAATGACTATCGACATGTAATTTGAAAGCGCAAGTATGTCTTCAATATGTATAAGTACATATGTATTTTTTATATATGTATTTAACACATGTGTTAATTAAAAGTTTATTCGAGTGTAATTTCTTAAAATTCTTTTTTCTTTGGCAGTCAATTAAATGAGTTCTAAGTGAAGTAGCGCCAGATCTGATGTCAATAGAAGCTTTAATAACAGTCTCAGTTTGTCTAAATAATAAAAATGTGACTTACACTACTTTGACTTTGACCGCTTCATATATAGAATAAGAATTTTTTTTCAAACAAATTCCGAATGTTATGATATTCCATACTTACATGTAATTGTTTACTTTTGCTTACAAGTGTTCCATAATTATTTAAAACAACGCTTACCTGTAATGGAAAAAAGAAAAAAAGAAAAACATGAAATTAACAAAAAGTATCGACAATTATTTTAATTGCTTGCAGATTTAATCGAAAAGTAAAAAGCAGCTAAGTACAGTATTACCCAAAATTTAAGTATGCTCGCCGATGGTATAGCACAAGCACACTATCAACAACAACAACAATAACAACAACAAAAACAAAAAACAAGTTATATACGCTGTGAATACGAGTAGACCCTGCACTCCCTCCGCGAGCTAGACCCTGCACATTAACGACCGCAAACTTAACTTCACGCAACTTGTGTACCTATCCAAGCCGAGCCAAGCCAAGAGTCAAGTCAAGACGGCAAAGTCAAAAGGTCAAAACACACCAAAAAAAAAAATATAAGAAAAATAAAAATAATCCACGAAGGGAAAAAATTGGTAAATGTGCAAAACAAAAACAACAATAGTAACAACAACAAAAACAACATGTAGAAACCACTACAACAAGTAAATGCGCCTTACACAATTTTTTTTCTTCTCCTTTTTGCTTTTAGCCAAAAATGTCAATTAGGCGGTTTTTGTCTTTGGGCTTTGTTAATACGACTACTTGACATTTGTTGTTGTTGTAAGCGCAATTTTGACAGCGAAAAAAACAACTTACAAAACAACCTGTTTTGTCTTATTTTGTTGTATCTGGGAAATTTTTTTTGAATTTTTTTTTTTTGGTTGTATAGTTTTTTTTATTTGCTTAACTGCACATCAAAACACGCTTAAACGCTCTTAAGCGTTTTTGACACCGTCACCGCCACCGAGCTATTTTTCGGCAGTTCAGCCAGTGCTGCCTGCCGGCCTGTCACAGCTGAACGCGTCCGTCAATTTTTCAACTCTTGACGCCAGTGAATGCGTTTTTAAATGGAGTCTTTATTTTAATGTTTCTGTTGTTGTTATTATTTGTTGTTGCGAGTAATTAATGTCGACTGTTGTTTTTGCATATCCACACACACATACACACACATATATATTTTGTAATTAAGTTATTATTCAGCTATTAAGTACTTACGCGGGTTAAGTAAGAAAAATCTTATAAATACGACATTCGTCATTGTTTTTGTTTTGTTTTTGTTTTTGCTGTTTTTTCGCTAACCCGATACGATAATTGAAATTATAAAATTATGAAATTGTTGCAAAGGCTCGTTAAAAATTATGTTGTTGCATTGAAATGTCGTAAATTTGTTAAAATTGTCGTTAATGGCTTTAATCGAATGCAATAAACGGTCGATAAACCGATATTTGCTGCAATTATGGCCACATGAGCTTGAATTGTATTTCCTTACTCCGGCCACACAAATAAAGTTTATTGAAAATAATTTCGGTTGAAAAGTCACTGACTTTATCATTTTCGAAATGGAGATGGCGCTATTTTGGAATGTATGTAATTATATTATGTATTATCAATATAAATGTACAATGTATATGAGCAAAACTAGCAAGTACCAGACATAATAACCCCCCTTTCCTCTCTAAATATGACGCTTAGTGCCATGGCACTTTGATTCAATTCCTTGGCACCTGTTTAATTCAAATCAATTTCGAAATATCTGTTACCTTCTGCTTGTGCCTTATTTAAGCTACATTTATTTTTTCCACAACTTGTGCATACCTCTAAGAATAAATTTGTACACACACACATGGAATGTGTCTTCAAGCCGCCCACATACGCATTTCATTCGCATGCCTCAAAATACCAATTCAAGTCAATTACACGAGTACTTATAAATACAACTTACGTCAGTAAGTATTGCCAATACACACACGCACACACAGACACACGTTTTCCTTACAAATGTCGCGTCATGTAACACGAAAAACAAATAACACGAAAACAACAAAACACTTGAAGCCTTAGGAAGGTTCTTTAATTTTAGCTTGAACCGTAAGTAAGTATCTAGACAAGACGTAGAGTCTTCGTCAGCAAAGAAGAAGAAAACAAAATTAAAAGAGAAGAAAAGAAAAGATAAGAGAAGAAATTTCATGAAATTGTGGAAATAATAAGTCTAATGACCTGACGGTTTGTTCAATAATGCCACTCATACTTTGAGCTTGAGTATTCTAATTTTATGAGCACCTCGCATTATACTTGGTTGGGAATTTTCTTCATTTGGTGACATTTGAGAAACATGAAGTGAAGAAGTTTGTTTGTAATAAATATAAAAAATACAACAAAAATGTATGACTATAACTAATACAAGAGGTAATATTATTTCTCTATTGAGCTACATATTAATATATATGAAAAACAGAAGTGCTCCTCACCTTTTCTAATAACAAATATTTGACGCCATCTAGCAGTACAATATACAACCATTATAAATGTAAGAAGAAAAGAGCGACATCTAACAATCAATAATTAAAACATTCAAAGTTTTTAGATAGGAATAATATTTTTGATGTACTTTTGTTATATTGAATACAATATTTAACAAAAAAAGTTGTTCCAATTATGTGCTTAGTATTAACTTCTAGACCCAACAAATCCGTTAATAATAATAAAGCGATCCAGACTATTAAAATGCATTACTTTCCGTTCGAATAAAAACGTTCGAGTACTTCAATCCAAATGACACTTGACACGCAAAAGCAATTAAGTGCCGAAATAAATTTGCACAGTCACTTGAATTCGCTCTCAGTCATACATTATAATGTTCCAACTAAATATGGTGTACGAGTATGTATATAGGATGTATATAGTAGGAATTCAAAAAGTAGCGAACTTTTCCAAAGAACCTTAAATGTTTGTTGTAGTATTTTGAGCTAATGACTCTCTAATGACACTTCTATAATGACACCAATGACGTATGTATCTGGCGGCATTATTACACAATCTGGAAATGCTTTTGAGCTAAACTCGATAATCAAACGAACCGAACTGAACTGAATGCAGTATCGCAGAGGCGTGTGACCGCGTTAATGTGTAAAATAGTTAACAGGTAGTAGCGAAATTTTCTAACTATTCTTTAGAAATTGCAGCTGAATGTGAGGAATGTGGGTCAAGTACTTCCACCAACAAAAGTTGAACGAAATAATATTAATTACTTGTTAATTACGCGGATGATAAAAGGTGTTTGTATGAAAGTAACTTAACTATACTTAGTTAATTTTTCATTTAATATATAAAACCAAGTAGAGAAAATCTCTATTAAACTTGGATTCTATTAAACCTTTCTTTGGCATTCCATTAAAAGTTAATGGAATACAATGAGATGTATTAGAATGGCAGAGGATTTGTTTATACACGACAAAAAAATTAACAATTGTCACTGACATTTTTTGTTAATAGAATTTACGTTTATTTTAATTTAAAGCTCTTTTGCAATTACCGAAAGTAATTTTCAAATCGAATTACGTTTTGCAGCAGAATGCAGGATATCCTTTTACAAGCCACCGCACTTACTTCAAAGAGGATATCTTCGCTACTTCACTTATTCTGTAAGTCTTACAGTTGACTAGATGATGATTTGTTGCTGCGAGAAGTCTTTGGCACATGCTGCACACCAATCACCAAGCAGTCAACCAAGACACTGCAACCTGAATTGGAACACTCTAGAGCGCATTCATTTTCCTCGGCAGTCACTCGAAACGTGTTTTTCAGTCAGTCGCATAACTAAACTGGATCACATGTCATATTATGTTGTGCCATTTTCGCCCCTTTTTTTGGTCGATTGAAGAAAATTGCCGCGCTGCAATTTCGCAAAGGAAACGACTTCGTACAAACGCTCGTATGAAGCGTATGCAAACATTAATTGGCATAAATTTGAGCCATCTGTAGCTGGAGGGAGAATTCGTCTTTGTGCGCTAAAAGAGTGACGAAATGTTAAATGGCTTGTAAAAAGGTTGATATGCCAAAGTGGATAGTGATGGTCCGTTGAACGGGAACTGGAACAAACAAAGGAGTAAAGGAAGCCATTCAAATGAGAGAAAGAAAAAGGGACTGTTAAAACAATAAAATAAGTTTTATGTTGGTTATGTTGTATTTTAGAAATAAAAACCAGTCTGATGACACCCTTAAGGACCAGTGTCATTCTTTACAACCAATTCAACATCCATTAGAGTTAAAGGCCTAAATTAAATGCACATTTCAACAATAAGAATCAATAATGTGTTAAATTAAAGTCATAAATAAACGAAAACATATTTTGGAGTGTAATCGCTTCCTGTCGAAGTTTACCCAACGCAAGCAAACTCGAACGCCAGAAATCGCATTTGGAAAATACAAAAGAATTTTCCAGATAATTTCGCACTTGGCTTGAGAAATTGCCAATTTCCAAGCACAGCAAAAAACAAACAAACAGACAGACAGACAGACAGACAGACAGACAAAAAAAATACCGGCAGGCAGTAAAACCGCTTTTTGAGCAACTGTTGCTGCTGCAATTTCAATTGCAATTGCATTTCAATTTCGTCTTAACAATTTGTTAGTATTGCAGAATCACTCGCTGGCAATTTGCATTCAATGAGCTTCTTTCGATTATACAACGCAAACAATACAAGCGAGTGCCGTGCCCACTTTTCTATTAAGACATCAATTTGGGAATTGGACGCTAAACCGAATGAGAGAAAAACAAATTGAGGCATTTGCGGTGCAGTTTCAGTTCACACATGATCATGAATCATCATGTTGTTGTTGTTCTTGCTGTTGCTCTTGATGATGATGATAATGACAGTGCAATAAAAATTGTAGCTAACAAATAATTCCATCTATTGGCTATAAGAATGGTCTTGGTTTCGTAGATTTATTTAAAGTTACAAAAGAGCGTTGTTACTTAACTGTTATTTGCACTGTTACATATATATAAACTTATACATAAAGTATATGATATTCCTTGTATATATTTAATATATGTTCTATACTTAATTAATATTTTAAGATATCCAAAAATCGAATAAGCCATTTTTTAACCCCAACTTAAAAAAAAAGTTTAATCAATTCAAATCCCACATTAAACTACCTTCCGAATAAGCTTCCTCTTTCGATTAAACAGTCGGTGTTTTGTTGTTGTTGTTTTTGTTTTTTCGTTTTTTCTGTTGTTGTTGTTTACTATATATTTAAATCAATTAAATTTGAATCAGCTTCTACGATTTTATTGGTGCGGTTGAGTAAATACAAAAGCAACACAAAAGTCAGCAACTGTTGCCGCTAGACAAACTTCCGGTGTGCCGCGTCTATTTTGAGTTAACCAGCGTTTGTTTAAGCGTGTTTCACGTTAAATTTGTTGGGTTTTGTTTCGACTTTTTTGTGGCGGACGACTTGATTGTCAATCAATCGGATTTGTTTAGATTCAATGAACCTTTGCATTAGGGAAAGGGAAATTGGAAATTGGAAATTGTTTGGTTTATGGTTAGGGCAATTTTCAAATTACATTTGGACAAATACAAAAGCCGCTCAATGAATGAGTTGATAAAGTTAAGTACGAGAGATAAATCAGTAACAAACTTATACGAGTACCAACTACACACACTAAATACTAACATTAAAAATGTTAATTTGAAAGGGACATCAATTTCTTATTTAGATTTGTTAACTAATTGAATTAAATAAACTTTAAATAATATTTTTTTAAATCTGCCAAGTAGAGTTAGTAATAAAATGTCAATAAAATCGCCGAAAAGAGTAAACAAACGAACAAATAAGACATCACTCAATGTTGTCAAGTTCACAAAACTGCTCGACGACTTCGAGATACATTTAAGCGCTTTAAAGAAGTCGTATAAATATTATAATGAAAGAAAAATTAAAAAAATTAACCTTCATAAAGACTCAACAATGAACAACGAACAAGCTCAAATACAACCAAACTACAAAAAAAAAACAATCCGATGTAAGATAAAACATGATAAACTGAGGTAAAAGCAATAAAGCCGAGCAGACTGTGTAATAGATGAAGAAAAAAAGTCATCACAGTTGACGCAAATGTCAAGTTCAACCGAAAATGCAACACCGAAGTTAAATGTACATACATACTCATACATATGCTGGAACATTTGTCAGCTTTTAAGTATATATACAATATATATACTTCTTAAGCTTAAGGAAATTACTTGAAATGCTATAGAAAAGAGCTTTAAGTGTTAAAATCTGTAAAACAATGGTTCAACATTTTTGCGTATTTTACGAGACCTACACTCAACTTACGACAGTATCAATGAATACCTTTTTATAAAAAATTTCCACTTGAAGACTTCCGATAGAAGCGCTACACCCATAAAAAGGGCGCTAAAACATTTTATGACAATATCAAATTAAATACTTCACATGTCTCAGGGTCTTGTACAGACAGACAAAAGTAAGTTTATAATACAATATATGACATACATACAAACTCGTATAGGTATGTACTCATATATCGTATCGCTGTTTTAAGTTTTCATTATGCACAGATAAGAAGTCCAATTGTTGTATTAAGTTGTTTAAATGTTTTCGTTTCAATTGCACAATTGTGATGAATCGCTTTCGGAGCTTTGGAGCGCCAATGTCATTATTGACATTTACACTAAATGATGGAATTGATAGTAAATTTATGACTTGTATTTGGGTAAACTGTCACGCAAGGTTTATACCTTTATTTGTAATTAAAAAAATTTTGTGTAGTTTTGGCGCGCATTTTCACGTTGAGCGTTTCTTTTTTTTTCATCATTTTCATCAGGTATATGCGAATATTCATAAGAAAAGCTCAAGGCTAGCGTGACGTTTAAATGTCAAATTGTTGATTTAATAAACGTTCAAATGTCATCATAACTTGTCTGCATTGTTTATGCGATTTCTATGTGTATGTGTGTGCGTGTGTGTGTGTGCTGAACAAATATTCTTAAGCAAATATTAATTTATGAAGTTTTAATATTTGAAAACAATGTGTGACAAATTGGCTTTTGCTAATTAACGCTGCCAGTTGTTGGATTTTTTTGCGTCTTCTCTTTTTTTTAGTCTCGAATAATATTAGCATACATAATTGCGTTAAGAATTTATTGTTGAAATTTATTTATCTTAATAACGCTTAACTATAAATATTTAATTTAAATTGGAAATTTCAAAATTCATATTCTAGAGATGATTTATTGTGGGGAGAAAAAACGAGTTTATAGTATAAAATATCATTTCTAATCGTAAGATAAAAAGGGGAAAGTGTGATATCGTCAGTAGTCGTGATTAAGAGACGCTTAATAGTCGACGAAATAATTTTAGATATTTTTTATATCTCAGATATTTCAATACAAACTACGATTTCAAAAATTTATTTTTGATCTAACTGCTGCGTATTTAAATTGTGAAGATATGCGAAAAAGTTAATAACAAATACTGTCATATTTTACAAGTACTTGAAAAACACTTGTGGTAGTAAACTACCAACACGTAAAATCCTGAATGCCTTCAGGCGTGAAAGTAATGCCATTACGTGTGGAAAAATACAATCACAACATTACCAAATACATTCCGTAAATAGGCGCATATACATACATATGTATGCCTAACATATCATACATACTATAAATTTTTTTTTTTTTTTTTTTTTTTTTTTTTTTTTTTAACAAATTATATTTATTTAATGGATCTTCTCATTTGAGACTAACAATAAGTTTATAAATCTTAAATCTAATCGAAAACTACTCCATCTATGTTAGGAGTAATATTGTTGGAGCGGTCCTCTTAATTACAGGGCTGGTAAGTCTTTTCTTCGTAGACGTGTTGTGCTGCTTGTGTTAGTCAGAGCAGTAGCTAGTGGGTTTGGGTGGTTTTGTAGTTTCTCCAGATATCTTTGCCTAATACGGGGGAATACATCTTTCCCCATTGGAATGTTGAGGTCAGTATGTATATTTTCATTCCTTAAATACCAAGGAGCTCCCGTTATTGTTCTAAGTATCTTTGACTGAGCCCTCTGTATGAGTTCGATGTTTATTTTACTTGCATTTCCCCATAGCTGGATACCATATGTCCAGATCGGTTTTAAGATGCTGTTATACAGGAGTACTTTGAATTCTAGGCTCAGCGGAGTTCTATGATTTATAAGCCAGTGTAGACTGCAGGCTTTTAGTTTTATATGAGTTCGCTTGGTCTCAATATGTTTTCGCCACGTCAGACGCCTGTCTAAGTGGATACCAAGGTATGTAACTTCATTTGCTTGCGGGATGATGACATTGTTTAGTGTAACTGTGGGGCATGTACTCGCTCTTAATGTAAATGTTACATGTTTACTCTTCTGCTCGTTTACTTTTATACGCCAATTCGACAACCATTTTCCTACAACTTTTAAGTGCTCTCCCAATTCTGTGGACGCTTTTACTGGGCATTTATTAGAACTCAGTATTGCGGTATCATCGGCGAATGTTGACGTAACTAACCTACTATTCGTTGGTAAGTCAGACGTGAACAGGATATATAGGATTGGGCCGAGAACGCTACCCTGTGGAACTCCAGCTTTTATATCATGATCTTTCGTTACAAATTCTTTATATTTTACCCGGAAAATTCGGTGTGACAGGTAAGACTTCAATATCTGATGGTAGTTTCGTGGAAGTAAGCACATAATTTTGTACATTAGACCCTCGTGCCACACTCTGTCAAAAGCCTGAGCAACGTCTAGAAATATAGCAGAGCTGTACTACTACTATAAATATGTTAACGAAAAGTACACATCTTCAAATAAACAATTTATTTTCCATTGTTTTGACATGGCTTCGACCGGTGCTCCAGCCTCGTTTTTGCTCATGGTAAAATTTACTTTGCAAAACGCAGCAAAGTAAAATTATAAACAACATCAAAGGTATCGAATTAAATAAATTGTTGAGTGTAAAAAGTTAAGTGAAGCAATAAAAACTTAATTGAAGTCGTAAAATTAACGCTGACCAATTTCTTTATCGATTTGTGCTTTTGATTTTTATGACAAAATTCAACAGAATCACCTCATTAAAAGCGAACTAGCCTCATTTAAGAAAAGTTGGAAAATGTCAAGTCCATAAAAGTGGGCTCGAAACCTAAAAACCTACTTAAGCGTTATCGGCAAATCGATGAGGTGCGGGGCGATGCGATGCGGCGTGTTCAAAGCGTTTTCGTTTTCGAAAAGCATATTAAAGTAAATGGAGAGCAACAAGTTGTAGAATATTATGCCCACAGGTAGTAGGAGTACACTTGAAGTTCTAGACGCCAACTATTAAAATAGTTAAAAAGACTTTAAAATTTTTAAATTCCTTTTTGCTGGTTTAGATACATTTTTTGATATATTTTTAAAAGAAGTAAAAAAAACTATCATAATTACAACAATTTCAACAACAAACTCCTCTTGTAAGTCTTCCAGTGTAGTAGATAAGCAAAAAAAATGCATTAACGCTGCCATTGAAGAAATATTAAAAGCGAAATTTAAGCAATATTCCGGCTGATTAGAAAACTCAATAAATTTTATTGACATCGATACTTGAGAGCTCGCTTATCTTTTGTTTACTTAGGTACTTAAATAAATTTCATTTTTGTTGGTATTTTCTGTTTTCGTTTAGTTTGCTTGAGGTTGACAATTGTTCCGAAATTTTTATTGAGGTAGTCACCAACATTTTTGCCCTGACGAGGTCTGACTGGCTCCGACTTACATATTTTCCAATTATTGTTTACATTTTTTTCACTTTGTCGAATTTTATCAGTTGCGTAAAAAAATGTTCGACAAATTGCAAAGATAAGAGAAGAATTTTGTAATTTTACTAAAAACGTTTCTAAGGCATTTTTTACTTTAATGGCTGAGGATAACCAACAACTTAAGTCGTAAAAACATAAGGAAATATTTTCCATGCTACGACATTAAGTTGGATCGAAAAATACTTTGATATATAATTTAAAACAAAAAAATTACGTTTTCTTTGGGTTTCTTATGAAACAAACCAGGCGCAACATTTTATGGGACATTTGGTGCCGGCCACTCTCGATGGCATTTAAATGACACACTTCCGCACTTTTCGCATCGCACCATGCCACAACAACCAACAGTAACGCCCCCTGTGCGACATTTTCTCCAAACAACATTTATCTTAAAAAATACAAGTCGACAATTGCCGAAGCAGTATCTTCCGAATGCATTTCTCTCGACGCATTTATATAAGTATAAATACAAAAACAAATAATAAGCAGATATTTGACGCATTGGCTGAACTTGTTTTAGCGCGAGCGAGTACGCGCGCGCGCTTTTCCTTGATGCGACGACTTTTCCAACTCTGCATGACAAGTGCGTAAAAACCTGAGTGAAATTCCTTTGGGCAAGCCAACACAAGCGCGCGGGCTCGTTCGTCAGAAGCGGGAAGTGGGCTTGTCCAAAAAACAACAACAACAACAACAACAACAACAACAACAAAAATAATAAATAAAATAATATAAAATAAAATAAAAGCGTCAAATGAAGCATCATCCAGCAAGGCGGATGTAATTCTTATTTGTACACTCGAGTATAAATGGCAACACTGTTTTTTTGTTGTTGCTGCTTTTTTTTCTACTTGCAGCTGATGTCGCCATATTGGTTCCTCAATGTTATTTAAAGAAAATTTATGGCTTTGCACATCGCCATAAACTTTTGCGTCGCCGCGTATAAGGATTTCTCTTTGATGCTCAAATGGGCGTTTTTTCGTTTGTCGTCATCGGGCGGCGGCTGTCTATGAGCCGTCATAAATGGAACGTTAATGGCTGTCATGGAAAACCGACAAATTCAATAAAGAATCGAAAGCAAAAAAAATCTTCTCAATAAAAGTTATAGATTTTAAAAATTAAAGCTTTAAAGCTGCTGAAACTTTACGTCTAATCAAATTTCGTATTTATGCTATGTGAGCAATTTTACTTAAAGAAGCTTTATTTGATTTTCCATCAATTTTTATTTATTTTTGTTATGGTTGACAATTGTTTAAACTTTATATGACATTGTTTAGGAGTCCTACTAGTAGTAAAGAAAATATTTAATTAAATCTCTTTAGGCAAGTGTTTGACAAATCTTCTGAGAGCAACAACTTGCTTCGAAAAAATAAAACAAGCTTGACTTACACTCTGCCAAGGTTTAGCCCAAATTTAAGCAAATATTATGAGGACAATGGTCCATGAGGAATGAAAGCGATGGTCCCATATCAGCCCACATCAACTCTAAAAATTAACCATAAAAAGCTGATAATGATGATTAGCTTTAGGATTGTTGCTTATATTATTTATATTTTTTTAAGCGTCAAGATTTATAATCAACAAATTTAAAAAAAAAAAATTTATTATAATATATTACAAAAAAAAAAACTTAAACATTTTGAACTTTTTGACAATTTTCACACATTTTTTAATTTTAAAAGTTTCATTGGCTAAACTGTTAATATTTTCCCGAAGTTACTATTGTTGTTGTTGTTGATATTTATTTCTTGTATTAGCTGCAACAGAAACGAGGCTACTCAAATACTAAATTTAAAGCACCTGCTCCTCTACTCGACTCTAAGCGTTACAAGAAAAATGCCTATATTGATCAACAACAACAACAACAACGACCACAACAAAATAACGCAAACGATCGAACAGTCAACTCTATTGAAATTTGAAATACAACCTGACAACGTTGCTGCCATGCGTCTGTCTGTGACTATGAGCAGCAGCAACGGAAACAGCAGCAGCAGCAGCAACAGGCGCTAATCTATCGACGCTGCAGCATTTATGGGTGAAAGTTGTTGTATTATCTGAACGAACTACAACAACAGAGACAAAACAAATTCCAATTACAACAACAAAAACAAAAACAACAAAAGAGCTAACCGAAAATATGTGAACTGGCCGGTTATTTTTTGTTGTTGTTTTTTTTTTGTTGTTGTATATTTTAGCATATCTTAACTTGTCAAAAGACCACAACCACAACATACCAAAAAAAAACCCGAAAATCTGAAACGCGTGGATTTGTGTGTTTTCGCACCGCAGCTAAAACTATTCGTTACGGCGGCGGGGCGGCAGCTGCGACGGCGGCTTACGAATAAGTAAACAATTTTTCATGTAAATTTAAAATGCGTACCTCGTAACTTTTTGCGTGTAAAATTGATGACGGAAAACTTTTTTTTTGGTATTTGTTGTGGTATTTTGTTTCCAGACACAAAATTCACGCCGTCAACCGATAATCTTAGACAATTTGGAGAACTTCGAAAAAATGTGAAGAAGCAACAACAAAAAACCAGATTTTAATATAATTTTACCAACGCCTGCCAAAAAAAATAACAGAAAACATAAAAAATTGGAAACGAAATCCCACAAATTGCGTCGCTGCTGACTAATTCGATAGACGACGCGCCATCGGAGCTGATCTTTGTTGACAACTTGAACCGGCTCGGGTGAAAATTTCACCTGTTTCGAATGAATTTTCGTATGTTGTTGACTGCTGGCAATAGCAACAACAGCAGAAGCAACAATAACAGCAGCAGCAACATAAATATTTGCAGTGGTTTTATTGAGAAAACGAATGACTGGATTTACGCATTACGTTAGATACGCTGCTTCCATGGAATTTTCGAAAAGTAAAAATTTAATAAATTACAAATTGGAATTTTTAAAGAAATTGAAAACTATTTGCATACTTGTTGTTGTTGTTGTTGTTATTGTTGTTGTTATTGGAAATGCAACGTGTTGAAAGTTATTTTTGAACTCAGTTCATATCGAAACCAAAGTTCAAAACTTAATATCTGAAGTATTTGATTGCCTCTTTAGACTTAGCGAAAAGTCTAAAAATCTCCGCTCATTAGCATTTTATAATTATTTATGCAAATTCTCAAGAGTTCCTCATAACAACAACACAGTCAGCTACATAGCTACTCTTTGTTGTACATGCATATTTTCTCTGGCAACATCGGCTAAAGTGGAAAATTTCCTACACTTAATATTCGAATGAGCGCGCGCGAGTGCGTCTTGTGATCATGTCTTGTCTTGGCTTAGATTGGATTGGATTCGTTTGACTTGTCCGTCTGTCGGTCGGTCGTCTTGTTAAAGCTAGCGAAAATGTGGCAACATCGACGACAACAAATTTCCAAATCGTGCGCCAAACACCGACTTCTAGTGTTGCCAACAATTGCCGATGACATACTAAAAAATATGCGGTCTCGAAAAGTTTCTTCTATTTATGGATGCAACTAACGCAATTTTACGCCGCTGTCGGTTGGCGCTGCTTGCAACCAGCTGAAAGACAAACACCAAAAGGCAAAATGTTGTCAATCGAAATGAAATTGGCAGTGGGCTTGTTTTGGCCTAAATCGAAAGGAATTTTACAATGTTTGCAGTTCGCAATTTTTGGATTACAATTTTAAAATTCTAAAATATAATTAAATTTTTTTAAAACTGTTTTTACATTACAGCTTCAAATCTTCAATTCAACTTTAACAAGTGAAACTAGAAGAGAGCAGTTATATTGGAAACTTAAAGGAAGAAAAGAAGCAGCTATATCGACTAGACCGACATGGTTTGATATGAATGGTTGAGTCTTTACCTTCCCTTCGTTTCAAATACAGTTTGTAACTGAACTGTTCTAGTTGCACTGGTATTAGTGAAGTCAAGTAAAGCTGTATTGGAAACATACCTTAAAGTTTGAAAGCTATGAATCTCACTCGTGCATATGAAGCATATCTTTTATATACTCGTATATAAGTATAATAAAATTGCAAAGATTTTTCTAACAATTTCCCCTGCATTTCAATTTTTTGTTGTTTATAAAACCTTATCACAGCATCAGCAATTAGCTATGAAAGTATTATCACTATTGTCATCGGCTAAATGGATGTCTGTGGTACAACAACACCGAAACTGAGGACACAGCACATGGACCAGGGGTTAAGTAACACACACAGACATACGCAGACACATAGCAGCCTCTCATACTCGTACGCTCATGGACACGTTAATGCGACAGAAAAACGTTTAATTAAATTGCAAAAACAAAAACAACAACAACAAGCACTTGCAACAGCAGCAGCAGATTCAGCATCATCAACAACAAAAACCAGCAATTGGCAAGTAAAAGTGCGAGTGGAAATTTCTGCTGTTGTTACAAGCGGCAGCAAAAAAACAAATAAAAAAAAAACAAACAAGCAAGCAACGAAAGAAAGAAAGAAAACTAAAATAAGTTGCCAGCAGCTTTCACAAAGTGCAACAAGTTGCAGCAATTGCTGCTGCTTATGACGCGCAACAGCAACAACAGCATCCCATGCACCAGTAGCAGCAACAGTCGCTGTCGCTGTCGCGGCAAAACACGACAGTGGCGTGGCTTGTAAATTGCGTGCAATTGCCAACACATTTTTTGTTGTTTTTTGTTATTTTGTTGTTGTTGTTCATACCAAACCAATCGTTCGATTTGTGTTGCTTGTTTGTTTGCGGCGAGGACGTTTAGTACCGCATATTTACGCCATTGGAACGGCCGGAGAGGGTGTGCAGCGTGCGTGAACGGCAGCAGCTAACGAATAAAATTTAAACACTGATCGTACCCTACACTCATTACAGGTACAACAAGTCCAACATGAGGCACCCGTACGTAACCAGCAACAAACATCGCCAACCGATTTTAATAAGTAAAGCAGTTGAGTTATTAGTCGGCAACATGCTGAAAGTTGTTCTTTGCTTGTTCCCGCTGGGCTTTTAGGTTTTAATGAGATCAACATTGGTGAGGCAACACGCCCACCTTTTGCAATAGAGTAGAGTATAGAAATTATGGACTTTATGGAGGCAATGATTACAAATTTAGTTTTATATCTGATAGAGACTTTGTTTATGCTGTAGGTTAGCTTAACTGAAGTTGTTCTGCAACTGCCGAAAAATCAGTTGCATCGTAAATGTTTAACTTCTAGCCCAAACATCGTTTAAAACTCAAAATAAATTTGAATTATTTTCTAAATATATAATAACTTAAGTTAAAACACCGCATAACTTATGTTTGAACTTTATATGTGCCGCCGTTAAGCTACTTGGAATACTTAAGAGCCTTTTCGTCCAGTCTATTGTGATGTTGAAGCTTAATTGGACTTATTATAAAATTAGTTGTGAAGTTCTGCTATAGTCGATGTACCTTTCTAAGTTTAAATAGGTTCCTGTACCCTCCTTAGTCTCTTTCATTCTGTTCTTATAAACCCGACTGCGTGTGTAAAAATTCTGTGGATGTAAAAAATTCTTTGGATCCAGGAAATTGCGAGTATTACATTCTCTTTTATGGATTCGGGACTAGGGAATCTAAATAAAAAATCAAATTAAAAAAATTTAAAAATTTTTAGATACGAGTATCTCTGGGATCTCTTAGTAATGAGCTTGATTTAAAAAAGCGACGTTTGAAAATTACTAACCCAAGGGGACAAAGTGAAACAAACTTCGTTAAAGTAAAGTTTTTCAAATGTCCACGAGTAATTTGTACATCAACGATGTAAATCAGCAAAGTGAAATGCAGTTTCCAGACTACGAGTATAAATTATTTTTTTAATAGATGCAAAAACTTTGTTTAAAAATTTTGTCATTTAAATTTTTTTTGTTTGGTGTTTCATGGCGCTGCTGCGGTCCCTTCACACAAATCTGGGCAACTCGAATTTTTCCGCTTTGGGCTTCGTTTTATGCAAATCATACTTTTCTTTTTCTCCCTTGTTTTACGCTTTTACTGCCTTTTCGTAATCACTACTTTTTTTCCTCGGCATATACGCCTAAAGACTGAGAGCGTTTTTTTTTTTCGTTCATTGTTGTTGTACATTTTGCTTATGGAGTCGAGTCGAGGCGGCCTTTTTGTAACTTTATCTGGAAACTATTTAAAAATCATTATGATGTTGTTGTCGATGTTGTCGATGTTGTTGTTGTTATTGTAACTTGTTGCAGGTTTTCTTTCATTTACCAATAAATTGTGTAAAATGCAAGTTGTTGTTGTTGTTGTTGCTCTTGTGTTGGTGTATTACGACGAATGTTTTTTTTGTTTGTTTGTCAGTTGGTTTCATTTCGTTTGGCTCATACAATTTCACTTTAAACATAAGAAATTACAACAACAACAATAACAATAACACAAACACAAATAAACTGGTTTCGGTTTTGGAGATATATCGATACTCTTACGCATGTGAAAAAACATCTTTTTCATTTGCGATATCTTGCAAGAGGCGATTGTGTAAAAGGTAGTTGGGCGATATGCGTATCTCGTGTCTCGTATCTGTTATAATTCGCTTAAATTGAATGGAAATTTCTCGGAGCTCTGTGGCAAAATTGATTTACGTAATAGCAAGGAAGTGTGCTGAGCAAACTGGACTATCTGGGGACAAACAGAGTAAGTCTTTACGCAAATAACTTGCGCCGAACGATAATATTGAAAAAGTCTACAGATAGTTTTTTGTTAGGTCTATAGTCTGTTTATGTTATATATCAATAAGATCTGTAAGTAGACCAACGATATTCTAAATGATTTTACTTAAAGGTGGGTTTACATTACAGTTTTTCAAATGCACACGTTAAACTAAAACAGTTCTGCTGCAAACTGTGTTTAAATCAAAGACAAGCAAAAATTCAACTCCTCATATTGTATATTAGGTATAAAAAGGGCTTGCTAAAGTTGCTTATTTCTTTTCCATCCTTTTCTAATTAAACTGCTCTCTTCTGGTATCACTTGTGCAAGGGAATTGAAGCTGCAAAGTGAATCCACCCTTAGGACAACAAATTTATAATATATATGAGACTCGTGATAGTTTGTACAAGAGTTGAAAGCACGATTCTGTTCCTTAAAGTTTAAACATTTTTGAGATGAATATTTGAGAGTAAAGTAATAAGTTCAATGAGGAATTGCTTTGAATAATTTCTCAAATAAGACGATTGCTATAAATCGCCGTTCAAGTTATTTCATTTGGTTCGTTCCCTAAGGTTGTGCACAAATTCCTGACCAATTACGGAAATGTTCTTCCTACACATGCGATCCAGACGCACACCTTCCGAGCATCAAATTACCAAGCCAATAAATTTCGTATTTTAAGTGTTGCCAATACGCGTTAATTCCGAACTTCTCAACTTATTTTTTGTATTTTTCAATTTAGCTTCTTTTTCTTTTTCTTGATTTTGTTTTTGCTTTTGTTTTTGTTTTTGTTTTTTCAATAAAAAAATAAAGCAATCTATTCGCAAAGCATGCAAATTTTTTAATTTTAAGCGCTTTCTTAAGCGTATTTCAAAGGTGTGCCCAGTTGGCCAGCCGCCGCGCACCAGCAGCAGCAGCAGCTTAATCTCCTCAGAGAAAGACAGGTTGGAAATTATTTGAATTTCTTAACGTACCTCAAATCCAATTAGTGTGGCGCAGTCAGTCAGCCAGCCAGCCAGCCAAGCCAACACACGCGAATTGTTAAAATGAAAATACATTATAAAATAATTTTTATTTTTTCTTTATTAAGCTTGTAAAAGATATGAAATTTTGCATCTAGCAGTTAGCGAGAATTTTGATTGATTGGCTGTGAATGAGCGGAAATTTCAAAGTTTTTATTTCGTTTCGTTAATGTGTCAGCTAGACCGAAAGTCTGTTGCGAATTTCGTTTGAAAATGAAAGTTAAAACTTTGGCGGTTGGCGGCAATTAAGATGTCAGCGCGACTTTTGTAGGCGTCTAGTTTTTGGTTTTGCATACCGACCCGCAGCAACAACAACAAATTTCGCTTTCAATTTTTGCATAACAAAACGTTCGCTAAAATTTTCCTAAGGCAAAATAAAATATTTTTCTGTGTCAATATAAAATTGCACTTTTATGAGCCAAGCATGTCAAAAAGTCTTAAGTTACACCAGAACAAAAAGAAAAAAAGAACAAATATGCAAAAATCGCAAGAATAAAGTAACTATCAAAGCGACATTATGACAGAATGAAATGCCAAGAATGCATTAGCATAAAAATGCTGAAGCCGCCGCCGCCGCCGACGCCGCCACTAATGCGAAATGCATTTTTAATGGCTTAATTTGCGCAGCAGACCAAACCGAACCGAGCGCAGGTGTCTGCTGCCTGTTCGCCTGTTGGCCTCTTTGTGCCTTATGATGCAGGCTTATGTACGAGTATAAGCTGCGCAGTTTTTTCTAGTCAGCAGCGACGAGTATTAACATTAGCGTTGAACTCGCTCAAGGGTATTGCTTATCAATGCAGAAAGAAGTTTTTAATTCTAAAATTTAGCATACGTCTAGAGTAAATGTAGATTCTGCTAATTTTAGAAGGCGACGGCCATAAAATACATTTTTAAAAAAACATAAAAAATAGCTTACTTTTGGAATGGTTCACTTTTAGCATTTGGACAAAGAATTGGTCATTGACAATTTGACCAAGAGTAAAATTCCAACAGAGATGATCTCTCTCTCATCTGGTGAAGTGAAGCTGATATCTTTTTTTGTATTCTTTTGTTAGTTTAAAATTTTACAAATTATTATACAAAAAGATTTCTTTCACAGCTCAATGAACTTGATATCAAAGTCCTACAAACCAATTTGGAGCCGTGTCAAATTGCACGACACTAAAATGTCAAAATAATTGCGTGTTCTTTTGTCACGCCAAAGTGAAGAGTTACCAAAAAAAAAAAACCTAAAATAATTACCCACGAAAAGATGAAATAAGAAAGGCCCTAAAGCAAAATGAAATTACATCCAACGATGCGTGAACGTGAGTGATTACCAAAAGTAATTTGTTTAGAGTAACCGACGACACGGCCGGATTCTAAGGTAAACGCGTCGAAGTCGTTACTACGCGCAGACGCAGACGCAACGGTCAATGCATTTTCCGCACACCGAAACCAACAAAAAAAAAGAAACAACAACAGCAACGAAGAAGTTGCTTCCAAAAATTTCGGCGCTTTAATTTCGTGTTTATACGAAAATAATTACGGCGTGAATTTGCCGGCGTCTTCGTCGTCGTCGTCGTCGTGCAACGCTGGAGTAACTGAGTGGAGTGCATAAATCATTAATTCCAGCATAAATGAACTCCAATCCAAGAAATGCTTTACAGAGGCCAAAAAGAACGTCCGCCCGAAAAACCAGAAGGTAGAACGTCCAAATTAAAAGAAATAAAATAAAATAAAATCTGTTTACCACCGAATAACCAAATTAGTGTCAATAACCGAATTATAGCCAAGCGGCCGGTCGAGAGTCGCCCAGTCGACCAGATCAGAAAAAGAAGGAAAAACGCAAGAAAAGCAGTACGAATGAAAGAAAGAGAGAGAGAGAGAGAGAGAGAAAGGTCTCTTAGCGCAGTTAGCCTTCCGTGCGTTTTATGCTTTTATGACTTATGCTAAAGTCTGTGCGTCGTTCAAGACATAAAAGGGTCAATGAATTATTACAACCTGAGTTCAACTCCAAACTGTGGGTAGTAATGGTCGGTTGTCTTGGAGTGCTGGTGCACGCAGCGAGACTATTCGCTCGCTGTTCTTATTCATGCTTTAATTTAGCTCCGCTTAATGCTTCGCTGGCGCAAGTGGCGTTTGGGTGTTTATAGAAAATCTTACCTCCGGGCGTGTCTTTTCTGCAAGTGCGATTCTTTTCACTTGTTTCGTTTTGGCGCTACTCGCTTCCAGAAGTCGACAACCAGAAAACACCCGCGGCTTGTATTGTAGTTTTCTTTCACATATCTCCCAGAGACATTGGTGGCACGTTGGATGAGTAATGAGTGTGGCGTTGTTAATGTTTAGCAGGGCTATTGTTTCTGTTGTTCTTTTAATTCCCATTTTCTTTACAATTTAATTGTCTAAGGTCACGGCTGGTTGACTTGGTCTTTGTTCGAGACTCTGAATTGTGGTCTCTAATTGAAAATAAGTTTAACGTTGTTGCACTTGTACTCGTATATGGGAAGTGCGCTGTCTCAAGAGAAAAGGGGCAACAGAATTCACACCATAATGCACAACAGGTCATAAACACCGAGTGTTTCTAAATCGAAGGGTGTTCTGCTCGAAATGAGTTAAGTTGGGAAATATTTGGTGTGGTAAAAGTTATTAAACCAAAATCTTGATATTAAAGTATCGTTGAATGTTTCTATGGAGGAAGATAAAACATGAACCATTTTTACTCCATTATATTTATGGGAAAACTGTCTTTCATATACCAGAACAAGACAAAGAAAAACTATTTGCGAAAGTAGGCTTTCGATTCTGTGTACAAACTGATCCTACCCATCTTCGTCCATTAGGTTCAGTTGGCCGAGTATACATAGTTTATCCAGTTCTTCTAGACAATCTAGTACATTCAGTTCCTTTAGTCTACCCAGCTTATGGAGTACATCCAGTCAATTAAGGTTATTTCGTTTATTGAAATTTCCCATTTCAAACATTCCATCATATAATTCCTTCAGGTTATACAGCCCTTCTATTCCCTTCAGTTAATTTATAGTTAATTTAGTTCAACCAGTTCATCCAGACTATTTAGTCTATACAGTCTTCTATATCTTCTATACTTCATATTCAAAATGATGTAGCGATAAATTCAAACGTGTTCGATCACAAAAAAGCTTTGAAAAAATACCTGACAGTGTAATTTCGAAACTGGAACAACATTGTTGGTATTTTTTTTTATAGAACCTTGTTCGCTAGTGCGAATTGGATTAAGTTTGTAAAAAAAGTAGGCATTCACTGTTATACATTTATTTAAAATGTGTATTAATACTATAGCCCTGAAGTTTCGACGTTAACATAACGTTAAATACATATTCTTGCTTTAATATCTAAACCCAAAATTAGTACAGCACTAGGTCTAGGTTCTTTTTTTTTTTTTTTGTAATTTAAAGATAGATACAAAAAATATCCGCAAATGCCAAATTGGTATTTAAAATGACTCAATTCGTATGCAAAAAAACAACAACAAAAAGCCAAAAAACAATAACTCAGCAAATTAGTGCAGCTAAATACCGGTTTAACACAAAAGTACATTGAAAAAGCTAAAAAGTGTGGAAAAAAAAACAAGTTAACCACCTTAAAGTCGACTAGAAACGCCTGAGGGCAGACAAATTACTACAGCAAACAGTAAAATACATTCAACACTGTGGTATGTTATGTATAAGCATAACCATATAACTCCACATATAACCGCATAGCTACAACTCAAAACGAAAACGAAAACGAAAGCATAAAATTTTGTCATTTCTTGTAGATACTTAATAACAACAACAAAAACAGATAAACTTCAATTAAAGCGAACAATTAGGAAGGTCGAAAAGCGGTTAAACATCTTTGCGAGCGAGCAAAGCGATGGTATAGCAGCTACCCAAGTGGGCATATGCTATTTCCCCCCCCCCCCCCCCCCCCCAAATGCGCTAGTGGAGTAGGTCAGTCATTTGTTGTGTGAACGAAGAAAAAAACAACAACAACTGTAATAAAATGAAATGCACTTAAGTCCACAAGCCAAATGAATGTAACTAAAGTAAAAGTAAGGCACCGACCAACAAACAAACCAACCAAGAAACAACGATGCCGCCAAACAACTACCCAAAACAACCAGAATAAAAAGTGAAACTCAACTTACCCGTATGAAGCAGAAAGATAAACCATCCGTGCTGCTGTTGTTGCTGTTGTTGCTGCTGCTGTTGGCAGTCGCATCATCGTTGTTGCTGGTGGATGTGCTGTCCATGGTGATGTCTGTGTTGTTGTAATTGTAAATGTTGTTGTGATGCTTGTAAGAGTAAAGTGCCAACAAATTTACGCTGCTCTGGCTGTTGATTTACGCTTTAATGTTTTATCATTAACTTTTGAAATAATTTTATCTCTTTTTTTTTTTTTTTTGAAAGCAACATAAAATTCACTCCAATTGATTTCTGCACTAAAAATTCACTTAATTATTTTTGTTGTTGTTGTATTTGTTATTTTATTTTTCAACAATTTAATTTCGCTTTTAACACGCGGAAGCAGCAGCAGCGGCTTTAAGTGCTCGTAAGCTTGTAAACTTGGGAAAATTGATATTAAACAAAAAAAAATGAAGTTGGTAGCGCTTAATACAATAAATTTTTAGGTGCTCCGCAGCGCGGCTGCATTTAAGTTTGACACAAAGCGTTCGAAACGAATTTTGCTTTATTTTTTACTTAATGGAAAGTCTTTGCCACCGTGTGGCGATGCGATGCGATGCGGTAGGTGTGCTGTGCTGTGCTGAGCTGAGCTGAGCTGTACCGCTGAGATAATTTGATTCTGCAAAAGACGGAAAAATGTGATTAAAGAAGTTTTATAAAATATTTTGGTTGCATTTTTGCGCCAAGCGAGAAAAAAAAGTAATTTATTATTGCTGCTAAAGTTCAAAAGTGAGTGATAAATGTTTACTTTAAGGTTTCGAGCCGGGATCTCGATTTAGAGAAGTGCAATTCAATTAAATAATAATTTAAAAAAATTAACTTTAAAAGTGTTGTTTAATTTCAAAGGTTGTCTATTTTAATAACAAATTCCTCCGTGTGCACAAACTGATAAGGAAACCTTAACTAAACAAATGATATGGAAAAACTAAACTTTGATTTATCCGGTATTTGATTTAAAGCACAACTCGAGAATCAAACCAAATTCTCAAAAACGATTTTTATTTAAAAATTTTATATTTTAATAGATAGCAATTTTATGAGTAATTAAAAAATTGACAACGTCATCTTGTTTCAGGAAATACAAATACATAAATATACAAATGTACCTATATAAAGATTTTATAAATAAATACAACACAGTTGAATTAACATACCGAATAAATTGCCTAATGTTTGAATAATATTTGAAAAATTTAATACCAATTCATAATTAAAATCTCACAAGTCTAAAAGAGAATATCCCGGAAATGTTCATCTTTACTCACTCGTACCTAATCAATTGAACAATTCAGATTTAATCGCTGGAATAAAAAATGAAATAAAATAAAAGTCATGCAAACACAATGAATACATATATACATGCATACATATGTATATACATACACATGTACATACATACACATGTACATACATACATATGTACAAACATAGTAAGCATAATCAAAGTGGAAAATAACATTAAAAACGTTAAAGAACATAATTACGATTTGGCATGGAAATATTATTAAAAAAATTTAAATTGCTGCACAAGCAAAAAGTTGTTGTTGTTGTTGTTGTTATTTAAATACTAAATCGCATTTTAAACAATTTTAATTTAACTACAGATGAAATTTTAAAATTAATGTTAAGCTAATATTTGACAGCGAATAATTAAATTCGCATTATTTCGACACGCTGACGAAAATTTGATTTTTGCGAAATACGCAATTTCACTCGAATTGAAATCACATTTTCGTTTCGTTTTTGTTTTTTTTCCGAAGTAAATATTGAATCAGTGAACATTTTTATTTGGACAAGAATAATTCTGTTGTGTGTTTGTTTGTCTACTCGATGATGTCGCCTGTTGTTGTTTACATGTTCTGTTGTTGTTGTTGTTGTTATTGTTGACTGCTGCATTCAGTTCCACTGACTTGCGTAATTAAGTGCGGCGCATGTGAGCAGCGATCGGACTGCCACTTAAATGTCGACTGGGTCTTCTATTTACACTTTAAATGCTGATACTAAACGTAAACAATGTCGCGCTACTAAAGTAAATGCTGGCGAAACGATACGATAAGACAGAGTAGAGTAGAGTAGAGTAGAGTAGAGTAGAGTAGAGTAGAGTAGAGTGCAACTGCGAATCTTGTGCTTCGAATGTCACTTTGAACTTAATTCGAGTCAATTCAAAGTGTTGAAGAACAACTTAAAAATTGGGTTAAAGCCAAATTATGCACATTAATTGTTTAAACTAATATTCGCACAAGATTTACAATCCTTAAAGTCAACTCTAGAATTCCACTCAAGCAAATGAGACGTTCCACGCCTGTAATTAACACTTGGCTGACGCCATAAAAACGTATTACAAATATTTGTTGTTGTTGTTGTTTACAGAAAGCGTTTTTGTGTGACCACTTGCAAAGAGACAATTCAGTAGGTAGTTCCTTACTGCTCAGCTCGAGATAAAGCGCGCTTCTTAAAGCTCACACAAATATTTTGTATTCTACCTGGCCTAAAGTGGCTATTGGCGCTTTGAGCGAAACGAGGTAACCGTTCAAAAAAAAAAAAATCACACCTTCTTTCTGTGGCGACTGTAAAAATATAGAAATATTTTGTTAAAATTCGTTAAGAATCACATAAAAAAAATTAATAACTTTAAACTTTCGGTCTGCCTTTGTTCGATTCTTTTTGGGGTTGTGTACGTGTATATGAACTCCGATGATGTGGAGTTGAGACAGATCACATCTCAACATTATCTTCAAGTTTAACGACATTTAACGACGGTTAAAAGACTTTGTCGGATTCCAGGAATTCGTGTGACATCCAAAAATGCGAACTTGAACTTCCTTTTCACGTGAAAAACTCATTCGTGACAATTAATCACCCGACATTGTTTGAATCCCTTGACTCATGAGTCAGTCAAAAATGTTGCACAGTCTACTATTGCCCACTATCATATCACGCCCTTATCTTGCGTATTTCATTTTCTAGATAATCTATTGTTTTTTCCTTATCAACATTACCGAGCGTTACGAAATCTGATTAAGAGTTTCATACATACGTAGAGAGAGAGAGAGAGAGAGAGAGAGGGAAGAAAACGTTTTTCAATGACGCTATGGAAACGTTTTCAGATAAACAAAAAATGATTTTCGTATTTCGTTGTATGAGTTTGAATTTCATTTTAGTAAATTAATTAGAGTTTTGTTGTAACGCTTTAAGCTCCAAAAAGTTATTAATAAAAAAACGTAGAACTCAAGATATTGAAAGCTTTAAGCTCTGGGAGGCTTTGAAAGCAATAACAAATTTTAAAGGTAACGTCATAATAGCAAAGAAAAGTTTAAAATGCTCGGAATTTATTCAATTCGATTTAAGACATCGCATTGATAGAAACTTTTCGTGTCATTTTTCCGCACTGTGACTGTGACGTGACGCTTTTGAAATTCGAATACGAGCGCCAACTGTAATTCGAACACTTGTTGATTTGTTGTTGTTGTTGTTGTGGGCTTGGCTAGAAACAAGAAAAAATAAAAATTTCCACGCGACAATGTAGGAAATCTGTTGTGCTGAGTCAGGGGCGTAGGCAAGAAAGGATGACAAAGATTATAAAATTACACAGAGGGGAAAATTTTATAAACATGAAAAAGTAAATTGATTACTCAAAACTTCGTTTATTTAAAACATTTGAGTACTTTTAAAGTAAATTTGTTCAGCTCCCCCGAACTGTTTGCTCGACAAGCGTCACTGTGGCTAAACACAAACAAATCCGTGCGGCGGTTGCTTTGACGGCATTTAACCTAATCGGCGCGTTTTATTGGAAAACGGACAACATTCAAAAATCCAAGAATCCGAGAATCCACAACAACAAAGAAAAGGCCAAACAGGTATTTTCACACGATTGCTTCGATCTGACGAGCGAGCACTCAAATTCACGAGTATTCTGTGCCTTTATTTGGGTTTTGGGATTTCTCGGGAAATTTCCGAAATTTGTCGATTGCATTTTAACATATTTATTTAAAATATTTGAATTCGAATAAAAGAATTTGAGTGGCTTAAATTAAATAATGAATGAAATGAACGGGCTCAAAACAAAACGAAATCCCATTTTAATAAAATTTATGAATTATTGTTTGATTAAATTCTAATTAAGTTATTATTTGATTATGATAAAAGACTTAAATTTTTAAAGATGCAAAACTACTTAAACTAAATTTTCTATTAAATATTCTTTCTTACCTTTTCAAAATTTCAAAAACTGAATATTTTAGCACACAAAAAGTTGATCCAAGCAAAATTCTTAAAATCCAATTTATAAATCCCAAAAAAGTCAGCTCCAATAAATTCCAAGAAACTAAAATTGTTTTCCCTTCACAGCTTCACTTCGCGCTTTTGACACTAATTTTCCACAAATGCAATTTGCAATTTTCCTACTTTTCTTTTCTCTTTTTGTTGTTTGTTTGTTTGTTTGTTGTTTGTGCTTTTTCTTTTCTTCTTCTAATTTACTTTGCTCTTATTTGTTGCCATTCATCACTCACGTTCATCACAACTTCCCACCTCGCCCACTACGTACTATGATTGTGTGCGTGCGTGTGTGTTTGTTTGCGTGTGTATGTGCGCATTTGCATCTTATCGTTATTTACCTTCCGGTAAGGTAAACAACTTTTTTTTTTATCCAGTCACTGTTTTGTGGTTTTATTGCTATTGTTGTTATTGTTGCCACCACTACAACTACTCAGAGCTTTGCTTGTGTGTATGTGCACCGTTTCAAACACTTTCGAATGAGAAAATAGAAAAAAAATCAAATTGTAAAAAGTATCACCGCCGATTGTCACGCTTTTAAAAATTCCACCGCTCAAATTTGTCCACTGCGTTACATCCGAACTCGTCGTTGGTCGTTAAGAAACTGAAATCGAAACTGAAGCACGAAGTCGAATTTGAAAGTTACAACCCTGATCATCAGTGAACGGAATGGAAATGAAACTGTGGAACTGTTCATGAAAAATGAAAGAGTTTGGAAAAGTGTTCAACCATTGGTTGGGAAAAAGGGGGAAGGTGGAGGAAAGTTGGAAAAAATATCAAAATCAAATAGAGGTAAATTTATGTTGAATATTATTCCAATTCAAAAAAGTTCCAATGAAACGGCTGTGATGTTTCTTGTTATCTTTTGGAGGTTAGATAGAATCTTTAAAAAATTTAAGAAAGTTGAATTTGCATACTTGGCCATTTATACAATATACGAATTTTAATGTGCTGAAGCAGTCTTATAATTGTTTGACAAGAAAAAAGTATTGACCAATTTAGCAGACCGAACAGCGCCGTTTCGGAATACGGAATATCCTCATCAGCGGTCTGTAATTTAATTGTTAGCTATTTAATTATTTTGCTGGGTATTAAATAATGCATAAATATTCTTTTTATTCGAACATTTCTGGAATTTCAATTAAGAATTGACCAGATTCCTCATGGTATCATTATAATAATTATCAAAGAAGACTAAGAAGATACATTCGAGACGGTTTGTGCCCACCATCCAGTTCAGACAGTCCATCCTATTCATTCATTCGCTCGCTCGCTCGCTCGCTCCAATAAGTAGAATGAGCTGAGCGAGAAAGAGTTTCACAACTCTGCAAATTTGTAGATCAAAACTGTTTTAATTTTGGCCAGATGGAAGCTATACAAAAACCTTAAAAACCATTAACAAATTTTAAGTCTTTAAGAGATTTTCTCCTAAATAAACGCTTAATAAAATTCTTACTCATAGATTAATTCCAATATCAAAATTGAGTTCAATAACAGTTAGAATGAATATGACTAAAACAAACTTTGTGAATATTTTCAAAATTTTGAAAGATTTTTATTTTTGAAACCATCAATTACAATAGGTACATTTGTTTGTATGTTTGTATGTATGTATAATTTAAACATAACAATTTTGCATCATTTATATAATTTATATCAATTTTAACTTTAGTATATATATATTATCATTTTTTGTTGTTGCTTAAAATAGTGCATGTATATTGGTTGTTTGTTTGTTTGTTTGTTTGTATTTCCCTATGTTCCAATTATGCATGTTGACCAAATAACACTAATAACACTTGTATTTGTATTTTCATTTGTATTTGTTGTATATGAAGATTTTCAATATCAATATTAACATCAAAAATACATTAATCGATAAATTTAACAGTTTTCTTTTCTTTTTTTTTCTTTCTTTGAAATATTCAGACATTTATTTAGTAATAATTGATTTCGTAGCACGATCAAGAACATCTTTTCATTTTATTTTTTTTTTCTTTTTGTTTACATTTTTTGTTTTCGCTTTTTATTTTAGAATTTAAATTTTTGCATTGTTTTTTAATTTTTTATTTTCAAACTCTTTAATATACAAAAGCAATCTCACAGATTGAATACCACAATTAGATGAAATTTTCTTTTCACATTTATCATTTGAATTTTTCGTTTTCTTTTTTTTCTTGGCTTAGGTCTAGAAATGGCTTAAATCTAACAAAAGCAAATTTTCAATAGTGTAAAAAAAATCATTTCAAATTATATCAAATAATAAAAAATGCAAAAAATGAACTGGATAAATTACTTAGATTAACAAGAAATTACATACATATACACTCGTATATAAACTAAGCATATTGCAAGTATCTAAAGTACAAAAAAAAAGGTTTTGGTAGACAAGTATAAATATAAACAAATGCAGACATTTACAAAAATAAAAGTACCGAATTTAAAGCGCAAGGATTTTCTTTTTCTCTGTTGTGTGTGTATGTGTGTGTATGTGTGTGTTTATAATACAAGGAAATTTTTTGCATAAATTAATTAAACATTTAATCAAACTTAATTTACAAAATTTTAACGTAACGTTTCGTTTTAATCAATCACTAAATTATTGCACGCAATTTTTTGGGGTAAAGACAATTTTTGGTTGTATCAAAGTTTTTAAAAATCTAAAACTAATGCAAGTTAATTTAAATTAATAAAGCGACGTTTTACAATTTGCATTTATTTGTAGTTATCGTTGTTTGTTTTTAGAATTAGAAATTAGAAAGTAAAATAAAAGTGTGCACTTTAATCTCACGCCTTAGTAACTGAAAATATCGATTTTGAAAATCTTTTCATTATATAATTTATGTATAATATTTTTTAACTTTTGTTTTTGGAAAATTGCTAGCAATATTTAGTGTTGCTCGAAAATTGACGAAAACTTTGCAATTTAATGTTTAACATTAACGATAAACGAAAAGTAAATAATTTAAAGTCTTTTTCTTATCTTCTCTCTTCTTCTCTTGGTTATTTTTTAAATTATTAACAAATAAAGACGAAATTTTGGAACTAGGATTACATTTCTCAGGTTAGTATATACATATAAATATGTATATATATATTTTTATTTTTTATTTTGCTTTGTAAAATCAAAATTTGCACAATCACATTATAATTAGTTCAATTATGGTTCAGACTGGAGCTTTCAGCATATTCAATTAACATAATTACAAAGCACTGATAAAGCTGAATCGGTCTGCTCTCGACTTCAACAAGCTCGCTTTTTAGTAAACCAACTTTTTTCGCATTTAGTTTGTTTGAAAATTTAAGAAATCCATAAAGTTTTAATTAAGCCCTAGCAACTTTTAGCCGCTACGTTTAGTTTGTTTGAGGTCAGACTCAAAAATTTCAAATAGTAAACATTGATAAACAATTACAAATGCCAAAGTACAGAAATTATTCTCATTGGAATAATTAATTCGCATGTGGATAATGGCCAAACCAAAAGCGATATTAAAAAAAAATAAACTTACTAAACTAATTATACTGTGAACAGCCTTGCTTAACTGTTAAACAGTGTAGTTTTTACATTTTAGTGAAACGTTTTAAAAATAAACAAACCCAAGAAAATTGCATACAAACAAAAATAAAGAATAAGGAATAAAGAAAAAAGAAAAATTTGAAAATTTCTGTTTTGAAGAAAATGTTGACTTAACTTTGTTCTAACTTTCGAGCACTTCTGAAGCGTTTTCTATTGTGGTTTATTTTTTCTTTCGAATTTTACAAATTATTCTAGCACCTTATTGTTGTTGTTCGCAGAGAACCACTGAAGCAACTCCGAAAATGTTTATACCAGCAACTTTGGCCGCATTTAAACTTGTTTCAAATTTCATATTTGTTTAAATTTTCAAAGTTCACATTTTAAACTTTTTAATTTGCTTAAATTTAAACATACAAATTTTTAACAAAACTATTTTGATATTAATTGAGTTTCAAATGTTAAAAGCCTTCAAAAGTCAAATTATAATCATTTTTTGTTCTCGCTTTAATATGCGATTAAACTTTCAAATTCAATATAAATAGTTCGACAATTTAAAGCAATATTACATTAAATAACCGGGAAATCTTTGAAATTCGAAGCACGCTTAGAGCTAAGTTGAGTTACCGTATCTTAACATTGTAATTTGTTAATATAATAAATAATATGATGACTACATTTGTATGCAATTTTCATGGAGTTCAACATTTATCAACTAAGTATTTGAAATCAAATTAAAAAAAAATAAAAATCATATTTGCATAATAAAACTGTTTAAACACTAACATTAACATTAATTAACATAAAAAATAGTTTGCGAACAAAATTAATTTCTCTTTAATAATGTACTTTAAAGTATTTTAAACGTATAAATTTTGTTTTTAGATTTTTTATATGGCAGTCATAATTTTACTTTCTGAGATAATTTGACTTGTTTGTTTGTTTTTCTTTTTTGCAATTGTAAAACATAAAAGCTTTCTTTTTTTTTTTTTTTTTTTAATTTTTGTTGTTTTTTTGTTGTTGTTTGGTTGGTTTAAATTTGTACACTTTGATTTGTTACTAAAAAGAAAATAGACAATAATTTCAATTTGGAAGATTTAACCAAAATTTATATAAATTACAATATATAAGAATGCTTGCCAAAAGTGCAACTCGCATGCGAACATTTAAATCTAATCTAATTTGTATGCGCTAAAATTGTAAATAGTTTCCAATGGGTTCTCCTCTCTTTTTTTTCTTTTATTTTTAAATATTTTTAATTAGTTTTTTCTTATTTGATTTGAATTTTCTTATATTTTTTCAAGTGTATAAGTTGGTCCACAGTTTTGTTTTCCTGTAGTTTTGAAACCGCGTTTAGTGTTTTTGTTTGTTTTTCGTTAGGATGAGGGAAGAGAGTTCGACCTATCTTAAATTTAATTTGTGGTAACGCATCATTTTCCAAGCTTCTTCATTTTCAATGCTTATTACGCGCGTTAATCTGTTTTTCGCCAAAGCACTTTTGCTTTAACACAGCGTGGCGGGTTCTTTTTTTAATTAAACTGAAATGATAAAAAATGTGTTAATAGCGTTTTTTGGTTGTTTGTTCTGCAATCAAAAGAAAAATTCGTACTCTGGTCAAAAGTGCTCGGGTTAATGTAGCTAATTAAATCTTGATCGGACATCGTTGTCAGCTCCTGCGGCAGTATGGGCGGTGCCAATGGCACTTGAGCTGTTACCGCGCCTCCAACAATACCGGCCGAAGTGTGTATTCCTGCGGTTGTGGCCGCTGTTTGTTGCGTTACTACAGCACCGTTTGTTGTCACGGCTGCCGCGGCAACGGAGTTCTGTAGGGCATTTTCAGTGGCCAAGGCGACAATCAGTGGAGATTCTTGTTGGGCGGGCGTAGGTCTAAATGAGTGATATAAATAAAATATTATAGTTGATTGATTTATCAAACAAAATAATAAGAAAATGTTGCTTACATAACCAGCGGAAACTGTGCTTGCACCTCGCCGACGACAGCAGCAGCAACTGTGCTCTGTGCGGCAGCAGCTGTTGTGGGTGAAACATCTGGATGATTTAAGAGCAGATTAACCAAAGGATCCGTTGAGGCAACAACTCCGGCAACATTGGTTTGCATCATTTGCTGTTGTTGTTGGTGTTGCTGACAATGACGATGGTGATGATGATGATGGTGTTGTTGCTGCTGTTGTTGATGTTGATGGAGCTGATGCTGCTGCTGTTGTTGCTGCTGTTGTTGATGTTGTTGCTGCTGTTGATGTTGCTGCTGCTGCTGCTGTTGATGTTGATGTTGCTGCTGTTGTTGATGATGATGGTGTGTCTGTTGTTCTTGATTTGAAATAAATTCAGCAGCCGCTTTAAGAATCAAATTGCTGACCGCCGTCGATGTTGAGGTAACCTCCGGTTGTACGACAGCGTTCGGTGCTGGTGGCATGTCGACTGTGGCATCTGATAGTCCACCGGCGTTGGCAGGCGGGCTCATGATAATGTTACTGAGTGCCAGTGCAGCGACGGCAGCATCTTGTTGCGTTGGCTGCGGCTGCATGGCGATATCGTTGAGTATGGAATTGGCCATGGTAACTTGATGCGGCGCCATAATGTTGGGCACCATGGCGGTGGCGGCGCCATTCGCCGAACAGAGTATGGTCGACGGCGAGACGGAAGGATTCATAATGATGTCAGTGGAGAGTCCACTACTGCCACTAGCAACAGATGATGATGTTTGTGAATCGTTCGTGGATAACATTGGCATTGGCGACAGCGTGCCTAGCGTTACCGCTGGCTCCGAATTGAGTCTGATGTCTTGACTGATGGGTGAATTGTGGCCGACATTAACCGGCGAAACTACCGAAACCGAACCCTGGAGAAAGAAAAATATTCGCCATTTAAATTCAAGTTTTCTTTTAAAGTTACCAAAGATTTTATTACCTGTGAGAGTGGCGAGGCGACATTCGTAGATGCGTTGGAAAGTGTCGATGAGTTGCTCGAAATGGACAAACTGCGTTCAAGCACCGCCGATTGTTGTGCTGCGGAGGCGCCTGCCTGCTGTAGGATATCGCTAAGTGTATGATCGATGACAGCAGCAGCGGCAGCGTTGCTTACGCCGAACAGAGTTTGGTCTGCGGTGGCTGAGGCGCCGCCGGTGACCGCCACTGCAACAGCTCCGGAATTTGTTATCTCATTAATGAACTTGTCCACATTGGCGGCAGCGGCCACAGCTTGTTGTTGTTGCTGTTGCGCAACTGCAGCATTTAAAAGCAACTCTTTCGCCATTTCAGTATTCTGAACAGCCATTTCAACAACCGCAGCAACGGCCGCATTGGCACTGGCCACAGCGCTCGGAAAACTGGGCATACTATTGGAAGAGGCCGCCTCATACATCATGGCGGCATCCATGCTGCCCTTGCGCGCGGCATAACGTGGCAGCGAATGATAATGCATCGTAGTGGGACTATTCGGGCCGCCAACAGCTTCGGGTGACGAATGCAATGCGTCGGCAATCGAACCCTGAGAATTTTCGTCAAGCAATTCGGTTTTCAGCGCCTCAGCGGCGACAGCATTGAGATGTGCCAACTGCTGATCGGTGATCATGGGCGTGGACGTGGGCAACGACGGACGCCGTACACCCATGGGCATTTGGGTGGTAATTGGCGGCGGCATCATGCCCGAATCGAGTTCGTGTTTGGTTTCGGGCCAAAGTGAAGCAGCGCCCGAGGAGGCAACAGACGGCGCAGCTGTTGTGTCCATGTAGCTGGTGCTGGCATCTAAAAATACATAGATACAAGAGTTAATAACGGAAGGAAGTGGTGATCTTTCGGTTCAGTATCGAAAATTAAAAATTAAATGAAAAATTAAATAAATAAAAAATTAAACAGTTTAAAACTTAAATTTATACTTTACGAATTTGTAAAAAAAAAACAAAAACAAACTAAAAGAGAGTAAAATTATTTCGAAAAATCTTACAAGCTAAAATGTTGTTGTTTATAAACTACAACTAATGGCTAATACTTAAAATTAGAGTTATGGTCTATTTATTTTTTTGTGCTTATATGCTAGAGGAGAAAAAAAACAATAATTTTTGGCTCGAATGGTTAAAAACAAAAAAATATAATTTTGAATTTATTCTTTAATAAAGACTTAAAACTACTTAAATTATTTTTATTTTTTTTATTTTCTAAATTCTCCCATCAGCCAAAAGTGCTCAGCAATGAAACGTGAGCGCTGAATGAAATCTAGATGACAATTTACAAATTTCCACATTGGCTGATGAGATGCGAAATTACTTTGACTTTTCCTGCCACACACACACACAAACACACACTTAAACACACGTCACAAACCAATCACACAAGCAGTTACCGCGCATTACAACAACTTTTGACGAACGGCAAATTATTGTAACTAACTTAATTTCACACTTACTCTATAATAACTTTAAAGATGCTTATTCGAAAAGCAGAAACAACAAAATCAGCTGCTAAAAAATAATATCGTTATAATTTGTATATATGTATGGTTTAATACCTAGACATGTAGATAAAGTGCAGCCGGTTTGGATTGCTCTGAGGAACCTATCGAACCGAATCGAATCGAATCATTCCCAAAAACTAGAATAACAAATTTACGTTTTTTCGACCTATAAAGTTTGATAAAAATTTTCTTTTCAGATTAAGTTCCTTTTAACGAATATGATTTTCTTTGCCAATTTCTAGACAACAACAATGCAATAATTGCAGGACGGACAGCTGCTTCGGAAGGTGCTACTCCCTACCAGCGGTAATAATGGTATTTCTTCTGCAAAATAAGTGATTTTAATTACTAACTATTTTCTTTGGCAAAAATACAACTTTTAATTAGCTCTTCTTATTTTTAAGTTATTCAGAAACAATCACGAGCGTCTGCACTTTAATTAGAGTCCCCATGAAACACTGATTAAGCCACATTTGCACAAGGAACCACCTCCTAGCCAACAATTTCTCTGCCCTCAAACACGCTCACACCGGACTTTCGAACAATTATGGATAGTACGACTCTCATAAATTTACAACAACTCACACGCACTCTCACAAACAATCAAAGTAATTTCCTATAAATTGCGCATCTGTCTTATGCGTTCATAGAATAAAAGTGTCTTAAGTCTAGAACCGCACCGTTTAAAACTAAGAGTAGTAGTAGTAAAGATTAATAACTAGTATTATTATTATTATTATTAATATAATTATTATTGTGTGTATGTGTGAGTTCACTTAGGCTACGATTTGTGTGTGTATTTTAAAGTAGTAAAATTTCGTTAAATTTCTCGAACGGAAACATTTGTGGAAACCTGTAAACAAAAGATCATGATCATATCGTAGAGCAGAAGAGCCCAACTTGAAGTGGAGGAGTGAAAGGAATGGCGACCAACGTTGAAATCTCGCATTTGCTGCCGATTTAAGCCACTGTTTAAAGGAGTTATAAATTTGTTGTTTGTATTTGTAAAACAAAAAAAAATTTATGATATATGTTAAAATGAAAATTAAAAAAAAAGATTATAAAAACAAAAACAGAAATAAAAATATTTTGGATTTTTTTTTGTTTGTTTTAGATATAGCAAATATGAGATATATGTAAGAAAAAAATGAGAAACATAAATTAAAACAAAAAAATTTACTTTACCAAAAAGAGACGCGTTAGAAGCCGAAGACGTCAAAGGGACACGTCGAACGGTAGAAGTGTATTTTTAAGCTAGAAAAACTGTGGGTTGGTTAAAATTTGGAAGAGTAAAACGCGCGCAACCGAGAAATTACATTTTGCTTAGTTGAGTTTCAACAATTTGTTATGCAGCTAAAAAAGTTTTAACCAAAACAACAAAAGAGAATAAAGCTAAATTGAGTTCTCAATGTTAAAAGTTAAAATTGTAGATAATATTTTTAAAAAGAAAGAAAAAACCATTAACTATCATTATTATTAAAGAACAAACCGGTCTCTTCTCTTTCCTAAGCTTCATGACAACTTTAACTTTGCTAAGCTACTAGAGCCTTGAGCACTTAAGGAGACAACTTTAACATTGTTAAGCTCCTAGAGCCTTGGCCACATAAGGAGCTTAACAATGTTAAAGTTGTCATAAAGCTTAGGAAAGAGAAGAGACCGATTTGTTCTTTAATGATAGTTGATGGATTTTTCGTTCTATTCGAGTTTTATCAACTTTTTTGACATAATAAGCATAGGAATAGATAAGCTCTTTAAGATTTATTTAAGCCTTTCAGTCTTTTTAATTATTTTAAATCAATGAGCATCTTTTGGAACACTGGATTATTTAGGCTTAATGAGATTTTTCTATTCAATCATAACTTTAAACAACGCTAACTGCTTTAAGAACAAAAAACTACAAATATTTAATTCTTTGAAATGATTACAAAATTTAGTTCACTTTTTTTCTAGATCTTAAATGATTTTCAATTATTTTAATTATTTATCAAAAAGATCTCTTCGAACTCAAAAGAGAATTTGAACGTCGCTCACTTGGACTTTACTTTATAAGATGTCATAACAAATTGTTTGGATTTCTGTCGCGCCAAAAAAATATATATAACAAAACAGAAAAAAAAGTATAATGAAACACAAAAACAATTTTTGAAAGTAACAATCAAGAAATGAAGTTAAAAGTAAGAGGCAATGAGTGATAGAAGAAAAAGTGAAATAGTAGTAGAAAGAGTGGCTTAAATATTAAAGTTGATTTTTAAAAAAGTTTTGTAAAATGTATTTTCTTTAAATGTGGTAATTTTTTAATTTTCTATTGTTTTTTTTTTTTTTTGATTTTTTTAAACCAGTACCCTATGTACAGTTGACGGAGCAGATGGAGCGGCATGACGAGATGTTGTCGGTGCAAGCAAGCAAGCAGTGTTGATGATAGTGTTGCTGGGGGAGTGTTGCTCCTTGACGGGTGGTGACGAGCGTGTTGACGGCATTTCGGTAGTCCACGTTCTATAGTCTCAGTTACGGACAGATTCCAACATCCTTCAGATTGTGTGACCTAACTGTGCCGCCTTGTTGGCCATTAGCTTCCAATTTCGACATTCCAATGAGCCTTTTGCCTTGGATAGCAGCTCTGCTGGAATTTGACTGACTTGATTCTTTTTTGGTTTTTTATTTTGTGTTTTTATTTTTGGTTTGTTTGTTTGTTTGTTTGGTTTGTTGTTTTAATTCTCACATGTTTCGCATTTGAGTTTGCAAAGTATGAATTCGGATATTTTATTTGTGTTTAATAAAATCGATCATAGTGATGTGATTTTGTGATGATCGTTTATTTGCGTTAAGCATTTGCAAAGCAACGACAATTTCGAAACATATTGAAGCGACAAGTAACGATTGACTACTTTTCTTTCTTTTTTTTTCGTTATAACTTTGTATGCAATAATTTTTTTTTGCGCATTTCACATACCTAAATGCTAAGAGAAGGAAAATAAAGTAAAAAATAACATTTTGTGATTAGTGTAGCAAAAAAATCCTGAGATTTTTTTAGTTATCGGTTTTTTTTTTCTGTATTAGGTATTAAATTTTTTTTCTTCCTGAAGCCGTTGATTCTTTTTATGATTTTCCTAATCATCAAAACTAGGGCAGCTTTTTCCGTGGTTGAAGAGCATTTAATGTGAGGGTCAAAAGACTGCCTAAGCTAAAATTGGTCGTCCTTCTTTTAATAAATTTTTGTTTCTTCAAGTCAGCGCGCTGATTGAGTTTCCATTTTTGTTGTTTTTGAAAATTTCTTTTGTTGTAATCAAAGTAAAAATTTAATTTTTAGGTATATCTGAAAAAATCGTTGTTGATGCTACAAATTAAAGTTTTGTTAAACAAATTTTAAATAAGCCGATTCGTGCGGGTTTCTTTGTTTGTTTGTATTTTCTTCTTTTTTTTTTGTATATATAGGTAGTAACAAAAGAGTAATTCGCTACTCTTAACGCTGCGTATTTGCCAGAATCGTAATCAAGATAACTCTGCGTCACACATTCACACCAACACACAAGCACACACCAATATAGTAGTTTGTAGTCCCGACCTGATTTGAAAAATCGTTCACAACGAAATCATCAAGAAATCAAGTAGCTCAAAACCCCACATCTAAGTTCTAAAAAAAAACGGATTGATTGCTCTTCGGGAGAGCGAATAATATAATCAAACCGGTATTGCCCTAACCAAATAAAGCTCCTACTAATATGGCCAATAGGAAAGCAAACGTTCACGCTACAGAGTTGTTTTGATTAGTTCTTCGGGCAGACTGGATGGAACGAAACGGGACGTTTACCACGGGGCGCTGAAAAAACTTCGCTGGCGACGTTTTCTTGCTGCTGGTTTAAAGTTGAGCATATTCTTTAAATTTATATTATAACTTTTTTTTGTCTCTTTTAAATATACAAATTTTTGTCATTTGCCAATTGATTTAGTAAGGAAGAATAGCCTAAATCGTATGAAGTAGAATATAATTGATATTTTGTTTTGCTCTTAAAATTAATCGAGATTGCTGAGATCGCTTAGAAGTTAAGTTAAGAATGTAAAATTAATGCGATATTTATTTAAAAACAGAATACGTAGTGCTAAAATTTCGAATTTATTTTCAAGAAAGTAACTAACTGAGTGCTTAATAAAAAAAACTGCAATTCTTTCAGTACAAGAATTTAAATTAAGAAATTTGTTTTCTTTAAAATAACAAAATTATGATATTCATATAGAAGAAAAAAGTTGATTTAAATCGAAATGAATCCTCAGAATTGATAAAAATGTAAAAAGGATTTTAGTTTGAGATCGAAATAAGAGAGCAAAAATGAGACTATAGATGGTCAAGAAATGTTTCTGTACGCTTTCTGAACTCTTTCTTTTTTTTATTTTTCGTTAATGTTTCTCTAATACATTTTTAAATATTAATATTATAATTGATTCACGAACAATTTTTATGAACTGTTAAGACTTATAACAAATAAGAATCAATAAAAAAACTAGGTTTCAGTTTAAATGCTTGTTACATTTCAATTGAATTCGTGTACTGAAAAAAAAGAGCTTTTATTTATTCGGAAACAAAAAAAAACCTCAAAATCGTATACATATCGCATTAATATATACATGACAACGAAAATATATTCAAGTTCTCATGGCAGCGTTTTATCATCACTTTAATTAAATTTTCTGTTTTGGTTATGTTTCGGCATCGTAAAATACCTAATTTTGAATTCTTTAAATTTCTAAATTTCTTAATAAACAAAGTCTCTAGCAGACTAGACAAAAGAAAATATTATGTTTGCTTAGTTTATTTAGTTTTTTGTTTTTTGGTTTTCTGTTTGTTTGTTTGTTTGTTTGTTTGTTTGTTTGTTTCATAATAATTACGATAATAAAATTTGCGCGCATAGTAACGTAACGTAACTGCAAACAAATATTCGCTATTCGCTCTGCCTCCTGACTCTCGTTTCGAACAGATCGTGATCGCGCCTATCTGCCTATCTTAACGCCTGCCTACCTGCCTAATCGCAGTTTACAAAAAATAAAAACTCTGCGCTTCGTCGTGCGGGGCGAGAACGCGCAATTTAAAAGATAAACAAATAAATACCTTGTGCCGCTGATAAGCTACCATGTAAAGTACTACTTAACGTGGTCGCTGCTGCCAGTGTCGTATAGCTGCCCTTCGGCGTATAAACGAACGTATGCGATTCACTCTTCTTGCCGCTGGAGATGATCGCCACTTGAACGCTGACGGGTTTCAGTATATTTTGATGAATGTACGGCGGCACGGTGCATATCAGATGAGTCTGTGTGTTTGAAAAATTTCATTTAACAAATGTGCAAAATAAATAAAAGTACACTAAATAATATAAACAAGAGTAAAAGTGAAATTCTCGACTCACTTGCTGTAGGTATTCCTTATCGGGAAACACTGTCTGCTCCCAGAGTGCGCCAACCATTTGCTGACGCACAGCAATCTCCGAAATCGGATCATCCAAATCGGCACTCTCGTACGATTCTTGAAAAATGACATGCGTGTCTTTAAGGAAATTCTTTCCAACGATAAAAAGTTCGAGACCACCGTCCACGGGGCAAGAGTTAAGCGATTTTTTACAGATTTCAGGCACGCCAGGTGGTTGTGCTGAAAAAGAAAAACAAATCAAATAAGTTTTCGAACAAAAAAGTGTTATGATTATTTTAATTCAATTTGACGGAAGTTATAATAAATAAAAAAAAAAGTATTATACACAATGAACCCACAATTTGTTGTCATAGGCAAGGTCATTTAGTGATGTGTTATTTTATTTTCTGGTCATAGTGAACAGTTTTCTCATATAACGAAATAAATTATGAATTAAGTTTACTTACTGCAGATGATCGGATTTGAACAGACTTGCAGTGTTTCCATGGTGCCGTCGTCATGCGCGAGTTGTGTGCGAAAGACCATGCGACAGCGAGTAGATTTCTTCTTATTTTTCTGAGCTAGATGATCGGGAAAGCGATGTTCAACATCGACATTGCGTTCCTAGAAGAACAAAATTGTAAATAATTAAAATATTTCAAATAAATAAATAATATTTACATACGTATAACAAAAATAAAATAAATTTAAATCGAAAGCTCACCTTAAGGATGCCAACGCAATCGCAAGTGATCGTCATGTCAGTGTCTGGTTTAAAGTCTATTTCAATGACCATAGTGCCATCTACCTTCTTCTCATTGCATTGCGTCGAATTTTTGCCGGCTACTTTGCAGGCTTGATAAAACATGTGCGGCGCAACGCGCCCAATATCGGTGCCGATAAAAACCTGCAAGACGGCGGCCTTGTTATGGCCCATTAGACGTACAATTGGAAAGCCATTGCCACTGCGGTCCTTGACAGCGCCACGGCTGCCCTCAGTTTGATACCTAAAACGTAAAAAATTTAAGAAAAGTTTTAACAATTAAAACAATAAAAATGCCAACCTTGCACGATGCTGCTGTTCTGGCTGCGAAATAATTTCCAATTGCACGCGTCCATCCGAAGAGGTCGCCACACTATTCATTGGCGTGGCAGGTTGACGCTTATGCGCCACGCGTGTCACTGTTCGTGTGCCCGATGAAATGAATCTGTAACGAAATGAAGGTATTCAATTAAAAAATAAGGTGACAGCGCTCGAACGCGGTTTTCCTTTTTAAAGTTCTCACTTATTGCAAATTTACATTGCATACCTTTTGGCTCTAAAAAATGTTTGAATTAGGTTTACTTTGCGACTGAGGTTATACTTTTTGGTTTTAAAAATGTTACTAACCATTATTTTAGAGCCTTGAGGTATGCATCTTTACTTTTCAATAAACTTAAGTAGAAAATTATTTAACAAAAAAAAACAAAAAGTAAGTATAAAATTAATACGATAGCTTAATTAAAACAACAAAATAACGAACAACAACAAAAAAACAGTAAATGAGCATGAGATGAGCGTGACAGCAAATAAGCGAATAGAGCACACATAAACATTTGAAAGAAAACATTATACAAAAGAAAAGCAGAAAAAAGCAGACACAGTTATAGTCGGGGCGCTGCGGCGCAAATAGCAGTAAGTTAATATTTTCTAGATAAGTTGTCGAGACGGTTAAGAAAAAATTTTGATATGCTTTTTTTTAATAATTGTTCTACAAATTTTGAGTTTCTTGACGAATAAATTTTTGTACGCTAACAATTTTGGAAGTAAAAAAAAACACATACATATCTAACTTGTCTTACTTTGTGGGCGTCGCTATTACTGCTGGCGTTGGCTGCGGCGGCGGCGGTGGCGGTGCCACTTCCGCAGTCGCTGTTACCGTAGCGCTGGCAATCTTTCGTATGAACGCATCCTCGCTACACGCGTCATCGTTGTCCAGTTCTACGTGCGTTTCCATTTTTTTGCGTTTAATTGATTTTTGTACAATTTGTTGGTGTTGTTGCTGTCCATAGTAATCCTGTGATGCCGACGACGGCGATGACGATGACGATAAAGATGGCGATAAACTGGAGGAGCCCGTACTCAAACTCCGGTGACTGTAATAGTCGCTGGAATCATCTGTCGTCGTGTAGAAATCATCGTCGTCATCATCAGCTGGTTCGTCGTCTTCAATAGTGGCGCTGTTGTTGTTGTCGATAAAAGGCAACTTTTTGGCGTGTCTTGTCGATCTAAATGGTTGGATTTTGGTGGTTGTAGTTTTATGAAACTTTTTTTTTATTTGATTAGGAATGATTAGTTTTTGAATTTATATTTCAACTTGGTATTTCGAATTAAGTTTTTTAATAAAGCAACAAAAATTTGCGTATAAACTTCTTAAAAAAATTTCCAATTTCAAATTTCGATTTAGTCTGTTTTGTGACCAAGGCGTGTAAAAGGCGCAAACATGCCATTGTGATCATTAACCCCAGTAGACAGCGTACTTGGACCGAACCATGACCGAAGCATTTTTACTGTTATATATACTAATTTTACTAAATAAATAAATCGCAATCTTAGACAAAAATTTTAATAGTCACTTCAAGTTACAACATTTATAATTCGTAATTTATGCGTCATTTTGCTTTGTTAAATGATTGTCTGATCAAATAAATTGAAAAATCCAATAATCGGCAGATGACCATTGAAATGACCGGTAAATTTATATTAGTTGTCATTTTATTGTCACAGCTATACTCGTATATAATTTTGAAGAAGTGTTAAAAATTCCAACAAAATTATCGGTTAAACAATTTAATTGTAACACTGGAAATGAATTGGCCAATTACTTCAAAAATGGATTATGCGAACTAAACTTTTCATCAATGCAATATTTTATAATTTTATTGTGACATAATTTCCTTTTGTTCATAGATCGTCTATATAAAGCGTTATTATTATTTTCATATTATTGAAATATTTGGGAAAAACTATTAAATAAGTAATTTCAAAAATGAATAACTCTACTTAGCATTCCATTTTAAGATCGTATGTTAGATATTATGAAAATTGATCGATGAGTTCTTAGGAATAAACATTTCGAGCACTAGCCCGACTTGATATCAAATCTTATTAAAAAAGCGCCCGCGGGGTAAAATAAAAACCGATGAACAAATATTTACTTATAAATAATAAAAACAGAAATACTAACGAATCAAGCCCTGACCACGTGGCAATCATCGAAACAAGAAACAACAAAAAATATTAGGCTGATTAGCAATAAAATTGTTTGTTTTTGTTTTGTTACTTTTTTAATTTTAAATAAATACAAAACTCACAAATGATCGACCTTATCAAAATATACAAACGTAATTTAATCAAGAAGTTTTGCAAACAATTCAGCGGCTGAGTTGGGAGGAGCAGAAGGGGGCGATTGCAACACAGTGAAAGAGTATCGGCGAAATTCTATTGAATACGAACAACAACAAAAAGTAAAACAAAACAAAAAGCACACAGCTAAACCAGAAAGAAATCCGAAGTCTGGCGTCAGAAAAGAAATCGAAAAAGAGACAGACAACAATAAATTATTTCAGTTCAAAAGTAGTGCTCAATTAAAACAAAAACAAAATTTAAAATATTTTTGTATGTATTTTTGAACTGAATAAGATACAAACAAAAGAAAACAAAACAAAACAAAAAAATCAAAAGAGCTTTTCATTCAGAAATGTAAACAAAAACAAAAGTTTCGTATTTAAAAATATAACGCAAAAAATCCGCTAAAGCAACAAGCTAAGCTAAAACAGAAGCGCAAAAATGCGCGCACTCAAGAAGAGCCAAAGCCAAAGCCAAATTGATTATACTCGCAAATGTATTTCTTTAAATTAATTTTAGAACATTTTTCATATTGGTCCATAAATTCTTTGCATAAATTACAACAAAAAAAAATATGCTAACGTCAACAAAACAAAAAACTTAAATTCTAAAAACCGATTTTACATAATACAAAAAAAAAACAAAATACCGCCAAAAACTCGAATAGAAAGAAACTTGAAGAAATCTCAAAACTGGTTTCTTTCGGTGTATTATCAGGCGACCAGATAACGCTACGATTGTAAAAAGTGTGTTGTTTGTTGTTATTGTTGTTGCTGGCGTCATTACTACAGTTGTTGATTCGAGTAATTAGCCACGATTAGAATTTACAAAAAAAAAATAAAAATAAAACAAAAACAAAAACAAAACGAAATTGTATGCATAAAAACTGCATTTCAATATAAATTGTGAGCAGATTTTTGCCATGACCTAGAATCGTATTATAGTACTATAAAATGTAGCAGGCAAGCAAATAATCAAAAAAAAAAAAAAAAAAACAACAAAATTAATTAAGAATTTTGCTCTAATATTTAACGGTTTTGAATAAGTCTTACAGACGTGTCTAATAGCGATTTTAACCAAAAATGACATAATACAGTAAAACCGCCTGGCAGAGGTGATCATGTAATTTCGTTACAACAACAAAAAACAGCAACAGGAATTTTCAACTGAAGCACAATGATTTAAAGATTTCAAAAGTGTCGAATACAGATGAATAAATTTGAATAAATAATTTGTGACTAAAGCTGCAATTCATAAGATTTTCATCTTTAGCTTTTGGATCTTCGAAAAGAAACTAAGTAAATATTTAAATGATCGCTGCGAGCAACAGAATAGAAAAACCATAACTATTTGATAATAGTTATCGCTAAAGAACTAAAGCGATAACAAACTTTAACTTAAGTTAAAAGAAATCTTGATAATGTTGTTTTCTACCATAATCAAAACATTTTTCAGAAAATGATTATAACAAAAAAATCGTTCTTTAATTCATACTACTCGTATATGAACGAGTACTTATTCAATGTGGGTGGTGGACTTTTATAACTTGATTAGATAATTGTTTATCTGTCTCAAATGAAAAAACAAAAAAAAAACTCTTTCTATATGAAACCATTGAAAAATAGGCAACAGACAACGCGCGTGTGCAAAGCGTAAGATTTGTTCATTCAAATGCAAATGAAATCTCGCAAATATATTAAGTAAAAAAATGTGCATGCAATTTTTGACACACTGTCACAAGTGAGCGACAAATCCAAATACGAAATAAATTAAATTCCAAGAAAATCCACTAGATTTGCTTATGAAGAAAATTAAAAAATATAAAAATCAAATAAAAATCATAGGCAAATATAGCAGCGGCCGCGCTCCGCTCCGCACGAATGAGCGAGAATAAAATTTTAGCAAAGGTGTTAATCAAATTAGCAGCCAACACAGCAAACAAAGCGACAGACGACAACCGACAAAAAAAAATATATATTAAATTAAATGTATGCGTAAACTACAAGTATGTGTATGTATGTATGCGTGTATACAATTACAACAATTACAATTTGAGCATTCACTTAATGCCTCGTATTGACGTGAAGTTGTATTTTTTTCTTAAATTTTTCAACTGATGTGTTTGAAGTAGCAAATTTAAAAATCTCCAAACGAACGTCTTAAATATGCGCTAAAATACGACAGTTATATAATACCATATCCGCATACGAATCTTTGTGAATTCTTCAAATTATGTGCACTTAATGTAAGTATTTACGAGTATGTAAAACAAGTTTTTTTTCTTTTTTGTAATTTGAGCATGAATGAAAATTACAAAGTTAAATTCGACTGTGATGCCATACAAAAATACAAAAAGAAAACAAAATAATTGAAAGCACGTGTGCACAAAAAGTTAAAAAGTTTTATTCAAATAAAACACACAAATTGAAGGGAAAAATGTTCGACCTTTTAAAGTTTATCGACCAAATTCTCATTCATGCAAATATTCATTCAGTTAATAAATATTTTTATGCTTTAGTTTTTTAAATATATTTTATTTCTATAAAGTTGTCTTAGTAAATTTAACGAAACATCTAAATCACGAATTTGATTTTTAATAATTTATTTATGAAACATACTTTACAGATTAATTTAAAAAGTATGCAAGGATGCAGAGCACTAGGCCATATTACACCGTTTAGGATCAGATTTAGATTCCTTTATATTATTTAAACAATCATTTAAATAACAAGTAAAAAGTATACCAAAAAAAAACTGGGAAAAAATTATACCGAAACCAAACTTTTTGCTAAAATTAACCCACAACCTTTTTTCTTAAAATAGTTAATACGATCAACTAAAAATCGTTTGGAAATGTATGACAACAGATCTCGGGCTGAGTTGAAAATTTAACGTTAGCTTTAGTTTGTGTAAAGAATAAAAACTCAAATTCAAAAAAGAAAAATACAAATACAAATAACGGCCATTCATAAGGAAGTAAATTTATGCATTTACAAAACGTAAATAAGAAGAAAGAAAAAAAAAAAGAAACACGCAAAGCGATCACACCAGAACGTTTTTGAAATGAGCATGAATTGAAGAAAATTTTATAAATTTTAAAATTACTTGTTTCGAATAAAAAATCGTACGAAGTACGAAGTTGAGTTACTTAATTCGGTTTTGTTCAATCGGTTGCATGACGCAAACTCACCTTGATGCCGGTATGGCGCGTATTAAATGCTGTTGCGGTGAATGTTGTTGCTGTTGTTGCATTGTTGTTGTCGTCGTTGAAGGGTTGTGATGATGGTGATTTGGATTTTGATGATTATGAGTGGCGCCATTGTGGTTGTTTAAATTTGTACTAGTGCTGCTGCTGCTGCTAGAGTTTTGTTGTTGTTGCTGCTGCTGTTGCATTTGTTGTTGCTGAAGTTCAACATGTTGATCGAAACCGAAGCCGCTATCGTTAGAGTTATCACAGGGCGGCGGATGCGGTCTTTGCGGTAGTCTTTTGCCGGGCACCAGCTTGCCGGGACCAATCTAGTGGGGACAAATTAGAGAAAAATAAAGCTTTAAAACATGTCCATATGGATTTTCACCCTATAAAGCTTTCAAACAGAACAATTTATATATGTACATTTGAATAGCTTTATTCGATCTTTATAGCTTTAAACTTTTAAAATCAATAGTTGATCTTGGAAAAGCTTGAAGTATTTTTGAAATACTTACTCTTGTTATTGAATGCAATTTGCCGGGCAAAGCTTTGCCTGGATGTCGCTTCGACGGTGTACGAAATCCTTTGCGATGTATGCGCGGAGTCATTGTTGATGCAGTCGACATGGTCATGCGCATACCTAAAAAAAATTAAGAAAATAAGAACAATTAATTTTAAATAAATGTAAAAACTGCTCTCATTTGATATTTAAATTAAAATAAGTTTTAGGTTTTTTTTTTTTCGAAATGCACCACAGATGGATGCAGCGAGCTCTGAGCAAACGCAATTGGAAGCCACAACAATGTTCAAGGAAAAAGCGAGAAGACAATCACGATTGATAAAAGCCAGTACAATGCCCTCAAATCGTACACAAACAAATCAAACATACATCCATACATACATACATGCATACATACATACATACATACATACATGCATACATACAAACAAATATGCATATATACATACATACATGTGTATATACATACATACACCCATAAGTAATTGCCTGGGTAGAAAACACGACGCCTGCGAATGATGTGGACCGAACGTCCGTCATCTTCTATTGTTGCTCTGCTCTGCTCTGCTCTTCGCTGTATTATTGTCTATTATGGCCTTTTATTATTTAATATTAAATTGTCACAATAAAATAAAATAATACAAATGTACGTATGTATGAACGTACGTACAGCAGCAAAAGTGAGAACCGCAGCGATTTTGATATTCTTTGCAAAAAATCAACATCGTCGCGCGCGAACTGATTTTATTTTTTATTTATTTCTTTTATTCGTTATATTTTTTATTTTTTTTATTTTATAATTTATTTCGCTTTTTGCACTAAATTGATAAGAAACGAGACGACAATGTTGAAATGATTCGAATTTAGCGCATTCGCAACTGATTTACTTATTTCTGCATTTATGCGATTTATTCTTTTAGTACTATTATATCCTCTAGTTTGAGTTTTTTTGAAGTTTGTTATTATTTGGTCTAATAAATCAATTTGTTTATTCATTAGATCCATTTAAAAAAAATGTGAGAAAAAAATGGAAAACTGAAAATATATATACATTCTTTTTTGTTTTATTTATTTAATTTTAACATTGTTTATTTATTTTAAACATTGTTAATTCTATTTATATGCTTATGTACATATTTCTTAACATAAAGATTAATTTTATATAATATATAAAATAGAAATATTATAATTAAAAATGTTATTGCTGCCGTCGAGACGATGGTGGTTGACGATTTCCTATCGCCCACGTTGATCACTTCAGATTGGGTGAACCAACCCATTCTAATTGCAGCTTTTTTTTTTTTTTAAGTGTTGACTTCTTCTTCAATTCAGCACTCAATTGCTCCAATTCTTCCCACAGACCAAACGCAACTTGGTATGGTGGTGGTGGATCTTCGTTGACCAAGGACTTGATATGTCCAATTCGTCGACGTATCCAAACGATTCGTCCACCGCGCTTTGGTTTCGATGGCGGTAGTTTGATTTTTGGAATATTCGTGAGTATGGACTCTTTATTGCGCAATTGGCGCGCCCGATACTCCTGAATGCTGAGCGGCTTTGGTCCTTCCGAAATTGGAGTTGGGACATATGCCGGAGCATCCGTTGGAGGAATCTCGTATTCCGAGTTCATTAAGGCAGGATCGCCATATAATGATAAACGAAGTTTATTGTTTTAAAATAATTAACTTTATTTTTAGTTATAGATTATTTGATTTTTGTTGGAATTGGCCGAGGCCACGAATTCCGGGAGAGTTGGAGATAGCTTAATTGGGACGAAGCCCAAGAGCATATCAGCTCAACTCTGAATTCTTTAGTTTCGGGATCGGCTTTATATAGCAGATTCCGAAACTTTACAATATTTGGAAAGAGCCTTTTGGTCTCTTTCATACTTAATAATATTATTGATAAATCATATTATTATTCATAAATATTGGGCATAGAAAAGGGATAGAAATACCATTGGTGATCACAACATAATTTGATCAACCAAGGCGCATTTCTATTGGCTAGAACATAAACAAAGAACGAAATAGTAATTGAGTGTAATTCGATCATTGAGTGAAATGCATACATTTTCGTATACAATGCACTTGGTGACGAAAATGTGTCACACGAAATCGAACACCCAAAAGCCAAATAGAACTTTGTATATTCACCAAGAGTGTACGCTACACTATAACATTTGGCTTAGTCGCCTAGTGGATACACTACAATATACATACATACATACATACATACATACATACATACATACATACATACATACATACATACATACATACATACATACATACATACATACATACATACATACATACATACATACATATATGTATAAAAGGAGCAATTTAAAGATTTATTCAAACTAAATGAAAAGAAAAAACAAACAAATTTGGGTCATTATCCATGAAATTGGGCAGCCAATGTTGACGAATACCGACGCCGGCCGGCTATTTCATTCGTTGGACTTGGATAAAAACATTAAAAAAGTTTTACTTTCATTTGATTTGCTCATACAATTTGAAAATTAACCGCATAAATTACGGTCTAATAACTAGTAATTTTACCGGTGTGTATAACTTGTGAATGGGAGATGTTTGCTAAACTGGTGGTTTGTAAATCAACATGTAAACGACAAACCAAAGACAAGAAGTCGCATCATTTAGAAAATCTTTTGCGGTGGTTTATAACCAAAATTCTCAAGTTTATTTACACAAATTTCGATTTCAATTCTGGAATGCGATATTTAGGAAAAAATCCAAAAAACATAAATTTGAATGTAGTAAAAATTTATGTTCGCATTAAAGAAAAGAAAAGAAAGAAAAACGCTCCGCGCCAATGACGTACACACATATTTAGGCATTTAAGGATTTGAGAAAACAAACATGAGCAGAAAAGCAAAGCAAAGCAAAGCCAAAATATAGATAATAAAAATCCGTAGAACAACAATGAGTTTGAAAAAAAACGGAAGATCAAAGTTTTTGCAACATTTAGCTGGGGCAATAAACATTTTTTTGCGTGCCGCAGTCTGGTTGTTGGGTTCATTCGAAAACCTTGAAATGACTGCAGAAAATTCTTAAATAAATCTAACAAACTTTATCGACAAATTTTACAGTTTTAATTTTATGCTGTAAAATTGTATTAACCAACATAACAACGATATAAACACTCAGGATTAATCGGCCACATGCGAGTTTTAAGTTCACAAAAATTAAAATGTTGCTAATTGATTAATTTGATTATAAATTAATTACAAACGACTGCACTGAAGTATGGAAAAATTCAAAAGAAGTCAGAAATAAAGACTAAAGAATATCTTAAATATTAATTAAATAAAAGCGACAAATAAAGCGAATCTGCATAGCTACGAGGCATCTTGACAGCTCGACAGACAAAAACTCCAGTGTTAATTGAAAGTTTTGTCTGTCTGTCTGTCTGTCTGTTTGTTTGTTTGTTCGTATTAAGGCAGGTTCAGTGATGTTGTCTTTCTAATGACTTTTTAATAGTTCATTGGTAAGAATAACTCGACGCTGATAATTGACATTTTTTTTTTTATTTTCTTCAGATACGTTATCAATATTTGCGCTGCTTGTAAAACAAAAAGTTTATTTTATTTGAGGCGTGATTTTGATTAGGCTGGATTCGTGCAGTGCGGCAGGGCACTCCTCGGTCGCATTAATTCCACTTTCGGTACACTACAAAAATTTAAATGTTAAGCAACAAAATTACTTCGACGGCTTCAATTAACAAACAAACTGACTAAATTTCGAACTCGACAGCTTAGAAGAAGAATTTTGATATTGAAGTTTCAAGCTTAGAGTAAAGAGTAAAATTTTACATAATTTCTTTCTGTGTAGTTGTTAAATTTATTACTAATTTAATAATTTGTACTGGAAATTGGGTGAGAGCAATTATTGAATATTTCAGTAGACAGTTAAAAGTGAAAACCAACTTTGATAAACAAAAAACCACAGCCAAATTGATTTTATTTATATAATTCAACATATTTGCAAATATTTGTGAATATTGTTTTTGTTGTTGTTAGACGCTTCTCTGAGATAATCTTTACCATTGATAAAACAAGAAAATGTTTTCTTTCAAAGTAAACTAATTTATTTTTGTTTGCATTCGATGCGATATCTTTAAGTACACGTTTTAATCTGATAAGCCGCAACCACAGTTGTGTGCCAACTGGTGAACGCGCTCCAACCAAAGCCTATCTGTGCAAAAAATTCTGGATTATATTATATAACAAAAACAACAACAACAACAAAAAAGAATACATTTTTTAGAAAGAAAAATTCAAAAAGAAGCATAACAACAATTAAGAGAAATTAAATAATGAAATAAATATTGAATTTAAAAACGAATGCAAATACAGCTGCTGAACTTTGAATCGCTCAGAGGAGAAGTTGGCGGCCCCTCCACTTAGGATGGAGGAGATCGCGCGTGTATAAGAAATTGAAACACTTTAAATGATTCAAATAAATTTATTATTCGCGCAAAAACCTCTTTAAACAAATACTAAACGTATGTTGTTGTGTGTGACGTCATTTAAAAACGTGTTGTCGTCTTTATTGACGCCTTTTGTTTTGGCGCGTCAACAGAAGTCTTTGAAAATTCTGAATTTCAGAGGGCTTTTTTATTTAAATATTAAATTGAGCTGGGTAAACAAATACTGAATTAAAAAATATTCAATGAAATAAGTTACAAAGCAGAAATATCCAGTACTAGGAAATAATTTACTTTTAAATTATTGACAATATTCAGAAAAACAAATTGAATATTAAGTAAACAAAAAAGAAAACATTTAATGACAAGTGAAAATTTTTGGTATAAAATACGTTGTGAAATATGCTTTTAAATTTGAACCATTTAAACCATTCCCTTAAAGATTGCAGCATGTGATTTGCGTAGATAAGCCCAAGCGAATTTGAAAACTGAAAAAAAAGTATTCGTTCAATGAAAAGCGTTCTCGTGTCTGCTGATAGCCGGGTTAACCATAAAAGTGAGCATTAATAATAAAAATTAAAAAAAGAGGAGGTATGTACGTAGTTTTCATTTGAATTTCACAATGTTTGTTTATCTTGAGCACAAAAGAAAAAAACAACAACAAAACAATAGCAAAATTATCTTAAGAAAATAAATAATAAAAAAAATATAAAACGGAATTCGCAAATTCAGGCCAGAAACAAAAAAAAACAATTTTAAGAATAAGGGAATTTAAAAGGACAACAACATCTTTCGGACAAATATACATTTCATATAATATATACTCGCTCATACATACATACATACATACATACATACATACATACATACATACATACATACATACATACATTTGAAAGCACGGTGCCGCCGGCGCACGAGCGCACACTTTGGCACACGCCTAAAATGCGTGTACGAAGATTACGGCGGCGCCTCGCCTAATTATAATTTGAGTTTTGAGATTACTTTTTACAATTAATTTATTTGGGTAGCAGTTCAAGTTTTTGCTTAAATTAAGTTTTCCTTTTTTTTTGTAAAAGAATTGTTCGGTAGGTGTGAGTAACTCAACTTAATGAGAGATACGGACGAACTGACAAATCGAGTGTACACATGTGACAGTTTTTATTGATTCATCGATAAAAAAAATATAGGCGCGTATTTTTTTGGCCAAAAGTCTAAATTCGTTTTGAGTTTGATATTGATATTGGTTAGGTGGGGTTTGATACCAGCAACAATCTAGACAGTTAAACAAATCAATAAAATAAGAGAGTTTTCAGTTGATAAATAATTGGCGCAATCACCTATGCAGGGTATAAGCCGAGATATACTCAGTACATAGCTCACTTAACTCGGTGCACTCAACAATAGATGAGCTAACTTATATGTGATCTATTTAACCAGAATCGAAAACAATCTTTCAGATACTTGTAGGCGGAATAATTTCATTGTCAGCTGTTAAGGAACCTAGCGATGCAATGAATGTTCATACCAAATGATTCAAATAAATAATATTTAATTGCAAACTTAAAGTAATTCCAAAGAAAACGAACAGCAAAGCAATTAAAAATAAATAATTATATAAATTACATATTGCGATAAATCATTGCAAAAAATAACAAATGACCGAATTTGATCCGGTTCGCGATTGCATTAATTCGTGTGAATAATTGTTCTCGAATTTAGAATTCTAGAAATTTATAGGAAAACACACACACATGTGAGGAGTTTCAACTCACAAACCGATAAATCCAATATTCGACAAAATTACTTTTTTGTATGTGTTCATAAAGTTAAGAGCTGCGTTCATCTGACTCCATACTCAGAATTCTAAAATACCGGACATTTAGTTTTCTAAATAAAATATGTCGATTCTTTAGGAAATTGGGGAAAAAACCTTTTACGAAAGGGATATTTTTAAAGTTTCAAAAGGTCCCTTAATATGAATTCCATGTTTATTTTAAGGCAAACTCTTTCAATTACTCAAAAATTAAGGTTTGAATATCAATAACCGCTAAATAGAAAAATCTATCAAAATAATATCAAAACTTTCAAAATCAAAAGCAAATATCCTATTTTTTTTTTAATTTGCGATCTTATTAATTACAAAATATATTTGTGAACTATTTCCCATAGTTTATTTTTTTTTATTTTGCAAACAAAGAAAAATCTTTGTTTGAATTTTAGTCAAGGAAGTAATCCGTTCATTTCTCAAAAACGTTTCCTATGGATTTATTAGTTAAGATATTCCGATATAAATCAATTCAAATTTAACCTTAACGATTTTCAACTGATTTAATAATTTTAATAAAAAAAAAACCCATGACAAACTTGCATAAAATGCAAAGAAAGATATACCGAACAAGTTAAATGCATAAAGAATAACACTTAAATAAGTTATTATCATTATTATTCGATTTATACTTATTAATTAAAACGTTTCATTCAAATTAGAGCAAAATATGGAAAAGCTGCAGACTGCTCACATATTAAAAAAAACAAGGGAGTCAGCAGTCTTGTGATCAGGGGATTTCTTTTAACTTTTGAGTGGAACATTTTCATAAAAACCCATGTAAAAAAGTTTAGATCAAATTAGATCGGATTAGATCAGATCAGATCATATCAAAACTATTTTATTTATTCTAAAATTCAACCAAATCAGATCTCAACGTATATGACACCATCTTAACCATATCCGGAAAGTCAAAAGAAAGTATGATTGAGCTAAGATTAATTTTAATATACACATGTACAGATTTATGAAACATTTAAGAAATAAACAATTATTTTATTTTAAAGAATGATACTTTAAATTTGATACTTTTCTTGACGTTTCTAAAATTCACTCTCAACGTACTTTTTTAAAAAGCTCATTAAATTAAAAAAAAAATACATTTTAAGTATTTTTTAATATTTGCCAAGGACTTCATTTAAAATAAATCATCGTCTATGAACTGTTTAGGATTACATTAAAAAGAATTCGTATGATCAAACGTCTTCAAAGTGTATTTTCTTTTCTAAAGCGATTTTTGGCTTTCGTCCACAAAAGAAATTCAAAATGTACAAAGCAAATCGTTTCCTTGGCTTTGTTTTACAAAAGGAAAGACAAAAGCAACGACAATCAGTTTAAAGTTTCGTGAACTGCAGATAACGATGCAAAGATGGATATAATAACCCATTTCCACGCTTTGTAAAAAGCCTGTTCAAACCGAGCGGTTGTTATCAAGCGAATTGAGTGCGGAAACACAAAAGTCGAATGCAAAAAGGCAAAATTACACACAAGAGAGAGAGAGAGAGAGAGAGAGAGAGAGAATATTTCGAATACGCATGCGCAGGCGTGTGTCCGCGCGTGTTGACTCCTCAAGTTTGCGAGTGAGGTTCGTTTCGTTTCGTATCGTTTCGTTTCGTTTTGTTCGCTTACCAAAATTGCTTTTGTGGTGATGCTGATACGCTGATGCTGAGGCGGAATTGTTGCTGTGCATTTTGGATGGAACCCGATAACCGGATTCATAATAATTATACTGATTGTAAGTGAAACGCATTATTGCTTCTTTTTTATTATCGGCTTAATTCTCAATTTTGCTGCTTTTTTTTTTTTTTTTTTTTTTTTTTGTAATAACCGGGCGTTTGCACTTGTATTTGTATTTTTTGGTTTCGAAGATTTTTCCTTTTTTTGTTGTATATATTTGGTATTGTTTTTGTATTTTTAGAACTTTCACTTGGTGATCATTTTTGCTGTAATGTTTTCTTTTTTAACTGCATCAAATAAAGTAAAAGAATTATAATGGAATTTAAATGACATCAAAATTCAAAATGTCGTTCTGTCTGTCTGTCGGTTTGCATTAAAAATAAATAATGTAAAAAACAACAAACAAAAAAATATTTTGTGTTGCATCTGAAATAAATTGTGTCTCCCGTTCAAAGTCCACGGACCGATCCGATCCGATCCGATCGTTTGTCTCTCAGCACAAAAAACGCGACGACCGAAAAATTCCGAAAAGAAGTCAAATCAGAGCAAAAAAAAGTGGTGCATATTTTTTTTAATCGATCGCATCTTAATGCAATTTTAATTCATTTATTTAGCGTGGCATAAAATGAAATAAATAAGTACCTTGAAATACCTTCAAAGGTCCATTTAAAATGCAATCCGGTCTTTTTCAAGTAACTGCATTTTTATTAAAGCTTTTAAAGTTATTAAAATCTTTTTTATATAAATTTTTGTTCGTTTTTTTTATTTTACAGAGATTTGCTTTTAAAATTTTGTTAACTTAATTAATTTTACATGTAAATACTCGAATAAGTAAAATATAATTGATCTTCAGTAAGGGATCATTTTGATCACAAATATTGTCAAATTGAATACTTGTCAAAATACTAAAACAAAAAAGGAAAATTAAATTTCGAATACGTTAAGATAAGATGCAAAAGTTTTCTTTTATAGAGCGCAAAATGATTTAACACGAAATTAATTTAATAATTACAAAGTCTACGATTGAAAAATATTAAAATCTTAAATTTTTCTTAAAAAATATTTTTGGAAAAATGTCGGATTTTATTACATAAATTTTTATGTACGAGTATTTTAACTTTTTAAAATTTACAGTATAAATTCAATGAACTTTTGAAAGGGCTCTCAGAATACGATCACATAGAAATATTCTACCGAGAGAACATCTTTTACACTAGCCGTGCCTCTAAGATCGGTTTCAGTCTTATTTTGGGCACATTGATTTTTATTTTAGGTTTATCATAAAACCGTGTTTACAAATTTGTAAGTCTAGTAAAATACGATGTTAAGGAATTTATATGAGAACGGCTACTGTATAAAATAATATGTATAAATATCGAAATGTTGAAAACTATTTTTCTAGTTTTTGCTCTAATTTAACGAAGTTCTTTGGTGGCGATGACACAATCCTCGTCCAAACACTTTCAAATGTAAACGTGATTATTTTCAAATTGAATTTTTTAACAAAATAAAGCCCGTAAAAATATTTTAAATATTTTCATTTTTAACTTTTAGCAGTATATAACACAAAGTAATTGAACACAAACAATTTGTAATTGAAGCACTGTTTTTTTTTTTTGCGGCGCTTCCAATTGACAAAAACGCTTTCAATCAAATGCTTTTGAATTTTTGCGATATCAATTTTAAGCGGCGTCCGAATTTTGTTGCGACGTTTTCGAGAATATATTTTCAAATATCAGCTTTCAATAAAAGCAGAAAAAAGAACACGACACTTTTTTACGCGCACGAAGAAGACGAAGCAAAGCCTTCAGCTAACGTACGCATTCCGAGCGCGATAAGATAAACTTCTCAAATGACAGTCAAATATAAACAGAAATACAGAAAGAAAGAAAGACCGTCGTACGACAAACGATTCTACTGATTTCGCTGTAGCGTACGAGTATGTCTTATTAAGATGGATGTGGATAAATCGTCAAGTCAAGTCAACTCAAGCGAGCCACGGGACACCGGCTTTGAGTTGTGTCTATTCTATTTACGTTTATTCTTAATGGTAGAATATTTTCTGTTTTGCTTCCGATCGCTTACGTTGAGATCGATGAACTAAATTGTGAACTGCACGGCACGGCACGGCACGGCGCACAGCTCCGAAAGTCAGAAGCTTTCGCGATCGACACGATCAGAATCACTGAGAGAGAGCGCGCGAACTGTGAAATGAGAGCGCCAAGCTAATTTTCACATGATAGAAAAGAAACGGCAGGAGCACGAGCACGAATGTTCAATTATGCGAGAACTCGATGGACTGAGAATTGTCATTTGTGCGCGCTCTTTTACTATGATCAACTGAGTTATAAAAGAGGCTGGATAGTGGCAGAACGCGGAATACATTATTTTATGCTCGTTTATATAAGTGATTGATAAAAACCATGTTCAAACAAATCTTCAATATCTGGACTACGCAGGATAAAACAGTTCGACCAGCAAACTTAATTTGACGACTTCAAAATCAAGTCAAAGAATATTTGATTGATTCATTCCAAAGTCGGAGTTATCATTGTTTTTAAATAACATGACATGGTCCACTCACACGTAGAACGAAAGAAACCAAGAGAGCGCGATATCAGCTAGAAATTCTCGTATACTAGTCCAAGATCTCTCTCGGCATGGTTTTTTAAAGGGAGCACGAGAGCAGATACAACAAATATTTATTATGCTTAAATTTGTTAATTCAATACAAAAATTTTAATAATATTTTTTTTTTATTGGAGAAGTTGTAAATTAGTGCCGACACGATCTAACATTAAAAAAGCCGAATACGAAAAACGAGTGTAATTTCGTCGTTGATTTGTATTTCGTTGCCGTCGTCGTCGTGCAGTGACAATTCTCTCCATCACACCTTCGATCATTGTTGCAGTTGGCCTCTTTCGTTCGATTTGGTCGATCGATAGCGTTATGGAATCTCGTGTTCACAAGTGTAAATTGAATGGATCGAAATAATGATGAAGCAGTCTCGGTGGCGGCGTTGCATAAAAACGAAACACAAACAACTCATTGCAGCGACGTTCAAACGTTGGCCAATGGGAGGGCAGCACAATCAGCAGAAGCATAAAGTGAAAACTCTAACTATTTACTCGTATAGAAAATATTTGGAAAATACTCTGCGTATGCGACGACTGTTATGCAGGCATGTCTACAAAGTAGCGAGAGAGCACGAAACTGCGATGACTGCTGCCTTGCTTACAAACGCAAACGCAGTCTTTGGTGCTCTTGCAGAGAAAAACCAGAGATGTTAAAATGTGATTGGCTCACAGAACTCGAGTCGTTGTCATCGTCGTCGTCGTCGTCGCTGTTCGTATCGTAGCGATCGACAAATTAAAAAATAATAATCGTAATAATGATGTCGTCGTCGTCGGGTATATATTTTTTTATATTTTTTTAAGGTTTCGCAGCTCAGCAGAATGAACATACATACGAGTAGGTATGTGCGAGTATTTGGTATTTAATTGCAAGAATTCACCGACATTTTGATGAGCAACTTTTGAATGAAGTTTTGTGTGAATGTGCTCTGACGCTGGAGCCCCTCCCTTCTTTGGTCACATTTGAAAAGAGTTATGAATGATTTGGTTTTGATGCTGGGTTGTTAAATAAACAAATAAAAAGTGTGCTCAGGACTGTTTGAAACGAATGTATTTCAATTTTTATGAAACCAGAATTTGAAGATATGTAAAAATATATCGGATCCGGCTAAACCGTTTATAAAAAATGAAAAGTTACTAGAATCAGGACCGCAAGCAACACAAAATAAAGTTGGTCAAACTCAAATCTTAATACATCTATTGCAGGTAGTTGCAAAAATTGATAGCTCAGATCAAATATACTTAAAAAAAGTTGTGAGTCAGGACCAGTACCAGACCCGGACCAGAACTATTCACCTATTATACTCTACTTGTAAATAGGCAAACTTAGGTTGCAATGACAAAATTGTTTAAATTGAAAATAAAAAAACTTAAAATTTGATTTTCAAATTAGAAAGTTAAAAAACTGTTTATCTTAAAGCAACACCAAAATTCTCAGTTATCCAATAAATAAAATAAGAAACCTATTTGAATGCTGTCTCAAACAACGTACATGGTGGAATTTCAACCGCCACATTTACGTGAGCACAACTTCGTTTGTCGCAAGAAGAAGAAATCCACTGGGAAGAAATTGTTTCCCCATTTGGCGGCAGTCAATGAAATCGGAAAACGTTTATCTTACGTGGAAAATGTAAACGATCTAATTGATGCCTGCGAATGTGAACGCAAAAGTAAAGATGATGAAGACCAAGAAGAAGACGAAGACGGCCGGACAGCAGCCGACGAAAACAAAGAGGACGAAGGACACGAACATCCGTGTAAAAACAAAAAATTACCCGAGTTCTTGTATCACATCGAATGGACACCTTTGGGCATATTGGGACGTCTTTTGACTCCAAAGTTAATACCGACCAAAATGACGCCAGAACAGGAAAAAATCCTACTCAAAATGATGGAAGAAACAGAAAAAATATGCATACCCACGGAAAAGGATGAAAATGCGGAGCTTGATAAGGCCAACGCGGATGAGTCAAAAGCGCAACCTTTAGAAGTAATTGAGGGTTTTGTACCGCAGCCGGTTTACAGCAGATATGTAAAAGACGAGTGCCGACAGTACTGCCGTGCAGAATACGCTGGAATTTGATGTTCAAATTTATACCGTGTGATTTCGGAGAATAATTTGATCGTGAAATAAAATTGTGTTTATAAAAAATCTAAAAACAATAACTATCTTTCCTTAGTATATTTTTAAAATACATTCACGAATAATCAACGTTAAGTAAACACAAAAAAAAAGAAAAAACCTTCTTGAAAGAATCAAAATTTATTTTTAAATATAGTAAACATGTTTTGACGAAAATCGTGTATTTTCAATTGAGCAGAAAATCATATGGAAAAATCCCAAACAAATGAAACATCGTATAAATAATTAGTTATTTTTGCAAAAATAACAAACGCGGTTACAAAACACTAATTTCGAGTGACAATTTAGTAAGCGAATGTAAGTAGTTTATAATAAATTACAGTAAAGTGCAATAAACCGCTTTAATAGGCGCAAGCGGGTCGGGAACCTTGAACCAGTTGTGTGAAAATTTTTGCAAAACAAATAATTACATGCCCCCTCCCATGAACAAAACTGGTTGAGGTAAGTAGTACGCCCAGTAGGGTATAATATAATACATTCAGCGGAATCGACAGAATCACCAATTATAGTCGGTCACAAAAAATGTTATAAATTATACATAAGACAAGATGTTCGAGTGCATCAAGCTCGTCAAGTTAATTAGGACGTTGTGTTAAAATCATTCAGCCATTTAGAAACGCTCAAGCTTAGTGCATATGTACAGATTTTAATTTTATAACGATGCTGAAATTATTGAGAATTTCTTCTTATGCGGTTTTGTTTCTTTCAATGTCAATGTACTTTATGAAATGTTTGAGATACTGTACCGTATTGCCAAAAATACAGTCATCACCGAAATGCAATAAAATTTTAAATTTTTTTTATCAAGTTTAATGAACTCCATAAAATTTTCAAAAATTTATTCAAATCTGGTATTAAAACGGTATAAAAATGTTAGCCTAAAGTTATGCAGTAAACTGAAAATATATTAACATGCAAAATCGGGCAACTTAATCATGCTAAAATATTAGAGGTCAGTACGCGTAATAGAAAATGCCTTCAACACATTTTATAATACTACTCGACTATATATTAAGCCGGTTATGGCCTAATCAAATGTTCATTAATGAATAAATATCACACAACTGATTTCTTATCAACGAAATGGAACTGTGACGCATTTCAACTGATGACCTAGAACGACAGGCAGTGTCGTTTTAATGAATCAAATATTTCGTAACGGATTCATGAACGTTTTATCTGGACAAAAAATGCAATTCAGTTGATATGTCGATTTTCGTACTTGATTATTTGATTGTAATATTTTGAGAAAAGCGCAAACGCCTTCGGGAGAAATATTAACGAGAAGTTGTAATTTAAATTTAATTTAAACGTCAATTGTTTTAAAAGTTATAGTAAATCGTATACTAAATCTTTTTAAATCAAATTACAAAAACCAAAGCATTAAAATGAGTAAAGAACAACCTTACAAAAATGATGACTTTAAAGACATTTTTTACTCTATCCAAAAAAAATACGATAAAAGAAAATTAAGCAATGACGCATTAAATTATTAAAATGAAGCGCAGAATTCATTACTCTTTTATTAAAAAATTTAAAATTAAATAACGAAAAAAAAAAATTCGCTGCGTAAACCTGAAAAATAATAACGATAATGATAATCAAGCGATCACGATTATCCAGGCGAGATCGATTAACGATCAACGCTGCCGCCAGCCACAGAGCCGAGAAGAATTTTTGCATTTTAATGCTAAATACAAAAACACACGAATTTTACTAATATTAAAAAAAAAGCATAATTTTATTTGCGTTAAATATTAAATCTGTCAAAAAGATTCGGTTTCGAGATTTTCGCATTTTTTTTTATTTGTATTTTGGATATTTGCAAAACTCGAAAGAGTAAAAGAAAATATTTAAAAATTTAATGCACAACTGTGGCTTAATTGTGTTTATATGGACTGCCAAAGCCAAATGAATGTTCGCAAAATAACAACTTTTTGTTGTATTCGTATTCGCAAATAAAAAATACGTTATTCACAATTAATTTTGCACGAATAACAACAAAATTACCCGACGCGCGACTTGAATATTAACAAATTTGTGAGGATTTTTATAACAAATTAAAGCGAAAACAAACAAACAAACAAACAAACACACACACAAACACACAAACGAATAACAAATTATTTACGATTGTTAACGAACAAGTAAAAATTAATTTATGGCAGAGAAATACGGATTTGTTGACATTTTTGTAAGCTAAAATCATAAGTTTGGTTTATAGCGATTTAACAGGTTTTCTGCCTTACCAGATCGATAAGTGTAAACAATTTCAAATTAACACCAAATCATGTAAAGTCAATAAGAAAAATACCGTTAAATTATGTTAAAATATAAATCGAAGTTATTAAACATTGTTCCAAGTTTGTTGAGCACGCAGAGACATAACGACTATGAGTGCCTCGAGTTTAACTTTTACCACAAGCAAAAAGTTGCTCGTATTCAAATAAATAGTCTCTAAATTTTAGGTGGTAGTACTAAGCCCAAGAGCTCTTAGTAAAATGTTAACATAAGAATTAAAGTGCAAATGATACCTAATTCTAAAAGGCTAAGGTAAGGCACGTGCCTAATTTAAAAGGTTATATTATTTGCCATTGATACAAATCTCATAGAACGAAATATTTCTATTTCCCAATTTAATTTGAACACATAATACACAAGTACTTGTGTGCTATTTGGTTTTTGTTTTGACGTTATCGTTACTATGTATTATCGTAGTAAACACTCAAACAGAAAAACAACAACAACAACAAAAAAGTGTAACGAAAAGCCGTCGAACGCATGATGAACATTGGACTGTATCTTAGGCCTAGCATAGCTCCGGAACGTGTTCGAACGATGTAAAATCGATTGTGAATCAATTCACTCGGTCGGTTGGCTGGTTGGTTGGTTGGTCTCGTACGCGCTTTTACAACTATCTCTTGACAGCACAAAGTGAACTCGTGACGGCGCTTTGCCGTCACAGCGAATACGACAGAAGAATCGTCGTCGTCTTAGTTGTTCGTCGTAGTATCTATCTACAGAAGCCAATAAAATAAAGTCATAACAACACAAAACATTAACGATGAAATAAATGTAAACAATCTTATCGCGTACAGACCGACAGACAGACAGACATGCATACAGACAAACAGACAGACAGACATGCATACAGACAGATAGAAATACGTTAACTGAGATGCTTTGTTATTGTTCAGCGTTTTGTAATCTTATACAGTCTTTCTGCTTCTTTGACTAAACATTTAGTCTAGCTTACAAGTATTTTCAGCACGAAACTGCAATATTTCGCCCGCGTTTACCGCATCAAACAGGTTCAGTTTGGTTATTTGCGGGATTTCTTACAAAAGAATAGAGACAGGTTCCCCTCCCTTGTAGTATTTACTTTGATATTAAGAATATAAATGGTTGATCTATTTGGGGACACTAAAGAATTTTTTAGTATGACTTAGATAAATAACTGATATTTACAATTTGAGGCCACTATTTGGATGCCTCGTACAATTGGAACCAAGAAGTTTATTGATAACACAAGACGGAATAAAATATTTGGAACTAATGAAAAACGACAATTTTAAAATCAATATACAAATAATCAAGTTATTGTATTTCTTGTTGGAATCAATATAGAACTAAAGTTCTTAAATAAAATAATAAAGTTTTAATATAGGCAAATGCAAAAATAAAGACTTTTCGTATTACTCAACTCCGAATTTAACTGGTCGCAAAGTAAGAAACCAAAGATGCCAATTTTTTATAACTACCAAATTTGTTTCACAAATCAATCAACTGTCAAGACTGTGAGGACACAAGTTCTACCGGCGTTTGTGCCCACACATTTGAATTATTTTCGTTTTATAAGTTTATTATTATATCATTATTATTGAATTCATTACCTTAATGAAAAGGAGTTATTTTGAAAGTGAATATTATTTTGAATATATATTATCTTAATATAATATAAACCTAGTATTAATTTAATACAATTCAAGAATTTAATAATACGCTGTAAATAAGAAGTTAGTATTTAGTTATGTAATACAAATCCAACCAAGTAGTAAACGTGCAGCATATATTTTCCAAACACAACCGATCGGGTACAATACTGACAAGTTACGGTTTAGAAAATAAAAGTGGGCAACATTGACAAGTTACGGATAAGAAAACCCAAGGGGGCAACACCGTAAGTAAAAAGGAGGTTTAACATGAATAAGCAGATCAGCGAAAATTCAGTCAGTGTCGAACAGCAGCAGCAAGCAGTCCACAAGCGGAAAAAACATTTAAACTGCGGATAAGGAATCGGTAAGAATTTAATTAGTTTAATAATTCTAAAGATTTTGCTTAGAATTATTAAACAAAACTAGCAAGAGCGCTGTATGTTTTCAAGAGATTTTTCCTTGAATTCTTGCTCTCTTGCTCCCGCTCCAAACCCGAGCGCATCGATCAAGAGATTTTTCCTTGAATGCTTGTGCTCTATCTTCCTTTCTTCCTCTTCCCGCTGCGTGCCGTACGAGACGAAATTCAAGAGAACTCTCCTTGAATTTTCGCTCTCCTCTTACAACTAACTTCGTGCCGTGCATACATATTTAAGAGATACCTCCTTAAATATTTGCGCTCTCCCCTTACTACTAACTTCGTGCCGTGCATACATATTTAAGAGATAGCTCCTTAAATATTTGCGCTCCCTCCCCTTACTACTAACTTCGTGCCGTGCATACATATTCAAGAGATACCTCCTTAAATATTTGCGCTCTGCCGATGCGTCCCGTACGAGACGAAATTCAAGAGAACTCTCCTTGAATATTCGCTCGCCGCTCACAAATAACTTCGTGCCGTACGAGAAGAAATTTAAGAGACACCTCCTTAAATGTTCGTTCTCCCTCTGTCCCGTTGCGTACTCCAATTTGAGAATTCAAGTGACATGGCCTTGAATATCATTATTTCCTAACGGCGTCCCAGCGTTACGCTCCGTCATGCGATCAACATTTGTAACGGAACTGAATCATACCTAATTTTGCTGTACCCATTTGCTTGCGAAAGAAAGGCGTCAACTAAATAAAAGCAGTGTTAATTACAGAAATAGTCATGAAGTGAAATAACTAAATTATATATAAGTTAAAAAAATATTGTGAACAAATTTAATTTTAAATTAATGAAAACCTAAGTGAACAATTAATAAACCTACATATTCTTAAGAAAATAAATTGAGTGAAGTGGAAATTTATTTAAATATATAGTTGCCCCTCTGTTGTCATAGTTTCCGAAATCAAATAAATTTCTGTGAGACGGACCCTCGGACACCGCTGACTGCAACCCCGGCCCGAAGGTTCGTCACAGTGGCGCCCGAGCAGGGACTATTTGACATTAAGGGTACTATACTATATTAAAATTTTCTAAAAAAAAAAAAAAAAAAAAAAAAACTGAACAAAATTACCAGAAAAAAATTTTCAAACCGAAGAAATAAATTGTGTCGTGGGTGCAGTAAATCTCCGAGGAAAAAAAAAAAAAGAGGAATTTTTCTCTCACCAACAACAATTAAGTGAATCACACCTACAATTAAGTGAAAACAAAAGAAAAAAAAAAAGAAAAAAAAAAAAACCTGTTGCAAAAACGAAAAATTAAATTAAGAACAATAACAAAATATTTTTTTTTCTTTCGATATACACCAGCAAGGAAGTGCAAATAAACAAAAAAAAAATTAACTAAGTGAACACGAGAGACCCAGTGAAAAGTTAAAGCAAAAATATATAAAAAAAAAGGGTGAAAAATGGCAGTGAACAAAACCAATACCATGACTACGTCATGGATATACTATTTAAAGCTGTCGGAATTAAACGCATATGCAGATGAATTCGAAATAGAAATGTCAGGCGGGGTCGATGAGCGGCGAAAACAGTTCGCTGCATTTGTAAACAAAGGAGAACTCACCAGCAAACAGGCGACACAGCTAGCGGTACTACAAGCCAAGCACGAGAAAAGTATACCACGGTCCCGATCCGTAAGTGAAACCGGAGACTCAGGTGAGTTTTTACAAATACCGGAAATAGTGAGAAGTGCCACCCCTGAAAATAAAACTTTATATAAAAAAAATTTGCCGGTTTCTTCCATGACATATAACCGTACTGAAAAGGGGCAACCCACGGCCCATCATATAATAGAGGTCATACACAAATGGGCTGTCTATTATGATGGAGATAATGACCCGTTGATGTTCGTCGAAAGGGTGGAAGAATTAGCAGACGCATATGAGGTGAATGTGGATGCCATTCCTAGAGCTATGCCAGAGCTGTTGCGTAGAAAGGCTCTAGTATGGTATCGTAATAACAACGAACATTGGCCCACCTGGCAGGAATTTAAACATGACCTCTTAGCTTTTTTCTTGCCAGTGCGTTATTTTGAGGTACTGGATGATGAAATCCGTAGTCGTTGTCAGGGGTCAAACGAGAATTTTAAAGACTTTGTGTTGGTATTACAAAATTTGATGCGCCACGCTAAGTATTCTGAGTCGGAAAAATTGGAGCGTATCTATAGAAATTCTCACCCTAATTATCAGTGGTATATAAGACGAAAGGATTTCTGTACGCTTTCACAACTGATTTCACTCGCAGATGATTTGGAGAGTATACCCAAACGAGGAGAAAATTTACAGAATAACACACCACACGACCCACAGCGACGTTTTACCACTAAACCCTTTTCGTCACTTTCAGCGGAAGCCCATCAACAGTCAGCAACGCTGCCGTATAAAACCACTCCCACCACCAACCGTAATAAACTTTATTGTTGGGATTGCCGTCGTGAAGGCGTACGTACTACAGAATGTTGTAGAAGAACGGGAAACGTTCAGGGGAACCGCCAACAGCGAGGAACGCTGGAACCCCAACAACCAACACCTCGCAACAACTAAAACTTTTACAGAACGACGGGAAGAGGATTTTCGCTAATATCGTCATTGGCGGAAATCGGATAGCGGCCACTATGGACACTGGAGCAACTAGAAGTTTTGTAAGCGAACAGTTTATAAAACGACTAAAAGGCAAGTATTCATGGGTCCCCTATCAAGGAGTAGTAGTACTCGCAGACGGACGAACGCATAATCTTAAGCGAGCCGTTGAAATTGACGTAACTTGTGGTACATTTAAAAACAAGTTTCGCTTCTTATTGATGCCCTTTGCCACCGAAGATGTGATACTCGGACTCGACTTTTTAGTCATCGCTGGGACGTCAATAAGCTGCGGCGGAGACATTTTATATCTGGGAGAGAACCCAATGTGGAAACCTTCCAGATGTCTTATAAGAACAAAAAATGAATCTGACAACCATGAATATCAAAACAAAAAGACTTACCCTGACTCTACACCCGTTACGACCCATTCGCGTGCTGGACAAAATTTGGAAAAAAATATTACAAAAGTAGTGGATACAGTTATTGCCACACCGGAGCCAACCTTTCGAGAACATGAGCCGGAAGAGTTTAATATGTCCCAAAAAGAGGAGAACTGCCCTTGCATATTACCCGAGATGACTAAACAACCAAATGATTACGATGACGATGGAAGATGGATGAAATCGACAGACACAACCAATGTCACATCAGACTCAGATTTCCGAGATTTTACACCGGAAGAGCAAATTCGTATCACCCAGTTTTTAGAGCGAGAATTGCCGCTATTCGAAAAATTACATGGAACGACACACATGGCAGAGCACCGAATAGTAATGGCCGATGAGCGCCCTATTAAACAACGTTATTTTCCTCGAAACCCGGCGATGCAGGCGGTTATTGATGAAAAAGTTGATGAATTATTAAACAAAGGGTGCATTGAGACATCCCATAGTCCACATAGCGCACCGATTGTACTCGTAAAAAAGAAGACGGGTGCATGGAGGTTTTGTGTAGACTACCGCCAACTTAATAATAGATCAGTACCCGACGCATACCCACTGCCTAGAATTAATCACATTTTGGACAGGCTAAGGAATGCTAAATATGTTAGCAGCTTGGACTTAAAAGACGGATACTGGCAAATACCGATGGAGGTGGCAAGTAAACAATATACAGCATTTACTGTACCTGGTCGTGGGTTATATCAATGGCGCGTCATGCCATTCGGCCTTCATTCTGCTCCTGCAACCTTTCAGCGTACGCTTGATCAAATAATTGGACCAGAATTGGAACCACATGCCTTTGCCTACTTGGATGACATCATCATCACGGGCTCAACGTTTGACGAACATCTTGAAAACTTACAGGAGGTATTTCGACGGCTTCGGACGGCAAATCTTAAAATCAACCCCGAAAAATGCGAATTTTTTAAAAAAGAACTTAAGTACCTCGGCCATGTCGTCAGTGGTAAAGGTATCCACACCGATCCGGATAAGATTTCAGCTATCCGAGAACTACAGCCACCTAAAAATGTTCGCGGTGTTCGTCGTATTATCGGAATTGCCTCATGGTACCGGAGATTTGTCCCAGAATTTCTACACCTCAGCATGGACAGCGACGATATGCTAAGCGACAGTCAAGTCGGTAAGAAGCCATCAAACGACAACTCTACAAAATCACCGAGTAGCCCCATTTCGATCCCAGAACCTGTTGAAGATATGCCAGAGTTCTTAAACCTAAGCCTGGAAAACGACAGCGAAGCGGCTGGGAAGGAGAGATCATCCTCCTCCAACTCAAGAAATGCATCAAGTGCAATGGCTGACAACCCCAATTCTGTTCAAAATACGCCGGCATCCGAAGAAGATGAAGTCTCAGAGTTACTGAACATGAGTATAGATAGTGATGTTTTTCGAGAATTACGGGCTGAATGGGCTTCTAACTCGGACGATGAAAGTGTAAAAACTGAAGTCTTCCAGAGAGCTGGACATCAACAGACTTCCCCGACGGACGAAAGCAATATTACCGACCCAGAAATAGATGAGGCAGAATTGCCGTCATGCGAAGACGATTGGAGTATGGTGCCCCGATGCATATCACCACCTTCACCGTCAACGTTGTCCCATTTCGGTAGCGATAATGGACAGCGTTATGCTAAAGAGGAAAGGAAGGAGATACGCTTGCGTGAAGACGTAACGGTGGAGACTAACGAGAGACGCGGTCCGACCTACACTGTGTACGAATACACAGTGAAGTATAGAGTCACCGTACATCGGGATACAGCAGAACCCGCTTTGACCTTACCACCCAGAAAAGAAGAAGAACACGGCGATAGCAAACTTGAAAAACCAACTTTTGTCTCAGTATTGACGGGGGAAGAAGCTGAGTCAGACCAAATGTCATCGGAAACAGATGACGAATCAACGACACCTCGGACGAACATTCGTCTGGAAACCTTTCGACCTACTGGCGAAACAGGAACCACACTAACGTTTGTGGAGTCGGCTATAGATATTCAAAAACTACCAGGGAAGTTTGGTACCAGAGTTCAAACACGAGATAGGTTGGAAGGAAAAGTAGAGGGATCACAACATATACCGTCAACAACACACGAGAAAATACCTATAAAAGATCCACGAGTCTCGCCCCAGGTACTCAGTCCAAGACAAAATGGTCCAAGACACAGTCGAAGAAATTCGAGCCGAGATGGACAACAATGGCATCAACACTCACCGTCACGTTTTACCGAGCAAGAGCGAAGGAACCAACGTTTTGTACGAAAACAAGCAACATTTGGGACCAACAACAAAAACGCTACGAATGAGAGAGGAAAAAGTGGAAGAAAATTTTCTGATACACAACGCAGGAATACATATCGCTTACAAGATAGGTCGCCAGTAGGAAGACAACGTCAAAGCCCTTCACCTCCAAGAAGAAACACCTCCCGACGTCATTATAGGTCACCGGTGGAAAGACATGCTGACCAACGATCACACCGACAACATACCCAACCGGTAGGAAGACAAGGGCAGATTACACCAACGCACGATAAAGTCGACCGGGTCCAAGAGTTTTCGCCGAGATCACGACTCTTCCCAAACCCACCACATCGGGCCCCACCGAGTCCAGCCGGAACAACCCGAACATTAGACCCATTAGATGGAGTTGATGTGTCAGGATTAAATATCAGCGAAATAGAGGAATTAAGACATCATTTCAATGAACGCCCTGTACCAGGCCGCCGACATTGTTACAAAAGAATTGTCGGAAATCATGTATACAGCTTCCTAATCTATAAATCCGGCAAAATGGAGTGCCGTCGTCTCGTTGCCCGGGAAAGGAGGGATGTGTGAGGACACAAGTTCTACCGGCGTTTGTGCCCACACATTTGAATTATTTTCGTTTTATAAGTTTATTATTATATCATTATTATTGAATTCATTACCTTAATGAAAAGGAGTTATTTTGAAAGTGAATATTATTTTGAATATATATTATCTTAATATAATATAAACCTAGTATTAATTTAATACAATTCAAGAATTTAATAATACGCTGTAAATAAGAAGTTAGTATTTAGTTATGTAATACAAATCCAACCAAGTAGTAAACGTGCAGCATATATTTTCCAAACACAACCGATCGGGTACAATACTGACAAGTTACGGTTTAGAAAATAAAAGTGGGCAACATTGACAAGTTACGGATAAGAAAACCCAAGGGGGCAACACCGTAAGTAAAAAGGAGGTTTAACATGAATAAGCAGATCAGCGAAAATTCAGTCAGTGTCGAACAGCAGCAGCAAGCAGTCCACAAGCGGAAAAAACATTTAAACTGCGGATAAGGAATCGGTAAGAATTTAATTAGTTTAATAATTCTAAAGATTTTGCTTAGAATTATTAAACAAAACTAGCAAGAGCGCTGTATGTTTTCAAGAGATTTTTCCTTGAATTCTTGCTCTCTTGCTCCCGCTCCAAACCCGAGCGCATCGATCAAGAGATTTTTCCTTGAATGCTTGTGCTCTATCTTCCTTTCTTCCTCTTCCCGCTGCGTGCCGTACGAGACGAAATTCAAGAGAACTCTCCTTGAATTTTCGCTCTCCTCTTACAACTAACTTCGTGCCGTGCATACATATTTAAGAGATACCTCCTTAAATATTTGCGCTCTCCCCTTACTACTAACTTCGTGCCGTGCATACATATTTAAGAGATAGCTCCTTAAATATTTGCGCTCCCTCCCCTTACTACTAACTTCGTGCCGTGCATACATATTCAAGAGATACCTCCTTAAATATTTGCGCTCTGCCGATGCGTCCCGTACGAGACGAAATTCAAGAGAACTCTCCTTGAATATTCGCTCGCCGCTCACAAATAACTTCGTGCCGTACGAGAAGAAATTTAAGAGACACCTCCTTAAATGTTCGTTCTCCCTCTGTCCCGTTGCGTACTCCAATTTGAGAATTCAAGTGACATGGCCTTGAATATCATTATTTCCTAACGGCGTCCCAGCGTTACGCTCCGTCATGCGATCAACATTTGTAACGGAACTGAATCATACCTAATTTTGCTGTACCCATTTGCTTGCGAAAGAAAGGCGTCAACTAAATAAAAGCAGTGTTAATTACAGAAATAGTCATGAAGTGAAATAACTAAATTATATATAAGTTAAAAAAATATTGTGAACAAATTTAATTTTAAATTAATGAAAACCTAAGTGAACAATTAATAAACCTACATATTCTTAAGAAAATAAATTGAGTGAAGTGGAAATTTATTTAAATATATAGTTGCCCCTCTGTTGTCATAGTTTCCGAAATCAAATAAATTTCTGTGAGACGGACCCTCGGACACCGCTGACTGCAACCCCGGCCCGAAGGTTCGTCACAAGACATCAGTCAACAGAAGACCTAAAGCAGCGAATTTCATTACTAATAACATATATTTACTTTTTTCGTGTTGCAAAAGTTATTAGAATAAACAAACTTTTTTTTGTTTTGCTACTTTCTATTGGCAGCAAGTCTTTGGATCAAAGTGTGATACTCACGCGGAGGCACATTCAGCCTTCCACCATTGAAATTATGAGCACGTGCCTTCAAAAAAATCACTTATCTTGTCAAACAACAAAAAACTGTGAAATAAAAACGAAATGCAGAAAACCGAACAAATAAATTCGAATTTAAAGAGCACGCGAAAAAAACGAATTTTTAATGTACTTTGAAAAACGAAATACTCGTATGTACCCCAAATCACTTGTGGATTTTCGAGAGTGTTATTCGCAATTTGGCAGCTTGTTTGCATACGTTAAGAAACGCCTTTTAAGTCCGTCACGTGATTTGTGAAATGTGAGTGCGGCCGGTCAAAAATGCTAAAGAAAAAAAAAACGCTAAACTAACACATTAGACAGCGAATAATTTGTTTAGAGGTTAGCTTTATATATGGCCCAGTCATTATTAAGGTTTTTGTTGTTGTTTTTCAAATGGATAAACGCACAACACTGGCGCATCAATCAAAGCATTTAGGTAGGCAGAAGTAGTTGGTACAGGAAATGTTAATCGCTTATTGCTGAGCGGGCTGTTATGTTAAATTCAAATCACGTTCGAATCTGATTTCATTGTTTAAGAGATCTGATAAAAAAAAAAACAAAGCAATTAAGATTTTGACAAATAAAAACAAATTAAACATGTAACAACAATTTAATGACAAACAAGTTTAATTACTTTGTTCCCTTTTACATTAAGCGATTCAAGTGGCGAGCAATTTTTGTTTCTCTTTTCAAAAACAGAAGTGCGAACCAAAACAAAAAAGTATAGACTAATGTGCCAGCAAGGGACTTTTTTCCTCTCTCCCACAAACTCGTTCCTCCGCTAATTTGACTGCCTAGAGTAAAGCGGGACCTACCAACAACGCAATTTATGATATATTTTTACAAACATACATATGTACAAATCTTTTATATGCCCTGTTAAATCAGACAAACTTAAAAACACATTTAACGAAACTTCTTGCCAAAAATTCACGCCCATGTGCAGCGTCGTAGGTATCTGATTAATTCGCTTAAATTAAAATCACCGACATTAATATTTTTATGAGCCAAACAATAAATCGCTTTATTGACTTTTACTGCAAAACGTTATTTGATATTCTAAAATATAACAATACAAGCGAATAAATAAATAAAATATATCGCATTTTTGCTATATACATACATACATACATACATACATACATACATACATCCGAATAAACAAAAATAAGTACTGAAAAAATCGAAGAAGTCGAAACGAAATTACAAACAATTGACTCGAATATTTCTTTCTTTATTCTTCTTTTATTGTTGAGGTTCGACGAGAGTTCGCCTATATTTGTTTGCACAAGGCGGGCGGACGACGGGCGACGATGTTTTGTGTATCGCACCGCAGCAGTTTGTTAAATTTATTTGTTTACATTAGAGACAAGCTGAACAAAAAAAAAAAATATATATATAAATATATAAAAAAAAAATCGCAGACAAGTAGTTATGCCTATTTTCTTGGTTCAAGGTAAAAATAATAAATTATATTTGAATTTTTGTGCTAAAAAAGAAAACGAAAAATCTAATGATACGCTTGGCAACGCATACCGCCAGGGTTGCTCATTCCAATATATCGAAATTTATATTAACTTATCTTTACATCTTACTTTCGATTGATCTATCTATCTATCTATCTATCTATCTATCTATCTATATATCTATCTATCTATCTATCTATCTATCTATCTATCTATCTATCTATATATATCTATCAAATATTGAATTTAAATATATCTCTTACAAAACGCTGATGGATTTTTTGTAATCATTTTTATATTTAGTTTTATCTGAAAGTCGATATTTTAACTATCAAAAAATTTTAAATAAATTGTTATTTGCAGCCCTTAGTTCTTACTGCTCTCGTGACATAGAGACCAGGATGTCAGTGTAACCAATTCCATCAATGCAACCAAAGGTAGTTAGCAAATGTATATTTTTCCTTGTGATATCCTAAAGTTATTTGCCCACACATGAGTACAAAAGTTAGAATACCGATATATTGTGTAAGTTTACCAACAGTATGTGTGTGTGTGTGTGTGTGGGTGAATGGGTGGGTGGACATGTATAAATACAGACTTACATATACATATGTACATATGTATGTGAGGGGCTGTGCGCTCTGATGAATATTGACAGTATTCTGGCGTGAGGACTACGGGCAACCTTATGAATGATATTTTGGAATGTGAGCTGGCGCAGTTCGGGAAAGTGGGTGTTATTAGCAATTCAAATTGTGTGCAGGCAGGCCGGCGAAATGCTACCGCGTTTGATAGCAATTTAATGAGATTACTGTGTTGATGTTATTTGAAGTGGATAAAGCCTATTTCAACAGTAATTTTATTTAACAAAATAAAAAGCAAATGGCTCTATAGAAACACAATTTCAGAGCTAACACGTATGTATGTATGTATGTATGTATGTATGTATGTATGTATGTATGTATGTATGTATGTATGTATTATAAAATATATAATTTGCATATCTTATTTAGCAAAAGAAATCAAATGAAGTTTTATCAAAACAACAACATATTAACAACTATTAACGCGATTTAATAAAATTTTACACACTACGAGTCACGCTTGGCGTCGCTGTCATATGGCCCGAGCCGGCCGGCTGGCCTAAAAATTAAATACGCATCCAAAGACAAGTGAAACACTACAAATCGGTACGTACCACTTGGTACCAGTTTTTGATGGCAAAAGCAAACAAAAAAAAAACGATATAGAAACAATTTAAACGTAAAAAAAGCAGAAGTCGAAAGAAAAAAGTGGCGCACGAATTTTTTAACATTTCTTTATTTACTTTGTTTATTTTGTTCATTTTTGTTTTGAAAACGTTTGCCAGCGTTGCGAGCGAAAACTAAAAACGACTGAATTAAAAACGAGCAACATTTTACACACACACACATATACACACACATTCATGTGTTTTTTTTTTCTTACAAAAGAATGAATTTCTGTATTTGTATGTATTTAAAATGGTCAAACGAAATTTAAATTAAGTTCAGTTCGATTATACGGAGAGTAAAGCGATAAAGCCGGTCGCTAGTCACGGGGGCGTATGAATTTTTGTTATTTTGTAAATTTAAACATTTACACTGTAAATTGCGAATGGGCTCACACAAAGAAAATTGTGTTAAATGAACCGAGATTTTTTCAAAATAAGTTAATCGGAAACATTGCTAAATCGACGCTGATCATTTATACATATATATACTTTGTCATACCTACCACGCCCCCTTCTAAGCGATACAAATGTGTACTTCCACTTGGCGACCGATATAAAACCAATTATGTTCACATTTTCACAAATTGATTCATTGTAAATAGTTACGCAATATTTTGTTCGGTGTAGCTTTTTTATGCAAAGACAACATTAAAAACAAAACGAAAACAATTCAATTTAATGACAAGATTATTTCATGGCATAATAAACAAAACAACAAAATTCTGTTCCTTGTTATTCAAAGTTGATTTCAACAAAATTCGCAGACGCAATAAACACAAGCGCCGACGATATACGAGTACAACAAAAACACAAAAACAGAAAATCTAAAATCTGAACCGAGTAATCACAAACAAATTGAATTGAATTTCATTTCATTTGCGTTCGGTTGATAACAGCAAATTCTCTTTTATAACAAACTTCCCTTGACGATAAACTAAAAACCCGAAAATATAGAAAGCACAGAATTATTCATTTTGGCAGTCGAATTTATGCCATGTCGCATTGAGCACCTCAAAACAGCGAATGTTGTTTCGTTACAGCCGTTAATCTTGTAAATACACACAGACAAGACGTTTTGTTTTTTTTTCGAATCACCACAAGGTGACAAATTTACACGTTTTCGTTAAAAACGTAAATTTATCAATTTGGTAGAAGCTGCTATCGCGCCATTATTGTTGCTATATTAACCATTTCATATCTGCGAGTTGCGAGTACAAATATTTTAAATTATTTGGCGCGTTGCCGCCTATCGCTATCGAAACAATAACAATGAAAACATGTTTTTTTATATTTAGTAAATAGTAAAATAGGAAAGAATTTTTTTACACTACACTAGAAATTCGGTTAAGTTTATCAGAGTTTTGTTTAGAGTATCTCAATTTATTTAACCATATTTAAATGAATTTTTTCAGTGTATTCCTCGCTTATTTAAGTCCGTCATTCAAATTTGAAGCAGACAGCAATTTGCATAACTAAAGATTTCGACTGTTTATCAGCAACTAGATACAAACAATTTTTTTTTCTACTTTTGCTATTCAGTATTTCGAAATGTCTGGTTAAATATTGACAGAACAAAATAAGCAAACCGATCTTTTTTTTTATTGATAATCGAATTGCGGAATAATCAAAAAGATCGTGATAATGATTATCATTATGAAATTTTTATCAAAATAAATTCCAAACAAAATATAAGTTAACATAAGTCAAAGCATTTTAGCGCTTTTACTTGCCACCATCGCTTTGGCTATCATATATACAGAATAAATTTCGCATCTATAAGATGCAGCATAACAGACGCAAATTAAACACTGAAAGACCTTGATTCAACAAGATGCTGGATGAGATTCAATAATTAAAGACAAATTATATAAAATTGATATTTAATAGATCGTCGTTTCATACCCAAAAAAAAAAAACGCCTCATAAAGAAAGTTCAAAAGCGGATTTGCATAAAATTACGTACGAACATAAAGATAACAAATTGGTAAAGAAAAAACTGCGCAAAATATATACTGCGCAAAAAATCATTAACCCTCAACATACCCCAGAAATGAAGAAAAGTTGACATAATCTATTAGCGTCACCATGTGAAAACGAAGATAAAAAATTGGTGAAAAAAAGTTAAATTTACGAAAAATATTTAAGCCAAAACAAATACAAACATTGTTCGATGTGAATTCAAGTCGTGGTAACTTTGAACTGCTTTTGTTAGCGCATCACTTAATTTTAAATGATTATTATTATAATTATTTATACTATCATGGGCAGTTACGAGTGTGCGTCGGACGTTATCGTAAAATTTAAAGTACGTCACTTGGGAGGGCGCTGGCAAACACAGTCAATGGTCGTTGGCATTTGTAGGTATACAAGAGGTTTAAAATCTGCAGGGAAGCATTTGACACTCAACTAAAAAAAACATGCAAACAAGCAAACGAACAGCCACACTCGGCGTGCACAATCAGTTTTCAGTTGTCAAGTTTTTATTGGAATCAGTGTGTCCCGACGCGACACTTGTTGCCTTTTACGTACAAATAAATTCAAACTGAAATTGAAATCGCTACACAAAATTTGTGCTCTTCGCTTTTTACCCCTAAAGTATACAAAAAAAAAAGCAAACAAATAAGAAAATACTCTTAAAGAAAAACAACAACGAAAATTTGGACTTTACACACGACTCCAGTATACAATTCTTAAGCGACCGAGGTGGGCAAATTAGAATTTACAACTAAAAATTTAATTCAATCTCAAAAAGGTTAGAATCAAATTTTATTGTAGTCATTTTAATTTATTTTACTGTTATAAGAGAAGGCAAGATGGAAAGTCCACTGTTAAAAAAAATCGTTTTTATGACAATCAAATATTTTGACAGATATATATTTTTTTGTATTTATATTTGAGACATCTTTGTAAGAAAACCTTACAATTTCATTCAAATTAATAATCGTGAAAACTTGTTTGTGCCTCTTGCACTTAATTAACCTTTTAAATTAATTTATATCTCATAAATCAGCTGATATTTTTTTTTTCACAAAAAGTGAAAAAAGAAGAGTTAACGAGTCGTTACCGAAAATTGCATTAATTAGTTTAGCAATTATTTTTATTTTCCTTTTATTTTGCCATTTCGATTTTTATTTACGATTAATATTCTTATATTTTATCGTACTTTTGACATGTTTCAGGAAAATACTCTGACAATGTTTCAAGTTTTCAGAAAAAACCAAAAAAAAAAAATTTATTTTTCAATTCAATTTCAAATCGAGATGGCAAAATATAAGTTAAACAACGTTGTTTATAAATATGTAAGAATACAGAAATACGATGTTTGCAAGTTTATATGAGTACGGCTTCTATTTAAAAATAAAATTAATTTGCCCACTTCTGATTACGCGCGCAAATCGCAAAAACAAATCAACACTTTTTTTATCTTTTTTCTTTCAACTGAATTAAAAAAATGTATTTAGCAGAGCCAAAAGAAGCAATAAATATGAAAAACAAAAATAAAACGCTTCGAAATATTTAAGCGAATTTGCGATCTTGAATAAGCGTTTTTGTGATTTGCAAAATAGCGAAGAAAACAATTTAGAATTTTATTGACGGCTTTCATTTCTCAACAATTAAAACATGATAAGACTAAAAACCGTAACTAAATGAGTACAAATGACTAATCAATTGCCAAAAACAAAAACAAACAACTACGATAACACTGAAATTAAAAATAACAGTAAAATACAATTTCAAATTTCAAGCAAAGTGCTAAACATTCATTTAAATGAATTAATATTTGAAAATTACGATTGAACGTCATATTTCGATTTCGATTGACCTAAAATTCTAAATTAAAACGAACTTTAATCGTATATTTAAATTAGTAATGATTCGAGTGTGGCTCTCAAAATATGGCATAGAGCTATTTACATAGTTCCGTCCAAAGTGCGTCAGCAGTGGTAATATTGACCAGCGTAGCGTGAAGCCGCTAATGTGTTCGTACGCAGCGATGTCACCTCTTCTTTTTTTCTTTTTTTTTTTCCTTTTGTAGTTGGAAATTATGACAAGCTTGTTAGCATAATTATCAACAGCAATTTTCAATTAGCCCCGTTGAAACGCTTTTTAGACAAATTAAATTCTTCGGCAGGCAGGCAGGCGGAGTCCAAACGGACAGACGTTCCTCGTTTTTTATTGATAGATTTTAAATTTGGGTCTAGCAAATAATTTGCGCATGAAATAAAAGCAAAATCGTGTTTGAGGATTGTATGAAAATGAAGTTTGGATTCTTTAAACGCTTAACATTTTAAGCTTTAAAGTTGACCCTTTTAAAAGATTTTTACATTATAATTTTTTGTTCTTCAAAGGAAACGACCTTTTTCTGTTTTAATAATTTCAACGCAGTTTTAAGAAATACCGAGTACGGAGTCAGGTGAAGAATGAAAAAATCAATTCTGTCCAAAAATTAATTAATCAGCTTTTGAATTAAAGCTTCTTATTTAGGTAAAACCATTTAAATAAAACCTTATTATTTAATTTGGCGCCTAAAAATTCTTTAATGAAAACTTCTAAACAACAAATAATTAAAAGTTACTGCAGGATACTATAATTTAATAACAACACAAGCTAAAAGCGTTCTACGGTTTGTGGGTCAGTTTATTTGAACTGGAATGACGTCGCTGTATAAACTTAATCGTTTCGCAAGAATCAAATTAAACGCAAAAATGTAAAAGCAAAAAGCACGTTATTAAAATATGCAACAAAAAAATATAAGCCGGCATTTGAATTAAAATCTAACATAAACCAAAACAGTTTAAAATGCCTCTAAGCGCTTTACTATCCCACCGTAGACGGGGATTCACGAGACGGCTTTAATGTCTCATGTGCGCAATGTAAATCTACGTCAGCAAAGCGCGGCATTTCCGTTTTCAATCGCAATCGCAAGCGCAGAGTTATAGTTAAAGCCAATCGAAAGTTACTAACTACTAGCACTGGTTCCAAGAAACTTACTCTCGCTGTCAGTTATAACTATTACTGGGTGAACAATGAATACAAAAAAATGGTCAAGTCATGCATGCAAGTAAACAATGATCAAGTGCAGTAGCGACAGACGGCAGCGGCCGGCGAGCGGCAGACGTCAACAAGTTGTGTCGTGTTATTATTTTATATTGTATATAAAAACCAATCATTTCCGCTAGTAAATTAAGTAAGTCTGTCTGTCTGTCAGTTAGTCTGTTAGTGAGTTAGTCAATATCGACAAGTATGCAAACTAATATAAGCGAAATGGAAAGATTTTTGCATCGTTTTCATCTCACGTGAAAATGCGGAATTGTTCGAGAGTCGGAAAATTATTTTGTAGGCAAATTAAAAATAGAGAATCGGTTAGAAGAGAACAATCAGAAAAACAACGACAAACTTATTGTTATTAAGATGTGGGCATACGTTAAGGGCATACCTTGGAGGGGGTGAACAATATAATTTAATAATAAATAACATTTGTTTTGTTTGTTAATTTTTTTATTTTTATTTGTGTGTTAACTTCCAACAAAAAGCTAAGGATGCGTTAGCTGAAAAGTCTTTGAAGTTCACAGCAACATTCTGTATCTCAAACGAAATCCCACACGAACGATTCGTGTACAGACGAAATCATATGCGATTGAGTTTTTTTTTTTATTTCCTTGTTATCGTTCGTCAGCTTAAACGTTTTGACGTAATCAAAACGACAACAACAAAAATTAAGTTCTTGTAAAAGAGTTTATCTTTACAACTAAAAGTTTTATTTTTTATTTTTAACCTCCAAAATAAAAAAAATATTGGATATCGTATAATTCCCTTAAAACCTTCAGATGCACTTCGAAATGACATCGGTAAAATCACGAATGAAGGAAATGACTATGTTATCTTCACATAGCAATCAGCTGTTATCGTTTGTGTGCAATATTCAAATTAGAAACTTTAAATGCACAAACGATAAGTATTTTCGACGAAACGAATGCTTCCTTCAAGATACAAAATTATGGTATAACTTTCCTCAGTAAAAACAAAAACAATTTTTTAGGTTTAATTTTTGTTTCAATAAGTAATTCCAAATAAATCACATGACTAAGTCATACGCCTAAGTTCCTAAGCTGCGCAATTTTTAACAAGCCTCTTGAGCACCTTAAAACGATCTTAGATGCATGATTAAGCCTTGATAAACTACAAACAGTTCAATTATTAAACATGCATGAGACATTTGGGAAAATCCACGCTGTGATGATCGTTTTGTTGTTTCTATTTTTTTGTACAACTAGAATATCGTGCGACGGTGATCGCGTGAATTTGCAACAAGTCAGCCGACACAAACCGCAGAAACATCAACAACAAAATGCACGAGAACGAAAGAGATAGAGAGAAAGTGTTACGACTGCAGCAACTGTTGTGACCAAATGACCGTGAAATAGCGAAATAAAATTTATGAATAATGCAATTAATACTAAGTTTAAAGTTGACAAAAACTACAATTTTTGTTTTTAATACAATATATTGCGGATATTAAGAAGAAAGAATATCCTACAGGTTAAAGTTGTTTTAATAGTTTAGTCAAAAATTAACTTTTTGAGAAGGTACAACTTTATATATTTTGTTTATTTCTTCAAATGTGGCACAACTCAATATGTGACTCTTTAGCATTTACATACTTCCAGCAATAACAAATTTTATCATTTATTGTATTGCAAAAGATATAACTCCATTTTGGTATAAATTTACAACAACAATCAAAGCAGGTTTTTAATTGCTGGTAGAATTGATTTGATCATAATTTTTAGTGTACTTTTAGGCACTAACCAACATGTACTTTAGCACTGGTCAGATCATTTGAAAAAAAAAACAAACAATTAAGAATTTTCAGCGATTACTTTTGTAACCTTTTTTACGTCAAGAAAGACTCAGTGGATTAACCTTTTTTCAGGGGGTCTTAATAGACATTCGAAATCAATTTTTTTATTATAGCATCGAAATTTTAAATTCCTATCGTCCAGATGTTATATATTATGTTCGAAGTACACGTACAACCGTATTTCGAATAAATCACGCTCTGCTGGCACACAAAACGGAATAAAATATTTAAGTATTATAAGGAAAACGCTTCGATACCGTTTAACATAAAATTCAATTAAACGAAAGGAAAAATCCGCCCACACAAGGCAAAGCAAGGATAATTAAAAGCTAATTTAGACAAAATGAAAATTCGTGTTGCTTCTATTTTGGGTCTATGGCCAACTTAGAGCACCTACCTACCCCTCGAATTCTTTTTTTAAATGATTGTAATTCATTCTTAATCCCCCTTTTTTTTGAAGCGATATATATTTAAACAAATTTATAAGTTCTTGTGAGTGAGTTTAAAGAGTAAAAATTAAATTCTTAAATTTTATAATGAAAAACTAATGAAATGAACTATATGCACCAAATAAGACTACTAGTTAAACTCTAATTTAATTAAAAATATTTATTTAAACAATTTTTGGTGAACTTGTAAAAAAATTCGTTGGGACAAGACAAAAAATGTTGCAAATTAAATAAAAACTCTTTTTCCAAGTAGCTGTTAAAGTTAAAAACAAAAAGATATAAAGCCAACAAACCTGTTCCGCGCGCGATGTACGTTGCTGCTGCTGAAGTGGCAGAACTGGAACTAGCAGCTCCCGATCCAGCGCCAGCACCACTGGTTTTGGTAAACTTCAAAAGCATTTTTTAGCTTTAAGAGTTTTGGTCTTCTTAACACACTCGCGCACACACGTTTAAATATTACGAAAACAAAAATATTTTATTATAATAAAGCAATTTTTTGTTAAAAAAAAAAACAAGTTTTAATTTGTCGGCACTTTTTTGGTTTTTTACTTTGTTTGTAAATTTAAATGTTTAATTGAATTCCAAATAGCTTGTTCTTCTTCGCAAAATGCTCTTCTTGGCGGTGTGCCACTTTGAGAGTTTTTCATTGATACCAAAACACGAATTTTCTTGTTCTAGCTTTTATGTTTCTATTTTGCGATTCTTCATAAAATTTAATACTTTTTTATTGTTTTTAATTAATTACTTGATTTCGTAAATGTCAATTTCATATGTTTATTCGCTCACTTTCATCCAACTCGACTTTAGATGTCTTTCGTTATTTCTTTTTCTCCTTCGTTCTCTTGTTGAAATTTTGTCACGATGGCGGATTTGATTTGATTTCCCCAAGTTCTAAATTTAGTTTTATTGGCGTTAAATACCCATTTTTTGTTACAAATTCACTTCCCTGTCGAAGTTTTAAAGTTATATTTCAGTTTTTTATTGTTTTTTAACTATTTTACAGTTTTTTAAGTGTTATTTTGATCACTTTTTAATGCTGTTCACACGATTTGCGTTTCATTTTAACACGACATTCAACTGGTTTTTAGTGGTGGTACTCATTTGCTAGGGATGGTTAATATTGACATTCAATTTCGAACAGAGAATGCTGCCAGATCATTGCTAAAATACAACTCTGCGCAAAAGTAAACAACATCAGCTGTTATCGTTATCATAAATTTTATGCTGTTTTGTTTTTATTGTTGTGAATTTTATTGTTTTGTTTGTTACGTTTTGGAAACGATTTGATAAGCAAAATAAATTAACAAAGACTTTGTGCTAATCCACAGTTGTGCCAGTTTTCGTGTCAAGAACAACGCAACCAGCAGCAACGTTTATTCGAATAAAGAAAAAACCAGAAAACAATAAAAATGTGCGTCATCTTTTTCTATGCCAACTCAAATCCTGCGCCTGGCGGCTACAAGTTGATTTTGGCCTCTAATCGTGATGAGTTTTATGCGCGCGAGACGCGTGGCGCTGCAAAGTGGGCCAATGCGGAGCACGTTTACGGCGGTAAGCAGTTTTATTTGTTTCTGTTGCGCATGCTCTAACCTTTGATCCTCCATACAGGCATTGACTTGGAACCTGGTCGCGAGGGTGGCACTTGGCTGGCCATTGGCGGCCAGAACGACACTTTCAAAGTGGGCGCTTTGCTTAATTTAACTGGTGAACCAAAGCCGCGCAATTCTGTCGGTAAGTGCCAACACAGCAGCATTAAAAACAATTTTAGTTTATTCAATTTTGTATTTAAAATTCATTTTCATGTATTCATGGTGTCTCGACCGACGTTGCAAACAATAAAAATCCGTTTTTTTCATAATTTTTTGCTTGCTTGATCCAAACGCGCTCTTAATTTCAATTGGCTGCCGTCGTCACAACATTCACTCATTTTTAATTAATTCGATTTTTAATGTATTTATTTTGAAATGGCAAAACAAAGCACAAAATAACATCTTGCACTACTCCAACTCAACTGCAACTCCAACACCTCTTCACACCACTACTAGTACTACCTCAACCACACCCACACTACAGCATAATAATAATCTTTTATTAGGGCGTGGAATGATTGTTTCGGACTTTGTCAGCTCCTGCAGCGCGACGAACAATATCAAGAAATATAATCGCGATTTGGTCGCGGACTGCGCCAAGTATAACGCTTTTAATTTTGTTTCGGTCGAGATTGGGTAAGTTATCTGTTATCAATTTAAATTGCAGATATTTTTTTATTTGTTCTTATCTAAAGTTTTTTTAATTACGGTTTTTATAAAAACTAAAACATAAATTTTATTACAAAATTTTGTTTTAGTTTTCAAAGAACCTTCCCCCAACTAGATCAGCTCGTAATACATTTTATTTATAATTTCAGTGACCGTTCCACGCCCGCTGACATTGCGCTATGCAGCAATATACCCGCCGGAGTGCAGCACTATCCCGAGGGCAAATGCTATGCTTTTGGCAATAGCTTACCGTCGGTACCGTTTGAAAAAGTTCGCTACGGACAAAAACGCTTTCAGAGCATTGTCGAAGACTTTCACAGTAAAACCGCAACTTCTGCTACCGCTGCACAAAGACAAACCGATTTGATTACGAATCTCGGTGATTTGCTAAAGTGCAAACAAAAATTCTGGCCTGACGCCGAACTACAGCGACGCGCACCCAATTGGGGTGAACATTTGAGTGCACTGAATGTGTGCATACCGCAAGAGGGCTATGGCAGCAGAACGCACACGATTATTCTTGTTGATGAAAAGAATAAAATGCATTTTATTGAGGAGACTATGAGCGGCGTTGATCCCGATTCAGAGTGGTTACAATCACACATTGAAAAACAGTTTTTTAATGAGTGAAGAAAACAAATGCTTTTAAAATAGACTTTTAATATGCTTTTCCATAGTGACTTCCATAATTTTATTGTTTTAAACGTAAAACTCGAAAAATGCAATTAACTGTAAAATGTCTTTAAGACCTAATAATTTTATTTGTTTTGTAATGTAGATTTGTTTAATTTTTGTTTCTCATTTAAGTATTGTTTTTTAATGACAATTGCTTTCAGTCATATTTGGTTTATTTTATAAACACTCTCAGGTTGTTAGGCCATATTTAATATTTGTTGTGCATTATTATACTAATCAATTTTACATAGGCAATATGTACTTTCTTTATTTATACAAAAAACAAATATTTAATTCATATGCTGCTAATAAATATAAACCGCTTAAACATCTCTAAACAAACTTCCTTTTTGTTTGTACATCATTAAATTATTTCTTGTACGTTTTACCAATTCTGCTTTTGACACCTTTGAGCGCACCCTTTCGTGCGCCGGTCACGATGTTCTTAAATGTGCCCGCATGCTTGGCGCGTTTGCTGTAAATAAAGAAATTTAAAATTAAGATTATTATTTACATTTAGGTTTACCGGAAATCGTTTTTAATACGCACCGTTTGTTCAACGAATTACGACTGAGCGGTATATACGAGTAGGGATCCATTTTGTTCTTCTTTTTCATATCTCCCTTCGCTTTTTTCGATGCATAATCGGCAGCTCCATGTGAAGACGACGCCGCCGCCGACTTGCCAGATTTGGCTGTGTAGCTTGATTTCATGGACACAGCATCGCTATTGTCCACTGAACGATGAATACCCTTGCCACCGGTCGTGTAGCGTGAATTGGATGTTTTACCCGAGCGCATACTGGTAGCATCGTTGGCCTTACGCTTACGTTTTGACATGGGCAGTTCTTCTTCTACAAATAAAAATATATTGAATAATTTAATTTAGATGAATAAATTTTAAAAGAAATTATCTATTTAAAAAATAAATGTTTGAATTAAACTAGAAATCAAGTTATTAATTGAAATACAAAATTAACCTACCATCACTTGAGTCCTCTTCCATGCCACGTTTTGTGTTTGTCTGTTCATTCATGTCATCATCTTCCTCGTTTTCGTCGTCATCGTCATCGCTATTGTCGACGCCGCGCATAGCTTTATCGGTTATGATAAGTCTGCCGTCGCTAGCGGTTTTAAAGCCACGATTCGCATCGCTGTTCTTAGTCTTCACGGTTGAGCTGGTAGATGGCAGATTCGGGCGATTTGCTGTTTAAACAAGATTATTAATATTATATTTAAAAATATGTTTCCTTCAATTAAATTAAGCTTACTCAAAACATTGCCAATCGATTTAATATCCGCCAAATCAACAATATCCTCGGGATCTTCGCGTATATAAGTGCTACGATCCTTCTTCGACTTTGGTTTTGATTTACCCGACTGCGTATTATCATCCTCATCCATTTCTTCGGGCAGATCAGAGTCTGAATCAGCGAGAATGTCATCAATGCTGTCGATTAAAATAAGCCGGTAAATTATTAAAAGTTATATTTAGTATAGATTGATGTTTTAAACTTACGTTACACTCTTCTTCTCTAAGCCTGGTATAAATTCATCTTCCGAATCATCATCGTCATCCTTTTCTTCGCTGATTTTTTTGCGTGTTTCGCGACGCATTTGTTTGCGTATTTTTTTGAGGCGTCGCTGTGTGACTTCATCATCACCGGGCACGAATCTCATGAGCTCTACGGCAGTAAAACGCTTGCACAGCTTCTTAAGCAGATAGCCGATTTGTATGCGACAATAACGTTTAGTGTCCTTGGCCATTGCCGACAGAGATTTCATCTACAAAACGAAAAAAATTACATAAAAACATTTCTAACATTTTAAAATATAATATTCTGTACATACAATAGTTTCTAAGTGATTTGCCACGAGCGGTGATGGCATGACTTTAATGAAAGTGATAAGGAAGGCCACCGATGCCTCTGACTGCGCCCGACCTTTCTGTACCAAAAACACTGAAACCTGTTCCAGAATAAATTCCAGGGTACTGATTGTCATGTGCTTGCCCTGATGTTGTACCACAGCACGGAAAGCCAAGATGGTATTAGTCACAAGTGCTTCATCGCCGGCAAAGCCAGCGGTGAGAATATCAATAAAGTCGTTCAGCTTCCCAGCTTCCTGAAATTAAAAGAAAAAAGGCTAAAGTAAACATTTTGTAAAATAAAAAAAATTCTTTAATATTTTTACCTGATATAAATTGGCAATGAGCACAATAATTTCTTCAGAAATATTCTCTTTGCGCGTGGAGAATTCTTTGTAGGAGATCACAGCTTCGGGTATGGTCTTCATAACAATTTTATCGTTATAATTCAGCGATTTGCGGTTTTCGATAAGGATTTTCAGGCACCTAAATAAATGTTTACATATAAGTATATAAAATAATATTTCACAAAAAATAAACCTACTTCAAACGTGCTGCTTGACACACACTACAGCTGGTTGCAAATGCTTCTAACAGCAGCTTTTGCAAAGCAATACTGTTTCTACGACTGAATTTTTGACATGATGGCGCCTCTGAGCTTAAAATGTCACGCAAAATTCTGCAACAAAAAAAAACAAGAAAACATATTAGAGGTTAAAAACAGATATTAAATTAAAATAAAAAATATCCAAACATACTCATAAGTTTTGCGTTGTTGTTTCTTTAGTTTCTGCTCATCCTTGGTGACTAATTTCGAATTTTCATTTTTCAAAACGGGTACAATGAATGTCTCAAAGAAGTTGAGTATAACTTCGGCAGTTTGATGCAACACCAAAACGGATGCCATATCAAATAGAGCATCATACACAAAGGTGCCCACTTCAGTGTTAGGCAAGTTCTGAAGCGCTTCTTCGAAAAGTTTCTTTTGCAAATCCTCGGGCGCTTTAAAGATGTACAACTAAGATGCGAAAAATACAAACATTTATATTTAATTTTTATTTAAATAAATATTAATTAAATTAAGTTTACCTTAATGACTTCCAGCGTCTTTTTGCGCAAATCCGCTTCATAACTGCCCGTCGGCTTTTCCGTATAAATATTAATAAGGCGAGGCAAAAAGTTCTTTGCATACTTGGCCAAAACTTCATGTATTTCGGTATTTTCCTCATTCTGCATTAGCTCAATGAGACCGTCGAAGATTGGAGCACGGAATTCGGGATTATTGACGAGTGTATCACCGAGTGTACGCGCTATTAAATTGAAATTCTCCGGATCCTTGGGATGACGACAGAAACCCGGAAACAGGCCCCACAGCTGACAGCACAACAATTCATAAGTGTGCGAAGAAGTGATCATATCTTTTTGTTGTGCATATTTATGCCATTTGCTGTTGCAGTTGACCGCAAGTGGAAGTATGGTATCCTTGAAAAATTTAAACGTTGCACCAGAGGCACCTTCACGTAGCAAAGGCAGCAGCCAGGATTTTTCGAGCAAAACTTCGGCTTTATCATTTGTTAATGGTATAGTTTTGAGCACAAGTTGCGGACCCATTGCTTTGATAGCAGCAATAATCGAGTGTTCGATTTGTATGCGCAAATCGCTCTGAGTGTCATAGCGTTTGGCTAGCGTTAGCAGCGAAGGTGCCAATTCGGTACTAAAAATAAAAAAACAAAAATTTAATAACATGCGTCTAATAAATTTGAAAAGAAATCCTTAAAAATCCAAAAAACTTACCCAAAATACTCGCCGCACACTTCAAAAACAATCGAAAAAGTGAGTATCACATATTTGGCCAAATCACCAAAAGGCGCGCTCAGCACTTTATTAATCAGCGCAATAATACGCCCCACCGGCAAGCGATACACATCGGCCAACTCCTGCGTAGCGCATGCAGGCTTCACGCATTCGTACAAAAGCTCCTTGATACAATTCGAGACGCCGGTAACGATTTCAGCACGATCCGACATCCACAAATCGTTGGCACAAATATCAATCAAACGCGGCAGCGCATTGATGCACAAGTGCAGATCCAAAGCGGCCAAATGAATGTGACCCTCCTTGAGAACCGTAACCCAGGCGAGTGTTTGACGCACATCCGAACGATCGGGACGATATTCGTGTATGGCGGCAATTAACTTTACGCACAGTTCACCATTTAGATTTTCGGTACGAGAAACAAAGAGTGCGTGCAGTGCTTGGAAACAATTTGTGCGTATAAGCACATTGGCAGCGGTCATAATCGAGAGTAGATGCTCACAGATGGTGCGTATATCGTTGGTCTTGAAGCCACTCATCGTGTCCTTGAGCAGGGTGAGCGTATGCAAAACTGTCGTTTGCGAATTGGCCAGCACTTCGGGCTTAAATTGATTTAGACAGAACTTAGTGACACGACTGCTAGCGGGATGACATTTTACAAGAGCTTGATTAGTGTCCATTGCAGAGGGTGTTTCATCATCATTTTCGTTGCCAGCTGACTTGGAGGGCAGCATAAAAGTGCTGCCGTGTATGATGGAAACAATAGCATGTTGCGCCGCCTTGCGTATCTGTTTTGGAAGGTTTAAGCTTGTATTAGAAATAGTCATACAAAAAATAAAACTTTATAGAACCTTTGGTTTCGAGTGTACGGTGAAAGAGAGCAATGCATCCATATATTGCCAAGTGGAAGAGTAGGTCCAGGTGGCGTGATCCTGTGCGCGAAGCAGCACAGACAAGCATCCAATGATCTTTGAATGAAGATAACAAAATTTTAAATTAATTTAATATTAAACAATATATATTCTAAAACTAAAAATTCTTACATTTTTCAAAAGCGACTGATTTGACGAATCCAAAAAGCGTTGCAGACACTCCATCAGCGTCTGCACAGTCTGACCGAAACGTTTACGCAGCACTGGCGTAGGCACCGATTTAATACCCATCGACAGCAGTGAAACGCCCGCAATAATGTCAGTCTCCTCCGAGCACGCTTCGATTTGCTCCATCAAAAGAATAAAATACTCTGTCGAAGATTCACTGCCACCACGTTCTTTAATAATTTCTGTGAGTGCGGTGAGAATGGCCAACATCTCTTTGTGCAACTCAGAGGAGGCACGAAATCCTGTGAGCAATTTCGCGAAGCTCATGTTACTGCACGAGCTGTAGTTGGAAGCGAACGTTTTGAATGTTTTAAAAGTACCACCCGGCTGCGATTCGGACATGCCATCATCGTCGTCGTCATCGTCATCAAGATTAAATGACTTTAGGCTGCCTGCAACATCGTTGACAGTCGTCGTTTCGCGATTGTAGGCTTGGCGTTGTTCATGCTTCATCACCGCCTCCAACGTCAGTGTATTTGGGTTGGCGTCGACATCTTGAGGTGCTAGACAATGGAAACAAGTCAACAAAAAATTATTTTTTATTCTTTTAGATATTTTAAATGTTGTGATAATTACCCAAACTTATATTCTGCTGAAAGAAACGAGACTTGGCTTTGGCGCGATGTTTCATCTGTTCCGGATTCGAGGTGGACGAGTGTCCTTTGCCCCAGTTTTTGCCCTTGGTATGGCGCTTAAGTTTTGAACGGAATTTTGCCATAATTTATGATAATTTTCGTTGGTTGTTCTATTAAATGCTTCGCAAAAGTTTTTCTCTGCGTACAACACGTGCTGGTTGAGGTATTGAAATTTATTGAAGAACTGCGACTAACGAATTGCCAGATCATTACTATATAAACTAAATGAAATGAGTTGCCAGATTTGAAAAACCTAGTTCTGATACAATTTTCATTTTAAATGAGATATTTGAAAAAAAAATACAGTGGCATCATATTTTGAATTTTTTAAGTAAACTTTTGGTTTTATTACATTCTTGAAGGATATTTAAATTGTAAACCGATTATAATTATCTGATGTCATTTTATGGTTAAAAATATTTACAAATTTAGTAACTTAATTAAAATATTTAACTTAAAGTTATATGACTCCATTTTACTCGAGAACGCTACCAAAAATTTATTGACATTATAAAATGGCGTAAAATTATTACATTTGAGTGAATATCTTGAAACTATTTATGCGTTTATAATATTTTAAATTAATTAGGCCATTAATCGATATTGTTTCAATCTATTTACATTTTGTTTAGATGTGGTAGCACGTTACACGAACAGCTGATAAATAAACTAGCAAAACAAAAACCGAATACATTTCATTCTCTCTCGCTCTCAGTAGAAATTAAGAAGGGTCATTCCATGTACAAACTGTAGTAACGAAAATTTTAAGATTTTGAAGATCCAGTGCGTGCAAGTAGACGTTATAAAACCATTTTAAATTTTTGAGAAATGAGCAAATTCAACAAATAAATTATATATACAAAACTAAAAAATCTTTAATCGAATATTCTTAAAGTCAGTCAAAAACTTTTACTTAAAAAAACTCCAAATTATTGTAAATAATCACGTGACCTACCTAAAGTATAACTATAACCGATTTATTAGCTGCTCCAATAGTTGGCGCTGCATTTCGATAGCGCGCTCTTGTAACACCAGACTCTGACGCATCAACTCCATTTTCTCGCAGTGTCTACGCTCCTGTTCAGCATTATATAAAGACAGTGACATGGGCGAACACTCAACGGATGAGTCGTTGAGTGACACGAAGGCGGGTGCTTCTTGTAAAGATTCAATAAAAGCAGGGTCGTGGTTATGATTCGCAATCGAGTGCATTTGCTGTTGTTGTTGTGGTGATGGTGTTGGTGCCTGGTTCGCTTGTAAACGTACCATATTTGGCGATTGATGTTCGAACATCATTACAGCAGGCACTTCAAGTTTATAACGTTTCGTAAAGGGCAATATTGGCGTTGCAGTCTCCCGCTGTTGCGGTTCTCTTTCAATAAATATTTGTTGTATGGTAGCGGTAGGAGGCTGTTGTAGTTGTGGCGGCTGCGATCGTTCCTGTGATATCACTGCCTCCTTTTCAACAAAGATCTGCTGAATATTCTCTTGATGTATAATCGCATTGTTGCTGACCAACTCATCTTGATGTTTTGAAATTGATGAATTCGACTTATGATCGCCCTCCCCCATATTTTGCAATTCCTTCTCAAACATGTCAATGAATTCGTGCTCCTTGTGCGCAATTATTTCTGCGTGCTGCTGTGACAACGCGTCATCCAAGAAATTCTGTGGATCTGACTCCGGTTCCACGCCTGCAACAGTAGCTTTGCTTTGATTGAGTTTCATTGTAAGATCGGATTGTAAATCTAGCTTCGCCTTTTGAAATAACGCCTCATCTTCGTATACTTCCGACTGTTCCATAGAAGTATCGTATTCCTTTTCCCCACGTACCATCGCTTCGATTAGCTTGTTTCCATAAATTGCGTGCAGCTGATTAAAGTGTGAGCACGCTTTGATGTCGTCCGTGGAAGCCACTTGGAAATATTGACGTCGTAGTTGTGTAAATTTGTGCCGCACTTGCTCCGCGTCAAAGGCAAAATAGCACTCGTTCATCTCATCTGATATTTGCGTCCAGATGCTCTGTTCAGTACAAGCGCCTCTTTGCTGCATTTCGACATATTTGTTGCCGTAAAGCGCTATTAGACATTCCACTGCATTCGTATAGAAAGTGTCCACAAAGGGAACATTATCAGTTCGGATATTTTCTATTCTTTGTGTCTCATCTAAGAGCTCTTCACTTGTCACCTCATCTCTAGCAACGCCGACGCACGATGTTTTCAATTGTAGCTCCTGGCGAGTGATTATTTCTGTTTCCTGCTGCTTTAGTGAATTTACAGTTTTATTGTTTTGTATCCATTGCACCTTCACTTTGGCTTCATGATTTGCTGGAAAAACAGATTGGCGCGGTAAAAGTTCTTTAAGCTGTTTTATTTGTTTGCTGGTTTCCATTATTTCACGATGAATTTGAATTTCAAATACACCAAATAAAAAAAAACATAATTTACAGCCGGCTAGAGATGGTAGATTTTTTTATTTAATTCCACCCAGTAATCGCTTTCAAAACATTTTTTTTTTTAACTTTTAGTTAAATTGGAGAAAAAGACCAAAACAAATTTCAAAATTGCATATTCAGTATAAAGCAGAAAAAAATAATTAAGACACTATAGTTTAGTAAATATTTTAAGTAACAAAGAAGTGTTTTTTTTTTGTTACTAGTTTAGGTTACAGCGTATTGCTCATAAGTAATCGTTACCTGAACATCCTACAAACCAACACGCAGCACTAATATCGACTGTGAAAACAAGAAACTTTTTAAACTTGCTTAAAAAATCTGGTCATTAAAAATCAAAATACAAATAACTCGTATTTTTAAATACAAAAACTCTCGATGCAATTAAAACTTATTACGTTGGCAATCCTTACCCGCAAGCTGACGGTCTATTTAAATTAAAACCCAAATTCAGTACATAATTTGTACTGAAATTTTGTTTAATGCAAGTTTTTTACATAAACACTTGTTTTTTAACATTCTAAGTTATCCATTTCTTTTCCTCAAAATTGATACAAAATTCAGTTCCAGAATTATATTATACAATATTATAATCATTTTTATTGCATTTCCACTTTGATAAAAATTCAGTTTTACTGCATTTACATTTATTTTGTTATATTCACTGCAGTTCAAGCTTCTTAAATTAAGAAAATATTTTTTATTAAACCTAAAAATGTCTACTGAATTTGAAGAATAAATTTAAATCTCAATCCGTGTTGCAAGACACACCAAAGTCCAACTAAGGAAACCAACAAATGTGATAGCATTTGCAGGTACCTCAAAGTGGGGCTACCTCGTACCGACACAACACACACCACACATGACTTTATGTAGCCATGCTGCTTTTACAATGGAGGGCTGAGAACTCGTTCATGAAGATGTAATTTTTCACACACATTAGTCGCATTTGGAAAATTTAACCGAACCTTATTAACCAAGTTCTGATTGTTCTGCCGCAATTTATTTAGCATGCCACGGTAAATGAAGCCGGTTAGTATTTCAAAATAAACTGATTGCAACAAAATCTAAAAGAAAAAATTGGAAAAATTAATTTATTGATTTTTTGTTTGTTTTGAAAGTTTTATTTTGAAATCCGATTCAACTTTAATTTATTTATGCACTTACAAGGTGACCTATGGCTATAATTAGCTTACCTTTTAAAGAAGTACTAGTATTGCACTTAGCAAGACAAATGCAAAATCCAAAAGGCCACATCTGATGACCTCCTTTCAAACAAGCAGCGTATTAAGCCAGCCAATATCGCAGTATATTACCACAATTTTAATTTTTTACCCTGACATGTTTTTTTTTTTTGAAATTTTAGCAAAAATATAAATATTTAACATTTTTTAATATTTTAAATTAACTTAAATAGGCACTTAATTTAAAAAATGGAAAAAAATGCTTAATGACCTGAATATGATGAATAACATATTTCAGTCTTTATTTATTTTAAGTTTACTAATTGCAGTTAATGTTTTTCTATTAAACAAAAACATTTACTGTTGCTTTTCAAAACGAGTCCGATGTCATTTCAGATTTTGCAGTAAGTAAAACAGACAACTGTAGTAAATATGCAGTATTTTATTTAAATCAAGAACTAAAATGTAATAGTTTTTATTTACTACAAAATTTTGATAAATAAAAATTACTTTTTATATTTCGTAACAAACTAATCAAGAGTTTCTTGCAAAAGAAAAACATCTTTCTTATAACTATTGATAGTAGTCAGCGTTTCCTTTTCGTTTAAAATATCCTTTCCCTATACTTACCCGCAAGTGACCAGCTCGTTCGAGGTTGATTTAAGAAATATATTTATTCGCACAAAGTAATAATTTACCCGTATTTTTGGGGCACTTTTATTCAAAAAATAAAAGAGAGAAAATACGCCTTCTACTACATTTAATGTATTATGCTGCAAGTGCATGTTGAAAAATTACAAAAGAAAAATTCATATTTTTTTAAATAAAATAGAAAAAAAAAGTGTTTCACTCATTACGAAGTATACTTAACGTGTTTCGAGTATAACGACAATTTATAAAGCAAATTAACCGCGCGGTCAGCGAATGGTTTCGATTAATACTTAAACGAAGAATAAACTTTACATAAAACGCGAAAGCTTAAAAAACTATTTTTCACTTAGTTACCGCCACGGCCATACATATTGTAGCCGCCCATTTGTTGTTGTTGTTGTTGCTGCTGCTGTTGTTGCGTCTGCATACCATACTGCATACCAAACGCCTGCATATTCGGCTGCATTTGCTGGCCATTGGTCCATGGTTGCTGATAGCCGGGATAACCATTACCCGATGCTTGATTGTAGCCGCCAGAAGCGCCCATGGCATTATAATAGGCCGCTGCCTGCGGATTACCCATTGCGCCCATTTGATTATAACCTCCATATGCGGACGCCTGCTGTTGTTGCTGTTGTGGTTGCTGCTGGTGGTGTTGATGCTGTTGCTGACCCTGTTGATAGTACGGCATATTGCTTTGCGCAGCCACCTGCTGTTGTTGGTGTTGCGTTACAATAGGCGGTACGGGTTGTGGCGTTTTAGCAGCTGATGTTGTGGCTGCTGTTGCTTTAGTGTTGGCAGCAGAGTTCTTATTGGCGTTGCTATGTTGTAGTGAACCCATAAGGTTAGCAATTAAATTTTGCGTCTCACTCAGCGATATATTCAAGCCGGCCGGATTGAATGTTAAAGCGCTCGGCGAAGAAGAAACCGGCACAATGGGCTCGCTTGATTTTGCAGCGGCTGCTTGGTTGCGAGACGATGATGAAGCCGGTTCATCATATTTCGACGATGAATGACGTGAGTTATCGTCATTCAATCGGCTGACATTGCTAGAAACCACTTTAAAGACTTCATCGAAATTGTAATCATCATCTTCGTCTTCGTCTTCATCGTCGAGGCTAAATTTGTTAGGATTAACGTTGTGATGAGAATTACCACCACCGCCGCCGTTGCCATTACCACGTCGTCGGTCATTATCATCGTCTTCTCCGTCATTATCATTTGAATAACGTGAGTAATCGTCTTTGTTGTTGCTACCAGGCGGCGGCGAGTCATCGTATTGGCGCGAACGTGCATTATTTGAAGTTGATGCATCCGTCTTTTGTTGTTTGGTGGTCTTACTGCTTGAGGACGATGCAGCACCAGCAGTGGAAGTCGATGCCATTTCACTCAAATCGCCTAGATTAACAAATTTGCGTAGTTTTTCAACACGAGCCGCATCAGCAGTCTCCAATTTCTTAAGATGAGCAATCAGATGATGTTGTTCCTCTGTTGATAAGTGTTTAAAATTCTGTAACAACGTCTGTAAATCAGAATCGGTAAGCGATTCCAGCATGCTGGCAGAGTCAGTATTCTTAGGATCTTTGTCTTGCAATGCTTCATTCGACATTTCTTCCTCGACTTCTTGCACTAAAGCGTTAACTTCGTTCTCGAATATCTCGTCAACGATAGACGGTAGTGCGGCAAATTGTTGTGCCGGCAAAGGCGGCACTGCTAACCCCAGTTCCGAAAACATATCTTTTGTATAAAGTGGCTTCTGATCAACCTCATACTTAGACTTAGATAATTTAACCATAAGTACAAACAAATAGATTAATTTATCCATGTCACCGGTGGAGACATCTTCGCGTCCTTGCATAACAAGTGCGGCTGCAAGTTTCGTTGCAACAAGCTGACGATCGAATGGCAAGTCCTTGACTGAAGGTCCCTGATTGCCTTGTTTTTGCAATGATTTACGTATAAAATCGTTATGCGATGATTCAGCGTCGTCATCATTTTCGTTCTTGTCGTTTGTCTTTTTGTCTGTGTGGAAGAAGAAAAGGGTACAAAGGAAATTAATTAATTTTATTTTAATGTTTTAATTGCAAAAAGCTTTTTTTACAAAATTGTTGAATAATAAACTTTATTGTACTCATTTCGTTTGGTTTTTTGTAAAAAGTGCCTTGCCCCACACTGCACGGTTTCACAAAACTTATTTTAGCACTTGACTTAACGAAGGTGGACTTAAAAACTTTGACTGCAAAATTAATGCATAAAGAAAAGCGTCGACTACGAATCGTATAGTAGAATAAATGTACTTCACTTTAAAAGCTTACATTTAATGCTCTTACAAGAGTAAGATTTGACTTAATAGTTTGTACACTATTAACGCGATATAAAATTATGACTTATTTCACATAAACCGAGTTTGATAAGCGTAAATTCAGTTCATGTTTTAAGTAAATTCAATTTTAGCTTGTGAACTTGAATTAAGTTTAAGAAATATATTTACAACTTTGTTTTTTCACACTTAATGGTCGCACAAAACTTAACTTAGCACTAATTAAAAAAATAAAGTGAGCGCTAAAATTTACTTGTAAAATAAAGTTAAGAAATTTTATATTGTATATGCAAAACTTAAATGTAAAATACTTGATTTCGAATATGCGGTTATATATGCACATAATTGTTTCAAAGGAGTAAATTACTTTGTTTAAAAAATGAGTAATGGTTTAGATGAGCCCGAAAGTTAGCACATTGGCCTTCGACGTAGAACGTTGAAAAAACCTCGAAGAAGTTCAGCATACACCCTAGGGTTGTGACGTCAAACATTTATACCGGCGTAGAAAAAATTCAAAGTTAAATTTGAATTCTTTCATAGTACAAAGTAGTATAATTTAAGATTTATTGCATCACTAACCGTTTTTTATTTTTATTTTTTGAAAAACGAATACGCCGAAAATATACTTTATAGAAACAAAATAAGATTCACTTGCAAAAATGTACACTTTTTTCCCAACATTCACTTTTAAAACGACAGCGTCGAACCGTAACAATATTAACCGAAACTTAACGAATATTACAAAAAATATGGTTTTGAAAAAACAACTGTGAAACAAATTTGTTTATTTTCTCGTTATTTGATTAAAAATATAAATCTTACTTTTTTGTTAGACAAAAATAAAACATCGTTTTTATCCACGCAGTAAAAACACTTTTTGTTGTTTTGTTATACTGTTGTTTTTTTCAATTTCGATTTTGGATTTGTATTTTTTTTTTTTATTATCCATTACGTTGTATTTGGGAGTTGACATTTAAGTCATATTAACGTAGGCCACAAGTAGGACTCATTGTACATTCGATTACTTAACATTATTAATTTCTTGATGAAATCCAAATTGAATTCAAGGCTTTAAAAGGTTTATGTTAAAAGTAAGCGCCAACTTTGTATTGTCAAAAAAATTTTAAATATTATTTTGAACTCTCTCGTCGACTTATTTATATTAAATACAATATATTGTTTAAAGATGTTTGCGGATAACTGTTAATTACGCGACCGTATTAAAAATAGTTCTAAATATTTTGTGAACTTTATTTTTGAAGTATTCCATTTATGATAAGAACTTAAATTAAATTACAATTATATTGAATAAAAGAGTTTCTACTTACTGTGCCCGACGCGCATTACTTACCTTTTGTAGTGACCTGATGTACTATCGCAGCGATATTCTTAATAGCTTTTTTAACCGCGCGGATCTTTTGCTGATCATCCAGCACATCGGCGATCAGTAAACCCTTTAACTTTTCCTTAATTGTCTCAAAGAACACACAATGATCGTCGTTTAACAACATATCGTCTGCTGAGTTAGCTTTGAACTTTTCCAAGGCCAGTGCCTTGCCTAGTAAATCCACGACTTTCGGGCCAAGACTGCCCAAATGATCCTCGAGTGCGGTAAGCAAACGCAAAACTGCGACAACAGTTAGCGGACCCATGTCCTCTTCAACTTCCGGTTCAGCTTCCTTTTGACTTGCTCCGGATTTGGAATTTGGTGTTGGTGAACGCTCATACTTCGGATACGCATATGGATCCATAACACGATAGCGCGCCGGCATCGGTGAATCGTAATGCGATGACGGCGGCGGTACGACCGGATAGCGTGAACGAGAAAAAGTACTAGAGTAGAAATCCATTTCGGACACAACCGGATAACCGCTGCGTAATGAAGATGACTGCGAATGACTGGCGATGCGATGACGATCACGGTCCCGTTCTCGTTCTCGTTCCCGTTCTCGGTCGTAATGATCGTCAGCAGCACGTCGACGGTCGTAGTCATCGCGCTTAGGCGAATGTTTGCGTGTCGGTGGCGAACGTTCCCGTGAACGTCTTAAATCAGCACGACGTGAAGGAGGGGGGGATCGTGAAGGCGGCGAACGTGAACGGCGACTTCGGGAAAATCGTGGTGATCTTGCGCCTCCACCAATATCATCGTCATCGCTTATGTCAATAACAGCACTGCTGGGGCCCTTTTCACGTACACTTGCACTGATGACACTGGCGCGACTGTTGCGCACTGGCGGTACATCTTTATCGGCGCGCCGATCGCTTGAGACTTTTGTTGATCCGGTGGTAGTATTTCTTTGCACCTGCACCTTGTACTTTTCCTTCAATTGATCAACTTTTTCTTCGGCATCTTCCGGCAAACCAAGCTTCACCTTTATTTCCTTTTTCTTCTTTTCAACTTCGACATTGAAGAGCTCCTTCATACGTTTCGTCCAGAATACAATCCATTCTGGTTTGTAGTCATGTTTGTTAGGATCGATTTTCTTTTCAGCTTGCAGCTCCTTGTAGCGTCGATTCCAGAATTTCTTCCACTCCTCCGGATACAGCGGATGCTTTTCGGGGTTCTTCTCATAGTCTTGTTGTAATTTTTCCATTTGTTTCAGTTGAATTTCCAACATACAACGATACTTTTCCCATTTGTAGCGTTCCTGTGCAATATGCGAGGCCTGCAACGACAGTTCTTTTGGTGTAGGCAGTTTCTTCGGATCATTGGCAGTCGCATTGATGTTGGTCTCCTTTTCGCCGCTTTTGCGCTCCTCTTCAAATGGTGGTGAGCGACGAACACGTGGCAAAACACGATAAGCTGGCACCTGTTCATTCTTTTTGACTTTTTTGGCACAACCAGCGTTGCCATCTCCACCACCATCCGAATCACTGGAAATCTCATCCAAATCGCGATTTGTTGCTGCATTCGATTCCGAAGAACGTTTTGGTGCTTTGATGGTTATTTGCAGTGTTTGGTCCATTTTCGGAGCGGCCACTATCGTACTCCCAGTCGTTGAATTATTTTCCCAAAGCGTGCGATCAATAACATTGCAAAAATTTGGACCATTCCGTTCGTCGTAGTGATACTTTGCATTGACTTCGTTGATGATTTTAGTTTTCATGCGACGAAAGTCCTCGGCACTGCACACCGACAGCGTCAGACGGCCATGGTGATCCTCAATCGCTTCCGCTATACTTTGGACGATGGTAACCATTAACGCATGCGAGTTGGGCTTATAAGTGACAGGTTTAAATTCGCGCACCGCTGTTGCATAATGCTTTTCGAGGTACTTGAAGCGATGATTGAACGATGTCCAGTGTTGCATGATGTTACGGGGATCGCCGCGTTTATCGCACAACACACACAAATAGCTAGGATCGCGACGGTCCTCCTCGTTGTGCAGCTCCAGCGTGTATTCGAGCCCGATCAATGCGTTACCCTTGTACTGATCGATGGCCTGTTGGATTTCCGCAGCGCGATTAACCTCATCCTCAAAGCCCGGAGGCACCGGTTCGCCCGGAATAATATTCATGGTAGATATATCTTCTTTTCTTTTTATTAATATTTTACAATTGAAACTGTGCTAAATATGTATTTTGTATGTCTGTCCTACCTTCACTTTAATTGACAAAGCTCGAAGTGTGCCGCAGCTGCTGCCGCTCCCCTCTTGGTTTGAAAGAATTTTTATGTTTCTTCTTCTTCTTTGCACTGTCTCTCCAAAGCCTTTTTTATGTTGTTTGGCAAAGTTAGCTGCCTCCGCAAACCTCTAAATTAGTTTTTTGTTTGTTTTGATTTTGTCTTTATAATTAATAATGAAAATTTTTCCAAATAATAGCTTTTAGGAAAAAATAATCACGTCTGCAGGAAAAAATTTCGTATCTGTATGCTTCGAAAGATGTGCAATATGCGATACTTTTCACATGCAATCGAGTAGAAACACCGCTAACGAACTAGTCCCATCACTAGTTTAAAACTAAAATTTATTTAGAGCAACCAACTTTTTCAATAAAAATTAAAACTACTGTGGTTAAAAATTTATATTCTAATTTTATACACTGAAAGCAAAATATAGTAACTATTTCAATTTTTTAATTATAAATGTAAAATTCACGTTTATGACTACATTTTGCAAAGTGATTATGCTGTTATTCGTTTGGAAGAATGTCAAATATAATAAAATGATAAATTGTCAGTAAGTTTTGACTTTAGAAAAAAATTTGCAGAGAGGTTGAAAAATTTTGTAAATGAAACAAGTTTTTTAAAATGATGAAACTTTGCATTGATCTGTAAGAAATAAATACTGTTCATATTTAATTAGTTATAGCTATATCTTTCGTTTCCGACAAAAGTTTTTGAAATTAACGAAAAAGTATTTCATATTTTTGCAATAGAAATAGCCAATAATAATAACGGCGTAGTTGACACTTTCTATCTAAATTTTTTTTTCGACTTTTAATAGTTACCTTTAATTACATTCGATTGTCAATGGAAATTCCAATTACGTCGTAGTCAAATTTATAGTTACTTTTTACTTATTCTGCTCTCAGTGCATAATTGTTTTAGCAATTTCTAAAGTCAAATTAACTGAAATATTTTTCACTTTGTTATATTTGGCATTCTTACGAACGACTAACAGCATAGTCCATTTGCAAAATGTAGTTATATTCGTAAAAGTTACATTTAATACGAAAAAATTTAAATAGTTACTATATTTTGCTTTCAGTATGGAATATTAAATACAAAATAAAATTTTAACATAAACGAATCTAATTTGTAATTTTACGTTTTCATTGTAACTTTATAGTTTGTAAAGTTATTTATTGTGTACCTTTGACAATTTACAATTAGTATTCTTATTTTACAATTAATATTCTTTATTTTACAATTAATATTCTTTTTATGCTAAATTCTTGCGCACTTAATAATTAACATTATATTTTATTTTTGAAAAGGTTTTCATATGCTTGCTTTTTTCTAAATGTGTTTTACAAAAATATACTTAATCCTCAGCAAAAGAGATTCTATGTTCTGCATATTTCGATTGGGACCTATGATGAGAGCATGTTTTAGATTTAAATTGTGGGAGAGGGACGCTAATGTTTAAATTGCTTATATGGAAAATTTACGAATGATATGCCAAAGAAAATCAGTTTGAAGCGTTTAAAGCTAAAATACTACAAAAAATTAACCTAAATTTAAGTTAGGATGAGCTGGATGAAAATACATTTTTATGCACGCGTGTTAGTTTTTACGTTGGATTTTTCATTTCCTCAATTTAGTCTGGCAAGTCGATGCTTATGATCGGAACGACTGGTTTCATGCTGTCGTTCTTGGCACCCTTTTTGCTCTTTTTATCATGCTTATCGAACTCGCCCAAATTGACGGTGGTGGATGAAGCATCCAGCGGTTGCGATTGTGCGGCAGCATTTTGATCGACATGATAGGAAATATTGCCATATTCCTGCAGGAAGGGCATTGCCGACAGGAGAAATTGACTAAACGATTTGCGTATGCCGAACCACCATTTATTGCCGCCCTTGGCACTAAAACTCAACACAATCAAAGCTAAAATAGAGACGAGCAGCGGAGAAAAGACTACAATGTATGGATATTTCAGCTCGCCTTCGAGTTTGTCACAAATTACAACCTGCAAGAGAAGATGGAACGGTAAATTAAATATTTCCAAATTGTAAATATAGAAAGTCTTCACTTAGATAGCGATCGTATATACCTGAAAGCACAGCAAGGGTAGGACGGTGCAAATATTGCCCACCGCTGCATTTAGTGCAGCCCTCTTTTGTTGTATCGAAATCTCTGGAGTGCGCATCATAATGCCGCAAAAGATTATGTTATAGAGCACACCTAGAAAAATAACAAATTTAATAAAAACAAACACTATGGACAAATTCCAATGCTAATTTTTAAATATATTGTGAGGTTGATTAAAATAACATAATGAAACGTTACTCACTGACTAAGCTCAAACAAATCACAATCCACATGGGCACAAAAACCACCTCCCAATTCCAGTAGACGAACTGATCCAATTTCAGTGGCAGCGAAACAAACTGCAGCGCATTGACTGCCAAAAAGAGCTCCAACTCAAATGAACGGTCATGTTTGACAGCCCAAACGCAAGCGCCCACACTGGCTACCGAGCCAAAGATCAACGGTATAAATACCAACACCCACAGATGACGCTGGCGACCTGAACTCAACTTGTCGCAGGCCAACATCTCAAACATCAGCAAAATCAAATGCAACGACAGTGAAATGAGCATGGCCTTGAACTGAGTATAGGAATCGCCTTCTAGTCTGCAAGTAAATGCGGGGACGATAAAAAATTAAATTAAATTAGCAAAGAAAATAAAACTTACCTGTAGTGTGGAAAGCGACACCAGACAATGGCACCGACAGTAGCGCCCAGTCCGGCAATGCCCTTCCAGATCCAAAGCGGAGTGAAAACCGCCCAGTAGGGCCAGTCTAAAAGCGCGAAAGAATGTTATATGTGTTGAAATTAAAACAGAATTATTTGGGTCATGCCAATTTCTCTTACCAATGTAGCCATCAAGACGCAGGGCAAAGAGTGTCACAAAAGTAAACAATGAGCAGTGCACGACGAATTTGCTAAGCGAAAAAAAAAATCATTTTAGAATTGCATTTAATTTTTTTTACTTTAAAAAACTTTTACCTCGGATTGAAGTCACGAAATAATGATTGCAGATTCATGATCTGCCTCGTCTGAGTGCTTTCCTTCTTTATCCAATGTCTCTGATTGCGTACCCAATGAAGTTAAACGAATTAAGTTGAATTTATTTAAACTCTAAACTGAGATAGATTGCATTTTTATCTTTCGGTCTTCGACAGTGTTCGGACCTTCTCCGATCGGAGTATATTTGCTACGCTTTTCGAAAAATTTTAAAATCAGCACCGCCACTCCGCTTTAACTGAATCTACTACGATTTCATCTTCCAAATTTTCCAAATTTGTCTCGCTTCAACTTTTGTACTCTTTGCAACTTTTTCTAAAAACGAGCCAACGACGAGCCGAACGAAAATCTACGGCGTTCGCTAGCCGATGAATATAATCGACGGCGACGGCTAAATCTCATTTTAAGCCAATGTATTGTTTCCAAACTTTACAAAAGTGTTCGGGTGGCCTGCTTCCACCGTTTTCGTTTGAAAAGGAGATTAGGCAGCACTGGTCTAAGGTAATAAATTTTTTTTTCCTGGCAACACTAAGCAGAAGAAGCGAGAAGTTAGAGATTAACAAAGACATAAATTTTTTGTGCAGGAAAATAAGTTAAAAATCAATTTGAATTCATTCGCTTGTAAATCGACTCGGATTTAAATCAAAGGCAAACGTTATAAATTTTCACAATCAAATAAAGTAAGTACAAAACTGATAATTTTAATTGCAACGTGAATCAAAAGGAAATTTATAAATAAACGCAGCGCTGCCTCGAGTCGGGGGCGACGGAATCGGTTTGTCAAAATTGATGGCAGCACCACCTCTGTCTCGGTCGACGGCGACTGCAGCCATTTTCTATTTTCTTTTACTTTTTCCTGCAATTATTTTAACGAAGTTCTTTAAAGTTTTTTAGCACCGAGGAATCAACCAACAAAAAATGCCTAACATTAAATTGCAATCGTCCGATAATGAGATCTTCGACACTGATGTCCAAATTGCCAAATGCTCTGGCACCATCAAAACCATGTTGGAGGATTGCGGCATGGAAGATGGCGATAATGCCGTCGTACCACTGCCCAACGTAAACTCGGCTATTTTGCGCAAAGTTCTACACTGGGCCAACTACCACAAGGATGATCCACAGCCAACCGAGGACGATGAGAACAAAGAGAAGCGCACCGATGACATTTCATCTTGGGACGCCGACTTTCTTAAAGTAGATCAAGGCACACTCTTCGAGTTGATACTCGCCGCCAACTATTTGGACATTAAGGGTCTGTTGGATGTGACATGCAAGACCGTTGCCAACATGATCAAGGGCAAGACTCCCGAGGAAATACGCAAGACGTTCAATATCAAAAACGATTTTACGCCTGCCGAAGAGGAGCAGGTTCGCAAGGAGAACGAATGGTGCGAGGAGAAGTAAATTGAAATAGGAATGCGAACGAGTGCAGAGAGAGTTCTCTCAAAACGGTGTTGCCGTGCAGTTAGTTGCTTTTTTGTTTTTCTTTTTATAAAAATTAAATGTATTTTTGTCCTTACGTGAATTACATTTATATAAATAAATGACTACGATTTATAGTTAATATAAGTACGACGGCTTTGAGAGCAAACAAAAAAAAAATAATTCATTTAAATAAAAATGTGAAAATACAAAATTAAACAATTTTTTTAATGTCACTGAGAAATCGCCTGGCAACTTTTGTCAATGATTAGGAGCCGGTGCATTCTCGGGGGGAGGCTGAGTAGTTCGTGCGAGCCCAAAAAACTATAAAATGCGTTATTATGGAAATTAAATGATTCATTTTCTAAAAAGTCCAAAACACAAAAAAAAGTGTTTCGCATTATATTTTTCGTTGGTATTTGAAACAGAAATATATCTTTTTGTTCCGCTCTATTAAATTGTACAATATTACTCAAACTGAATATATATTTAAAAAATCCAAAACGAAATACCTTTAATAGCATTTTACAATTAAATATCAACTTATTTCGAGACATATAGTGGTATATATATATCACAATACGCTTCGATTTAATTTTTAAAATATATCGGATAGTGAAAAAATCTTTGAGTTGACTACCCTGTTGAAATGAATTTCATGAACTGTGGAACAGTTTGGCGGGTGAACTGTTGTTCTTAGAATCGGATGAACAGCTGTTTTTTAATATTTCTTGTCAGTGTTGGCAACAGTGATTCTCGGTTAATTTTGTTTCTTGATGAAGATTATTTTTGCACCGCAAAATATTTAAATTATATTAAAAATAGCTGAAATAAATCATAAAATAAACCTAAAGTGAAGTAGAACAAACTAAGGCGCAACTGCTGGCCAACGTTTTAAGTGCATTATAGGCCGCAGTAAGCCGAAAATGTCAGCTGAAAAATAAATACGCTGCTGGCATCGAACGTCGGAAGTTCTATTCGCGCATTAACCAATTGCACGAAGGTGAAATTTTTTGTAAGCGATCTTCAAGTTGAATCGTAAAAAAATGTAGTTTCATAAAATCTTAATCTGTAAAGTGAATATTTATATGCTATTTATTACCACTTGTCTGCCTGCCGTATGTCCGACATACTTTTCTGCATAATTCTAAAAAAAATAAATTTGTCAAAGAAAGCAAGAATAGGGAGAGATAGTGAGAAAAGCCAGTGCTGCTAAAACAGTTCGTTTGTTGTCAAACGCAAGAAAGAGTGCCTCTTCGACGTAACATCGTAAAATTTAAATATTTAGCGTTGCCAGATAATATATTAAAATGAATCACAATTTTTGACGTATTTTTGAGAAATAACACTAAATTCCTGATAAAACAAAAACTAGTAAACCAAAAACAGGTATATAACTATAAAATAAATCATTACATACATATATTAAAAACCATATTATATCTTTTTCGTTTAAGCTCAAAATGGACCACTTTCAGGCTACTCTAGATCCACGAAAGCAGGAACTTCTAGAGGCGCGTTTCATCGGCGCTAGGGTAAGTGATATTTTGTATTGCTTAATAAGACCCAATTATAAAACAGTTAGGGAGCAGGGTGACCGTTGAAAAAAACGAAAAGTCCCACAAAAAAAGGATTTGTAGTAAAAAAATCCAAAATTCAATTAAAAATTGACTTTCAATAATATCCCGGATATAATGAATAATGATAAAAAGGCACTTTTCAAACATATTAAAATTTTCTTAATACAAAAGTTATGTGGAAAACAAATAAACAAAAACAAATCAGCTATAAATTTAGTTTTCTTTTTTAATTTTAAATTTCTTGAGTTTTAACATTTTATTAAAAAAAAAAAATAAATTTTAATGTTAAAATTTTTTTTAAATTTCTATGAATTTCAATAATTTAATATTCCTAATTGAAGTGTGACGGTGACGACGCTCGTTTTCATCACAATTTCTGCTGTCGATTATTTATTTATTATTTTCAATAAATCTAAAAACTTTTATTACGTAGTTTTCACTTAAATATTCTATTTAAGTTCTAAAAAATCCAAACCATAAAAAATACAATTAAAAAAAAAAAATATATATATATATATATATATATATATATATATATATATATATATATATATATATATATATATATATATATATATATATATATATATATATATATATATATATAAGTATTTTTTGCTGACAGCAACAACAGCAACATTTATGCCTTACAAGGCGATAAATGAGAAAACATTTACAAATTACCCACTCGGTCCGAGTACATAAAGAAACGAACTCTACATCCATACATACATCTATACATATGTACTTTCTATATACTTACAAATGTACACAAGTGCTCTGTCAGTCTATATAGTATATACCCATTTGATTTTGACGACTCTTAACAAAAACAAAAATAAAAAAAAACAAATAATTGTGCTAAAATAGTCTCGCAACGAACAAACACAAAAAATAAAATTTCAATCAAAAGTAATGAATTTAAAAAGTATCTCATTTTCAGTTGTCTCAGTCGATACCCAAAGTTCATGGGATACAAACGGTCGTACGTTATGTCGGTCTGCCTGTCAGTTGTTGCCTCGTTTCATGCATGTAAATCCACAAATAATAAAATCACCTCACAAACATTTTCATTTAAATAATGCTAAACGCCTTAATAAAATGTTTTACAGTACTCATTGTCGGATTCGAATTGAATTGTTTTCCAAGCGTGACAGCGTGTTGCTATTTTTATATTTTATAAAAAAATAAAGCAACAAAAATAAATCAATTTAAATCCTATCAGCGCCAGACACTGCTGCGCCGCGCCTCCATCGAGAACGACTGCCGTCGACTGACTGACTGACTAAACTAAATTCATTGAAGGTGAAATATAAGGAAAAATAAATCCACACACACAAGCATTCACAAAATCAGGCATTAGTATTTCATCTTCAACTTGACTTGCGAGCACAACACAGCGTTGCAAATTTCGTATATTTGTGTGCTGCACAAAAAGCCACTTTTCGGCTACTATTTATAAAATGTGTATTTAAAAACTTTTTGACTTGGTGAATTTAAATATAAAAATTTATTTTTTTTTATCTACTTTTTATATAAAAGATTTACGTCTTAACATAAATTCTTGACCAAAATTTTCTAAAATTCTTAACCTAACAAAATTGAATGCATGTGTTGACAAAAGGCCCCATTTTGGTTTTGTGTTTAGTGATCAAACAAAAATTACCATAAAATTAGTTTTTTGTGTTTAGTTTACCAAAAACTATGACTTAACTTTATGAAAATAATGACACTCATACGACCCATTTCCATACATATGTAGAAGTATAGAGGTACTCACAGTTTTTTACCATATATCAATAATACCAAGTTTTAATTTTCTGCATAATCTAAAGTAGGGTGCCCAATGATTTTGAATTTTATCAATCTATGTGGTACATAAATAAGTTTTAATTTTTCAATAAAAAAAATATTGAGGAGTATTCACTAATTTTATACCTAGAAATTTATAAAAGTGTGTCAGCACGAATTTCAACAAATTGAATATATATGGAGGGTCTCTGGACACTATTTGTTGGACCATGTACTGATCTGAAGTACGTACACTAGCCACGACAGAATTTTCGTTCAATTTAATAATAATTAGACCCCTTCTATAAATGTATAAATACCCGTATACTATGTTTAAATTTAACAATGCATGTAGTAAATATTACAAAATAAAACGTTTCAATAATCTTTAAGTTGTTACTTTCATATCCACTAGTTTTCAATATATGTAGATATCATGATGACAACTACAAAATATCACTCTACGTACTATTGCGTTGCAATGGTAACACTTTTGTTTTTGTTTTTTGTTTGTTTATATTTTTTATACTCTGGCTGGCGCGCATGCATGACAAATTTCGTTTCGAGTTTTTTATGGGTACATACTAAAAAAGGCGTTCGGGTTCAAGTTGTCAGAATTTAAACGCAAGTGCCCGCCGCCATGCACGACGAACGGGTGCAGACATACGAAACAGACGAAAAGTCAGACAGACAGACATGCAGTAATTCAGGTTGCTTGTTGTAATGCGAGCATTTGCTGTGCGCCTTGTACAAATCAAAAAAATAGAGTGAGTAGGTGAGCCCAAAATCGATTTTATCAAAGTTATGAAATTAAGTTGAGTTGATACCTTTGAGTTTGCTAATTGTGGGGGACGACCCTAAAGCGCAACAAAATTTGTTGTTTTAATTACAAAAAATAAAAAATTAAATAAACGAAAAAAAAAACAAATTCTGTGGAAAGCTAAATGACTGGCCAATTAAAGTGTCGCATTTGAAAAAAATATATCACTTAAAATGTAAACAGGTAATCATGTTCTTAAATTGAATTTAAATTGTTTTATTTATAAATATTTAGTTAAATTGAAGTGATTGTCGCCTGCTTTGCTCCCCAGGTTTTATTTAAAATGGCAACACTTTTTGTCTACGTTTTCTCTCTTCAACGTTGGTCATTGTTTACACAACAACACTTGCCAACCGAACGGACGAACGAACGAACGACAACAAACGACTACGACCGCAACAAAATCGATTTTGTTGACGACGTCGGTGACTACCGAACACATCCAATCGACTCGACTCGACTTCGCTGCTGACAGCTGACGATGCTCTGACAGTCGTCGTCACATTAACGTGCGCATCTGTTAAAATAATATCACAACTTTTTCCAACACTGTTTATTTTTTTTCAAGTGTTGTTTTCGAGCCAGCTACTTAGTAGCAGAGAGGTCGTTCGTTGGGAGGGGCAGTCAAACCGAAGCAGCAACTACAACAAATGGAGCAAATCGAGAAATGTCTCTTGATTTTACTGCTAAGCAGCACTCTTTTTGAGCTTTTCATAAACTCTTTAAAATGTCTCTTTCTCCTGAAAATTGGGAAGGCAGTCGCACAGTCGTCTCCACTTCAACTAACTCTTGGCAAGTTGCTCTTTAACTTAAACTTGTTCTCTCGAACATATGTTCGCTCGTTCGACTATTGTAGTTGTTTATTGAAGCTACATGGAAATGCAACATTGCTCCAACATGTTTTTTGATATAGCACAACATGTTTTCTTCACTTATGTTTGATTGGGAAGTGAACAGAGAGTGAATAAGCGAGCGAAAGATAAACCGAGTCCGCGAAAAGTTGTGCTTGAGTTTATTGTTTGTTAAAGTGTTGGTGTAGTCGTAGGTCGTCGTCGTTTTTCTGCTGCAGTTTCGCTAACTCGTTTTTGTTGTTGTTGTTTGTTTGTGTATTATTATTTATAAATTGTTGCCGGTTCGTTGGGTTTGATGTTGTTGTCGACGCACGTTTGAACTGCTCGGTTGTGGTTGTAAGTTTGATGTTGCTATACTTTATAAAAAATTGTTGTTTTGTTTGTTTTTTGTTATTAAATTTAGCACAAGACTTGGGAGTTGAATTCGACTGACAAACAGACAGACAGACAGACCGACCGACAGGTTGTTTGTGTGTGTGTGTGTGTTTTTTTGTGGTTTTTGTTTGTGCTCATTTTTTGCGCTCTCCTCGCTCGGTTAGGTCTTTGGTTGCTGTTTTTATGTTGTTGATGTATCTCGTCGTTTGTTAAACGCGTCGTCGCTGTTGTTGGTGTTGCTGCTTTGTGGTTAATCTGATTATTTTATGAGCTTATGGGGTTATAACGCAGTTAATTTATTGTTTAATTGATTTATTTGTGGCGTTTTTATGCGCTTTCAAATCCAGCGAAAAATTGTCCGACTGTAAAAATTTAAATAAAAATACTTTTAAGAGCCTCTGAAGTCTATTAATTTTTTAATTATTAGACACTGACTTCAAAACGTTTAAAACATTTCCTCATACTAAATTTGTTAAAAATACGATTGCATTAATATTCTCCGATTACGAATCTTCTGAGGTATTTCGAAAAAATAAATATGTATATATAAATTAAAAGCATTTTTTTTAATATTTAAATAATATAGTTTAATTTAATTAGTTAACGAAATATTAGTAGATATTTTGATTTATAAACCAATATTCTTTTTAAACTCTATTCTTGTAGTATCCGGGATTTAGTTATAAAGGCCAAAAAAGCAAACTAAACATTTTGATAAATTGGTTACATAGAGAAAAAATCAACTTCATGGGTTAAGCGATTGAAATGTTAAATTGCGATTAACTAAACATATTTAAATTATCTGCTAAAGAAGAAGAAGGGCAAAGATGCGTAATACTATATTCCGTTTAGAGTATGAGTCACTCGCTCATTACGCTCACAATTTCAGATTTTTTTGTTTTTGATAAACTCTTGTTTTACAGATACTTAAAAGTAGACTACAATATTTTAAAATTACAAACATTTCAGTGAGTACTCATTTTTGATATATGTGGAAAATAAAAAAAAAATGAGCAATTCAGTTAAAACTCTCTCATGATTTTTTTCTCTCTTCTAAAACTTACTTTATCCAATTTTGAAAAAAAAAAAAATACTAAAAAACCTAAACGCATTACCTCGCCTAGGTCATGCTCGCCTAGCGTCCTATTGGTAGGAACTCGTATGTACTCGTATATTCACTCTCTACTTCAGCAGTTCGCGTGATTTATAACATATCTATTTGGCAGTGCCTTCTCTAAATGTCATCCACCTCCCTCGTTTGTTGTACCCTATTTATCGCCCAGGACAGACCCAAGCCAAAGAGCACGCATGTGCCTATTTCAGGGACCAACTTTTAAGCTCAAGTTTTTGGTATCTCAGTTGGAAATCCCTGCTGCTTCCGTGTTTTGAGCAAAATTGCAAAAATACAAAACAAACAAAAAAAAAAAGCGAAAAAAAAACAAAATTGCAGCCTTTCTAATGTTGCAGTATCTGCCGCCCGCTTTTCGCCTCCTGGCATTGCCGCCACTTGCAACCGGTTTTTGTCGCTTCGTTTTTTGCACATCGTTCGCAGTAAGCAAAACCGAATGACTTTTTCAAAGATGAAGAAAACTTTGATGAACCAGCATGAAAAGATAAAAAGAAAAATGAAAAAGCTAAAATTGCAGCACCTTAACAGGGAGCATTTCTATCGGTCTGTTCGTCCGTCCCGCCGTTTGTCAGTCAAGCAAACATCGCAGGCTACATAGCATCGATTCGCATCGTGTCTTGTGATGCGTCGTGTGCCTAAAAGCCACAACCGAACAATCGACCCGAAACCCCATACCCCCAGCTACAGTGGTCCTAATGTTGCAGATTTAAAAAGCCAATTACTTAAAATCTTAATAATCATTTTGATATAATTAGGCCCTATCACAAACGTTATTTATATGTGGGGTGTATTAATATGATCAAACATTTCCCAGTGGCCCTAAAAAAACAATTTAAAGTATTACATAAGCTGGTCTAGAAAAAACTGGTTTAAAAATAATTGAAAAGCTTTTAATCCAAAACCAATTTAACCTTAACGTATCCAAATGATTTACAGGTGAATTATTAAAAACGAAGAATTTATTATAGATTATTGTTTTTGCAATAGTGACTCGCTTGTACTCCACTGAGTGTGGCACAAAAAACGCGCAAAATCTTTATAAAATAATGATTTCGATCATGCACCTTTCATTTGATACCAAATTAAGTTATATACACGATATATAAAAGTGTTTTGAAATTTTTAAAATGTTTTTACTTGTGTAAATTTTACAAAATATTTATAAAAACTAAAAAAGTCTGACAAAATGTAAATCGAAATCAATAAATTCGTTGGAAACTTTGAGGACTTATCGGTTTTTGATTTAAAGATCCTCATTTGTATTTTATATTTCTTGGATAATGCCTTACACTGTGCTACGACAAAAGCACAAAAAAACGACGAGGAGCGCCGGCAAATTCGTGCGCATTCATTCGCGCGTTTGTCGTGTCTTTACTTTTTTGTTGTTGTTGCTGCTCGTATTGAATTCTTTTGCCGCACATGCACTTATTTTCCAAATCCAGCACGCGTTCGTTGTGCATGCAGGCAGGCAGCACGCTGCAACACATTCGGGAATTCGGGTTTACGATTTGTCGTCGTCGTTTTCGTCGTCGCCGCCACTGTTGCCGTTGTTTGTGGATTCGGTGCCTGTGCCTACCCCTGACAGAGAACAAACGAGAGAACGAACGAACGAACGAATATTCTAACGACGACGACGCACCTACTCCAATCCCTAACTGAATGCCGCCATCCGATTTCAATGAGTGAGCGATAGCAGCAGCAGCGACTTTGGCCAGTACAAGAAATTGATTGACAATTGCTGCAAACAACGCGACGCGGCAACGCGGCATAATTTGCACGCTCGCAATTCATTTTGCGTTTTCTTGCTTCGGACTGAACACTGAAATTTGAAATTTTGTATCTGTCAGATAGAAGTATTTAGTGCGCTCCACTACACTACACTCCAATTCACTTCAATTTACTCTACTTCACTTCACTCCACTCCACTCCACTCGTTGGATTTGGATTGTTCGTTGTGCATTCGTGTATCGTTTTCTTCTTGCCATTTGCCTTTTGCTTTTTGCACATTTTTGTTGTCTTTTTGTTTTGTGCCTCGATTTCTGGCATTCGTCGCGTTTTGGCCAAGTGCAGTGAGCTGACGCCGCCATCCGCCACTCCAGTGAACGTTGACGCGCCGCGCGCTGCTGTGTGTTAATCCGCCTCAGCCTCAGTTTTAGTTTTAGCTTTGGCAATATTGTGGCTAATATTTACCCAAACAGCAAAATCCTGCTAACTACTACCTATTAGGGTGTTTCACAAATCGTAAATAAAACAAACGAACAACAAAAACTGTTTAATCGTTAATTTAAAAATGTTATTTAATTAATTTTTGTCTCTGTACAAGACAAATTTCAAAAGTAATTAAAATGTAATGAAAAGCTTTAAAGTATCATTTTGTATCTCGAATAAAGCTTTAGTTTGATTTTAAAGACTTATCGTTCTTACAATGAAAGTTTACTGCAGCCAAACGATAACAGCTGATTTTAGCGGTCGATGACGTAAAATTTGTATATTTCTAAGTCGATAGTAGGTGAAAACACGAACAACAATGTCAAAAGAGTGGTCTGTCGTTTGAGATACAAAATGATGCTGCAAAAACCTAACTGTTAAAATATGACCTTCGACTGAAGTTACATTGAATGGTGGGCAAAATACTTTTCTGCTTGAAATTAAAAATACTTGTTTGGTTTATCTAATTTCGAATATTAACATTTGTGGAACACCCTAATTACCGACTCCGGCTGTTGGTTGTCTCTTGTGTTTTTGTGCTCGGATACAAGAGTATCTCCTCGATTACATTACAGATACTTTACTTCGCGTCGCGTCGCATAGCATCGTATCGTGCTGCAGCATTTGTGAGATACAAAAAATATTTTTCCGCGCAGCAGCAGCAGCGCAGCATATCCATTGATAGCGCAAATTTTTTCATTTCATTTCAGTTCAGTTCAGGAGAATAAATTTTTTTTTTCGTTCGTTCAGTTTATTGCAACGCTTCGCTGAAGTTTGCGGCAGTTGTTAGTTTGGTTAAAGTGGTAGTGTGGTCTGCTGCAGTTAGTGTATTTATTTGTTGCAAAACTGGTTAATGCAACCGCAGTCAGTCCTCACAGTATATACTCGTATATATTTATTTGTGTGTTGTTTTTTTTCGCCTCAGTTTCTTAAAAGTAAAAAAAAAATTCAAATTGTGAAATGAAATATTAAAATATATTTTATTGTACTTAACCGCTGAACTTCGTAAGATACAAACGTTACTACCAGATAAATTGTGCGAGTGTGCGTTTTTCTGCTGCTGGCAGATAACAAATAGAAATACTGTTAACGGTTTTCGAAAGCGTGTTCGTTGCTCCTCGCTTCTACTGTGCGTCTTCTGGAAGGAAACTTACTTATTTGGTCCCCAACCGGCGCCTGTTATGCCTCTGATTAAGCAACGCAAAATGAGTCGTTACAAGGTTTGTTTCAAATTTCGTTTTTAGTTTTCAAAATGCTGAATTTTGTATACATAACAAAATCTTAACATTTTTTTATATATTGTAACCGGTTTTTGCATATTAAGAGTAATCGTAGCAAATTCGCTATGTGAATAATTGTAAAAATTTATCAAAACAGTGTTTCTCTTTATTTAAATAAATAGCGTAGTTAAAAACTTCAGAAACTTCGCCATAGTAAATATAATTATTAATAAGCAAACATAAAAAATAATTGTATTACTTCCTTTCTTTAAAAGTTGACAAAATTAACTGATTTTAAGCAAAGCACCCACTACTCTAATGGAAAAATTCCGGTTATGTTGGTTATTGCTTTCGTATTTGTATCGACTATTATTTTACTTGATACTTGTGGGTTATTGGTAGTCTGCAGAGTTGCATCACTAGTTTGAAATTATTTGAATTGTCACTTATACCCAATTAGATCATAATTTTACTTCAAACCAGTTTTGCTAATTATGGCAATTCGAAAATTTTTTTACCACCTCTTCAGTTTAAAAAAGTTTGTGTATTTTTATAACATGTTTGCAATAAGTGTCTGCATTTCGTTCCCACAGTTAAAGTTGTAAAAAAATAAAAATAAAATCTTAGCTTAGCTTAGCTTTGAGAAAAAATTTAACTTATTCCACCTTCTAATAATTTGAACGAATCGGAATAGCTGTTTCGTTTCTTTTTTGCCTGCCTGCCTGCCTGTCTGTCTGTTTGTCTTTCGGACACAAATTACAAAAATTACAACCAAACACTCTTGCTCGCGCAGTCAGAGTCCCAACAAACAACTTCGACGACGAACCAACAAACCCAGCAGCCAGCCAACAAGCAACCCAACGAACAAACCAACCAACCAAACAACCAACCAACCGACATTCAACCCAACCAACACAAAGACTTTCTCTCTATTACAATTTCAAATAAAAATTTTCGCAAGTTCATTGAACTTGCAACGAACGTACAAACGAATGAACGAATTGTCGTCGTCGTCGTTGTCGTTGCCGTCGTTGTCGTCGTTTTACATAGATTTGACCTGACCTAAAATACGAAAAATTCATTTTTTGTATGTGGAGCAAATTCAACAGTGTGAACAAAACTACAAAAACTTTTGAGCCGTTCGTTCATACACAGGCACAAGCACAAGCCAGCCAGCCATCCAGCCAGCCACAAGCTTCACACAAAATTCACGCGCTCTCTCGCTCTAGCTTATTTTTAACCTCCCTTTCCGCCTTTCCGCCTCTCGCGCTTTCTATCTTTCTTTCAACATTTTTCTGTGAATATTTTCACATAAAATAATGAAATTTTGTGCTTTTATTAAATTTGATTTGTACTTTCGACGATGCTCTCTTGCTATTTTGGGTTATACTCTCTTTAGTCGGCTCTCTCCTTGTTGAAAAAGGAAAATATTTGAAGTATATTCTCGGTAAAAGAAAAGAAAAGCAAAGTAAATTTAATTTCTAAAAAAAAAAAAAACAAATTGGTACAAGCAGAAAGGACAGAAGTTTAAGTCTAAGTTTATGAGTTCTTGGCTTGGCATATGCAAGAAAAGGTAAAATTTTATTTTGAATGTGTTTTTAATTGTATTTAATAATTTTGTTAAGTTCTGTTCCGGAAAGAGCGACCAACAGTTTTAATCGCTCTTGAATGAAATTTGCGATCAGTCTTTTTCAGAAATGTTGATCACTGATAAAAGTCTAAAAAATTTACTTAGAGCATTACTACAAGACAATTCTATTTAGGGTATCTATGGACGAAATTTTTAAATATCATCGATCCCAAAAACACTGTCATACAACAATTTCTGCTCATGGTATAATTTTTCGGTTCGCACTATTTTGCCTATGCAAGGTTTCAATGGGTTAAATGGTGTGAAACTTGGTTTTTGGTCCTTACGAAATGCCAAAATGATTTGTGTTGTTGGCGGCGGCGGGTGTTTGCTGAAGCGCGCGGCATATTCGCATATTTTGCTTAGGCTGCGTTAAGCTGGTAGGCAAGCAGGAGGCCCAGTCAGGTCCAGTCTGACGGCAACCACTCGCTGAAAGTGTGCGGTGGTTAGCTTGTCACTTCACCCACTTTCATAACGGCAGCGGCGGCGGTGAAGGCATTTCTTGTCGCAGCCGTATTTGCATATGAGGAGTATGAGTGGCATTAGTTGCTCTGGCCCAGTCGGCGTCGTGTTGAGTTAGGTTCAGCGTTCGGCGGCGATGGCGATGGGTGTCAATGCTGCACTTTGCATCCGACTGCATAAATGTACATAAGTGTGTATGTGTCTTTGTGTGTATGTGTGTGCGTGCGTGTTACCAAGTACATGCATCATTGCAGGAGCGAGCGAAAAAAATATATATTTGTATGTATATAGACATGTACATACGTATGTATATCGCACCTCATCTAACGCCGGAACGAGATGGCAGTACAAAAGTTTTCCAGATATTTTCTTTTTTATTCGGATGGATTTTCTTTTATGGGTTTTGTTTTGTGTTTTTTTTTTGTGTTCTCGTTTGTTTTTCTTTTATTTTTGTTTCGACAAAGTTTTGTACGAACGCTGGAAATAAAAAGCAATTTCATGGACGTTTGTATTTGTTGTGCTTGGCTTCTAATCATCATCACCACCATCACCATCATCATCATCAGCGTGTACACTTTGACCCCCTACCTTTACTCAAAAATTCGTTCGAAACAAATGCGCAGTGCTGCTGCATTTATTGGATTTCTCTGTCAACCTTTTTTTTAGAAATGCATTTGCTGTATTTGTTGTAAAGTTGTTGGCCAGGTCCAGTGTTGGTGTGCAGCTTGAAAATGTGCCAAGTTTTAATGTGTAATTATTTTGCAATTGGTAGTTATTTATTAATAAAAACGGGTTAAAGTTTAAAGTGTATTCAGAAGCATTTTTTTTTAAGTGGCACTAAGTTATAAAAGCTCAAATAATTTTAAAGCCTAGAATAGCTTCAACAATTTTCAAAGCCAATTTTCAGCTTGAAAAAGCTTTTTAAAGGTTTAAGAAAAAATATTTCTATTAAAACGTTAATTTTGTGTTTATTTCAAGTTCAAGAGAACTCCCAGACACTTTTTCATGCGTGTTATAAAAAGTGTTTTTGCTGTTTTTATTTTTGTTTCTCAAGTTTACCAACAAATTTAATCGATTTAAGTTGAAGTCGGCGTGTCAAGTCAAATTGAAACTTTAGAGCTAAGATCCTCTTTTTAATATACTTTAGAAGTCAAACCTTCAAGACAGCTTTCAGCTCGAAAAACATTTTTAAATATTTCATAATTTTGTTGTAATGTTAATAATTACTTTGAATATATTTAAGACGTTTTAAAAAACACTTTTTTGCTAGTTCGAATACCCGACATTAACCATAAATTCATGAACTTTCAATAAAGTAAGAGAGACACCTTTGAAACGTTTTACCTGTCGTCGGTGGCTTTTTATGCGGTTTCTGTCGTTGGTTCTTGGTTGTTAAGATTAATGCAATTGTCTGAAACACGTTTCTGGTACGACTTTATTGCATGGACTACCTTAAGTTTTACGCTATCCAGTTTTTTATTTTTTTCATTTTTTTTTACTTAAAACGAAATTATAAAAAAAAAATCAGAATCATCTTCTGTGCTGCGTCTTTGACGTAACTGGTTTAACTAGAATTTATCTTCCACGAATGCATTTGATAATAACGTAAGAGAGGAAACGGGAACCATCCAACAAACGACGATCGAATAAAGCGACCAATCGACCGACCGGACGAGCGAGCGAGCGAAGGAACGTAAGAACGTAGGCACATCTTGCTTTCATCCATCTAAACAATCAAGGTCAAAATACTGTCGCAACACTGCGTCGACTTGCGTTGCGTCGCATCGCATCGGATCGCGGATCGCGTATTGTGTCGTGTAAGTAATCTGCACATGCGCGTGTGTCTCTGTTACGCGCAATGAAATTATTTGCACGAAAATGTGTGTGCCCTACTCCCGGCAGTTATGATAACAAACCAACACGTCAACCAATTTCTATAAAGAAAATTAAAATTAAGTTAGATGAAAAGACGTGTTATTTTGCTAGATAATTTAAATGATAGTAATTAAAACGCTACAACAAACTATAATTGTTGTATTTTTTAAAAGTTGTTCTGCCAAAGCACTTCTACGTTCAAGTATTTTTCGATATTTAATATAAAATTAACGATTATGTAAAAATCCTATTTAATTTTTAAATGTTAACGATTTCTTTTTAAGACTTTATTTATTTGTTTTTAAATTGTCGGATCGTAGTTTTGTTTTTTTTATATCCTTAATCTGTACTTTTTATTTATAGTGTGTATATAGTGTATACAAAAAAAAAACATGTAAAATTAACATCAAATTAGCAGTTTATCATTATTTTTTAATGCTGGTAAAAGTTTTATTAATTTTAAGTATACTTTTATTCAATTATCTGATTAAAATTAAGACATACATACATATATATGAATGTCAAAATTTTACAATACCAAATATTGGACCAAAGGGACTCAATGTAAGTTACATTTTTTTTAAAGCCAGAATTTAAAAATATTAAACGCAAATTACAAAATTTTCATAGAAATTCTACTTTTGTAATTTGGTCTCTGTGGATTGGTCAAAGTAGGGTGTTTTCATAAGTCGTTGCGTTCTTTTCTATTCATTACATTAAAAAATATTTCGCGTAGCTCTATCGCCGGTTGTCGTCGTTTTCAAACCGGTTCTATGAAATGCGTAACCGTTTAATAAATTTGTGGTTGTTGTAGCTTGTTGTGTTTCGCGATTTGCATTAAACATAAGCGCGTATTAATTCGAAGCTCTTGCCTTGAATTTCCTTGTTTGGGCTTGGGATTTTAGTCTTGCTCTCTCGCTCTATTCCTCGATCTCGGCCGTTGAGACTTTTCGCATAAATATTTCAAATTGATTTGGTTTTGCATCGAGTTGAGTTGAGTTGAATTGAATTATGAGTTTCGGTGGCGTATGAGTAACTTTTAATTTAAACACGATTTTTTTGCTTGTGATTTTTTGTTTGTTGTTTTTGTCGCATTTCAACCGCTCTGTCAACGCTATTTATTGCCATTCTTTTTTCGCATGAGTCTAGCCTTTGCGTTTGCCATTTACCATGTATTTTCTTATGTATTTGGCCAGCAAAGTAAACAGAAAAAAAAACATAAAGTCAAGTAAAGGCTTATGTACAAAACTCGCGCAAAATGGCGTCCAATCAGTGTTGTGAAATGTGGAAAACTTTAAAGCAGCAACGACGACGACAGCGTTGGCGACTACACTCAAACGAAAAGTTTGCCTGAAAAAACGAAAAAAAAGCGAATAATAAAAAAAGAAACACAAAAATTTTTGGCAATAAGCAAATGTTGGTACAGCAAGTACAACAACTACAACAACTACAACAACAATAATAACAACAACAACAACATGTAGTATTACCAAAAACAAGAACACCACAAGCGGATATGAAATTTTCAATATTTACTTTTGCCTTAATGTATGCAGTGTATGTATGCGTACGTATGTGTGTGTGTGTGTGGGTTTGTATATTAATGTGTATGTGTTTGTGTGTGTGTTTTGGATGCGTTGTATTGCGCTGCGCTGCGTTGTTCGCTTATGTAATACATAAGTGCGTTATGTACGACTTTGAAGTTGAAGCATGTTCTACCGTTTGTAGGCGAAATTATTTATACATTCTGCTACAGGGTCAAAATGGTCTAATTTAACTGCAATTAGCCCTATCTCTAAAATGGAGCTTAAAAAAAAGTTTAACTTAATTTTAAAATAATGTCAAAACAAATTGTTGTTTGTTGTGATTTTTGAAGCGAAATTTATATTTAAAGATCTTTAATCTTTAAACTTTTAAAACTGAAAACCAAGAGCTTTCTACAATGCTTTTACAATAAAGATCAGATACTTTTGAAATTCAAAAGATAAAAGCTTTCTACACAGCTTTACTAAGTATGTACTAACAATAAATTTTAATTTCATAAAATATCTGAGCTGTTGTTATTTAAGCTCGACCTAATAAAAAAAAAAGACAATTCTATACTTTTTTTAATAACTAAAGCAAAAGCTTTCGCACGCTTCCTGCCAATTAGTGCGACATTTTATAGATATATTTTTTATAATAATTTTTCTTGTAATTTCGCAATAAAATTCCAAGTGAATCAGATTGTGACTAAGATGTGCGGCATCATTTGCTGCTGTCATTTCGTAAATTTGATTGTATCGAGATACGATTGCGTAACGTCCCTGTACAATAGAAATTTCTACGTTGCATGTCGCTTTAGTAATCGTTGGGTGGTTTGTGTGGTTGTTATTGTTGTTGTTCTGCTTTTCACATTTATATACGTATATAAGCATAATTTTCTTGCCTCACGGACGCAGCAGCGGCAGCATCAGAGGCAACATTCCAACATACCCCCACTTCACCTTATCATAGCTCCCTCATCCTACTCCCCAAACCAAACCAAAACCAAACAAACTCAACTCAATTCGACCCGGCGGCCGACCCGACCCGCATATTGTGTCTGCCTGCCTGCCTGCTTTGGTGTTCCTTACCTTGGCTTCAGTTTCGCTGCTTCCAAATTTTCACATCCTGCAACCAACCACCGAACCAATCTGTATCACTGTTATACACACACATACACACACACACAAACCTACACGTACTACATTCAGAACATTTAAAGAGGAAGAAGAATAGCATCGAGCACCGCCGCCAACAGTTGAACTCATCTCATCCACGAAAGGCACCGACACAGTTTTGGCTCTTTTGTGACACGCGATGTCTACAAACTGCCGGTGCCGACGACGATGACGCTTGTGGGCAGTGTTGGTGGTTCTATTGAAGCGACAGCGCCATATGAACCACCGCATCGCATCACAACGCAACGCAACACAACGCCAACCAACTCAACTCAACTTCAAATATACACATTTTAACGCAGCTAAAGTCATAGATCCGTTAGTAAACTTTCAGACATACACTGAAGAAAACTGAAATTTTTTATATGTATTCTTATATATATCTAAAAAAAACTTAAATAGAAAATGTGTACGAACTTGGAATAAAGTATTCGATATAGTTTTAGAAATTAAAAAATAAGATTTAGAGATTTTAGATTTTACTAAAATTTAAAATATTGTATTATAATTTTTAGATTATGTAATCTGTGGAATCAATAAGGAAAAACAGTTTACTCCATTTAAAAGATTATTTCTAAATGTTTAGTTTCAATCTGATAAAATGAATTTTTTTTAAATGTTTCCTTACATAACTTCATCCAATGGAACCTGGTTTAATATTCCAATAGATACTTTTTCAATTTTACAAAATTTTGAAAACTTAAGAAAATTTGCCTTCGTAACAATCTTTTCAAAAGGACCCTTTTAAAGTTTAAAAGGTAAAAACAAAAACGAAGATTTTCAAAAACACAAATTTTCAAATCAAATACCGAAATATCAAAATTTTATACTTGTTATTTTCGTCAGTTGATTTGACTTTACCCGAAATTATTTCAGATGCGAAGGATAATATTTATAAAGTTTTTAATATATAACTTGTTTTTGTTTTTTTGGATTTATCGGTCTTTCATTTAAAGCTCCTCACATCGATAAACATTTGTTTACTGTGTATTCCCCTGTTATTTTGGTAGTTCGGTCCATTCGTGTATCCATCCAACTTTAATGCTCGACTTAAGTATCTGTATCGGTGTGCACACACAACACACAACAACACACAACACTGACATATCTGCCTGTAAATAAATTTATCTATTTATTTTATTTATTCATAATGCAATGTGGATGGATGGAGGTAAGCTTTATTTCTTCTTTCATTCTTTCTTTCTTTATTTCATTTTTTCTTTCATTCTTCTTTCGTTGGCTTATTTTTCCGTTATTGTTGCTGTGCGCGGCTGGAGTGGAATGGAGTGGCTGTGTGAAAATTTTGGAAACGAAAAATGTTCGTTTTGTGGGCCAAATACGCCCTCATGGGCATGGATATGGGCATGGGCTTTGGGTTGCAATATTTATAACAAGAAAGGATCACATGGCCAGAATTGTTGTTGCTGCAAATTCAGTTTGTACAATTTGTTGGTGTTGTGTTTTTCTTTTTTCAGTAGGTACCCTGTACACAAATAGTAGCTAAATAGAATTGCTAGAGCCATTTTCTTATTTTTCCACATACGTTAGATGACATCAGGAAAATATTTTTTCTTTCATATTTCGTTTGGGTGTTATTAATATACCTTAAGTACGTATTTTCTTTGTTGGATTTTGTGTGTATTTTGAACCATTCGGGAAAATCGAGGAACAGCGAAGGAAAGTCGTACCTTTTAAATCTTCTTTTTAATATTTCGACATTAGTTTAATTAAATTTTGCGGAAAATGTATCCTGTTATACACAATTTGTGATTATCCAATTAATTATGTACATGACAAAATTCTATGTAATTATATTTGACTAGCTACCGCAACTACAACACATTCATACCTACATATATGTTTGTATGTCGGTATGTACAAATCTACCTAAGCAATTCTATTTACACAATTTGAAACATTCCTTCGACTCGCTAAATCCAGATTTTAGCTGTTGTGGTCTGTGTCGCTGCTATGAAGCGCCTCTTTGCAGCTTTGTTGGCGGTCCGTTCAGTTGGTCGCTTTTCATCTCATCTCGTCTCGTCTCGTCCCGTCCCGTCCCGGCATATGCAACTTAACTCCTCGTGCATGCGTTAATATTCATTAAGGCCGCTATCACATTCAAGTTAACCCATTTCAGGACATACTCGAGAATTGTAGGCCCATTTCTCGGACCGACCAACACATACTCACTCGGTTCGGTCGGTTGGTCGGCCGGTCGGTCGGTATCTAGATGATGCCAACCAACAGCATACAAACATTCAAACTATACGATACGAAACGAAACGCAACGCGCAGATACATACAAATACAACACTCGAAACTCGAATTTGAATTTGAATTTTAGAAATTGTTAAAGGCGCGAATTAACAAGTATGAGTGCGAGTGAGCGAGCAAGCGAGCGAGTGAGCGTGTTACACCCTGCACTAAAATGCATACGGCGGAAAATGCTGCTTAGCCATGGTAGCTGATGATGACTGGTTGCCATCGATGGTACTGTTTCGTTTCGTTTCATTTCGCTTCTATCTCCTACCCACCTACATACCTATCTAGCTTTCTATCTATCTATCTGCCTACATACAATTCATATTCATATATTTCTATTTCGAACTCATCTCGAACAAGTTCAACCTACCTACATATCGACATATGGACAAATAGACAAACTGACAAACCACCATGTCCACCGTACCATCGAGTACTATTCCATCCAAATTATATAAACATTGCACTTCGCTATAGTTCAGTGAGGGGTCCTCGAGTCAAATTGAAATAAATTGAAATTTCAATCAAAGCACTTTTACCGATTTTGTGCTATCCAAGGGATACATTTTGAAGTGTTGATATATTATGATTTTCCATTATTTCCACTGAAGTTGTAGTCATGGAAATGTTTTCTTTTTTGGAAAACTTTTACTTTTTCATTTGTTTGTTCTTATGAGGTGCAAGAAATCATCATACTTTCTCAAACAGCCAAAAAGAGTTTTGAATGCAATTAAATAAAATAAAAAAATACTTCAAAAAGTATTCATAAATTAGATTTATTTATACAGGAGGCAGAGAAAATTTACCCATGGGTCGTGGTCATGGTCATGGTGAGATCACCCAGAATTTATGCATTAGTCTAATTAATTTTGATTCGTCTTTCGATTTGTCGTATAGTTATGGACTTTGGTAATATTAAATCGTTCGTATTATTTAACCAGTTTGCCAAGGTTTGCGTTGTGTCATGAATTCCCTTTTTATTGTTTGGTACATTTCAGTGGGCTTTTGCAAAACTTTTAACTTTGGTATGCGATGAAATATTGCATTTATGTGTGTTGTGTAGTGTAGTGTATTACAGTGAGTGTCTATCTGGACGCTGAGTGATGCCGCTGCCAGTGCTGCAGTAGCAGCAACACTACCAACAACAACAACGTACCATAAACCGTTGCTGTTGCTCTGTTGTTGTTGTTGTTGTTGTTTTTATTGTATTGCTATTGCGTCGTTGTTGCTGCGGTGGTTCCGCCGTCGCTGTCGTCGTCGTCGTAGTCTACTGCAACTACAATTGCACTAAAACCAGGCACCAGCCATCACCATCGAAGCTACCAGCCACCAAACCAAACCGAACCGAAGCGAACCGAACCAAGCCACTACAATTCTCTTGACATGTACCACATGCGATTTGGAATTCGCTTAGGCTTTTGTGCTTTGCTGTTAAGTATACAGAGTAGCGTATGTATGTTAGACCCTATAAATATATAGATGTATATACGAATGTGTATATATTTGAATATGTATAGAACGTTAGCATGTATTTGCATGCAGAATACATATGTGTACAAGTTCGTGAAAAAGATAACTTAATTCACTGCGTCGTAGTGGACTTACAAAGAATTTTCCATAATCAGCAGGTTTTTACCTCTTAGGTTGATAGTGTACCTTCATTTTCCATTTTCGATGTGATACTTTGGCATATCGGCTATTCTAACAAAATTATTATGCAAATGTTAACAGGTTTTGCTTGTGCTTAAATAACCTAAATTAAGGTTGCAACAGTTCTTTTAAGTTGTCATTTAATAATGTTTTCTTATAAACCATAAACAAAATTTTTAAATCTGTTATTAAATTTGTTCATTTTTCTAATTTTATAAATAAATTCTCTGTTTGTATGATTTATACTAAAGTTTTATTAACTTGTAAATAATCATTAAACTTTTAGATTGGATTTAATTATTTAAAAAGTTCATCACATCTTTAATTGTTCATAGTTGAAAGCATGAAAACCAAAAATTAATATCAAACAAGAAAAGCTTTTAGTCAACAGTTTGGTGGACTTTGGGTAATGACTTGCTCCGAAAGTTAAAAATGGCAAGTCAAAAATTATTCTAGGGTTCCTTCGTGTTTGTGATCCCAGTTTGTAAGTACCACACATTCACAGTTCTTTTGTGACTTTTTTGCTCCTTCTCTTCGAACTAGTACAGCATCCAAAGTTGTGGGGGGAGGGATGTTGCATGAAAGAACGGTACTCATACCCAACGTGCAACAACGGCGATGAGGAGAACATTGGCTAGCTAGCTAGCTGAATGGCACAACCTTTATGCACTGCACGCTTCCAATTTCAAATTCAATTTGGCGCTCTGCCATTCAAAATACATTTCCGTCTATTCCACCATCGCCATCTTTTTTCCACTTTGCTCCCCCACCCCGCTTCCATGGCACCCACTTTTCTGTGCTTTAAAGTTTTCAATAAAACTTTAAAGAGAGCAGCCAGTGTAGTCAGTCGGTAGCAAAATATTTCTTTCCATGAATTCCAGTGAAAACTTTTCCACGATGTGGTTGGTGCGTGTCAAAACCAAAATACGAAAACGAGGCGAGCGAAGCGAAGGGAAGCGAAGGTTCCTCCTTGGCTGGGCTGATAAATTTTTTCATCACATTTTTTTTATTCTTTCAGTTGCGTAAAGTTAGTCTTTAGAAACAAAAAAAGAAGGAAAACAGAAAACCGGTTTCTAAAGTTTCAGCAAATGAGCTTTAAGTGCAGATGTGTTTTCTTACAAAATATTATCGGACTAAATCTAAATCCAATAAGACAGATTTCTTACTCATCAATTTGTTGATTTAATGCAGAATGTGTGCTTACACCCTACGGTCAGGTATTTAAACTATTTCGAATACGAATTTTACATGTACGAAATATTGTATATTCAAAATTAAAATAATAAACTCGAATAACCGAGATTTTAGCATTTATGAAAAACCAATTTCAGTTAAATTTTCTTTTGGTTTTTTGAAAAATTTATTTGACCATTTTAGTTTGACATGCTAGTCCTTTTAAATAAGAATTTTAATGGGCTGAATCGGTTTTTGAACAACAATTAATTTGACCATTTTAATATTATTTGAAATTGTTTTGATAATTTTACAAAAAATCTTATTTGATAAATGCAAATCTTTGAAATGTGGTCAAAATGAATAGCGTGCATATGTATGTCCACTAAGCACACACGTCTAATTCTTGCGAGCAATGCAAGTGTACCCAATTCTTTGCGAAAGGGCATTTATTTTGTCCACACAACACCGAACGCCATCTTTATTTCTTTTTTATATTTTTTTCTTTTATTTATATTCGCTTGTTTTGTTGTTGTTGTTTTTGTATAATTTTTACATGAACACAAAAAAGCACATTTAAAACTGGTTAGATTAGTTTTGCCATTTGCAATGTGCAAAGAATTTCGCAAACTGTACCGAGGCGCACATACTTAGATACATACATAAATAAATAACAACAACAACAACAAAAAAAAAACAACAAATCGGAAAAAAATAATAAAACATAAAAAACAGTTTTCCAAATGAAGTCAATTATTGTGCGCGGCTTGCAAGATCATTTGCACTGATACAGTTTGTGGTTCGTGCGAGCCGACTGCGCCATCGTCGTCATCATCGCCATCGGACACCAGCGCGGCTTGAAAGTGCATTTTCGAAAACTGAAAATTTGTTGTGTGTGAAAAATACAAATTAATTAAATCTCGCAAAAAGTTCAAAACTAAGTTAACAAAACGCATGGATTAAGCCCCAAAAACTATGCTACAAAAAATGAAGTGTGCAAAAGAAAAAGGTTTATTGTTAGATTAAGAAAGGTTGTTGTTACTTTACTATTCCACTACAATAAGTAGCAGAAATCTTAAAGTTGTTATACTCTAGTGTCCATTAAGTTACTTAAGTTCTGTCTAAAGCACCACACAACCTTGAATTACTATTTAAACGAAAAACGGCCAAATAAATTAAGAAAAATTCCTGATTTATTTGAAAAAAGTGCTCCTATAGTGTAAATAATTTTAGAGCGCTCCTTCAAGTTTCAAATTGATTGATTTATTCGACAAGAGTGTTTATTTCAAATAGATTTTAGAGCACTCAAGAATGTTTCTTTAAAATAGATAAGTTTAGAGCGCTCCTTAAATCTATAGAAAAAAGTGCTAATTTGAAACATATAACTTTGGAGCACTTCTTACAGTCGGAAATAACGTTGTGATACGCAAGCTAGAAAGAACGTTTTACAATTTTTACGTGTGGAAAATAAGTGTGCTCCAGCAAAGACTTTTGCAAAGAGCGCGCTTCTTTGCGGCGCTTTTACAAGCAATGAACGCGCCCATAATGGATTTCACTTAATTTCTTAGTTGATAGATGTGAAGTGAAGTTTAATTAGAAACAAAAAGTCAACGCTCTGACGTCAAAGAGGCAACATGTCCATTTAACGCTTTGTTTATTAAAAGTTCTTTTAAGTCGTCGATTCGCGTTCGTTGTTTAGCGAGATCTAAACTTAAAAGCTGCGCATCTTCGGCAGTAAATTAAAAAATGCATGTCGGTCGGACGGACGGACGGTCGATCTGTCTGCATCATCGTGTATACGCCTTCTTTGTTTTTCTTTTAAATTTGTGCTGTTGTTGTTGCTGTTGTGATTTCCTCATGATTTCATGATTTTTCTTTTATACTTTACAAGCTTTGACTTTAGTTATTTTTTCTTTGGTCTTTTTTTTTCGACTTTTCGTTTAAGCAAAGTAAAGTTGCGCACTTTGCGATGTGACTTCGAGTTGTTGTTTTTGTTGTTGTTGCTGTTGCTGTTGCTGTTGTTGTATTTGCTAGGTTCATATTCTCATTACAGGTCATTCACCTTAAAGATACGCCGCTTATGCTGTATATGTACGATGAACAGACGGACAGACAGACGGACGGACGGACGGTACGGTACGGCGACGAACACTCAATATAATATTTTGTTGTTGTTGCTGTTGTTGTTCAGTTTTCAGCTCAACGAAGCGCTGCGCAGCGTTTGTGCTTCAGTATCGCCAAAGCAAAAGGCGAAAAGTTGCAAATGATTGTGGGCCTTTAACTAAATCAAGCAAACAGTTTTGCTGTATACTATATTGTGTTTTGTTTTGTTTTTGTTTTTCTTCTTTTTTTTTTTTTCTTGCAACAGCTTTTCGAGCTGCACTAAAACTACTTAAGAAAAAAGAAAAAAAAACTAAAAAATTGTGTAACTCAGCGCTATGATCGTTAAATCGACGCCTCAACGAAACATTTTTTTTGCCTTGCCTTGCCTTGTCTTGCCTCGCCATCGATCGATTGCAAATGCTTTTCGCTAAATTGCTGCAGTCTAGTAGGTACCTAAATACATACATACATATATACATATGTATCTAGATACCTATGCAACCGCCATCATCCATCCATCGATCCATCCATCGATTCATCCATCCATCGTGTTTCTTGTATTGAATAAAATTATTGTTTTTCTGTTTGTTTTTTGTATGTTTGTTTCGTTTTCGCAATTTTCAATTGGCCTTATTGATTCATTCGTATTACTTCGTTTTGTTGTATTCTTAAATTTTAATAAAATTATTTATCTCTTCTTTTTCTTTTTAGGTAAGTTCGAAATTTTCGCAGTACATTTCGATTATTTGTAAGTATTTAAAAAATATATTCTAAATGATTAGTAAGATTCTTCACCTTTAAATTCGGCATTTCCCTATGTCATAAAATATCTCAATCTCTGCTAGATGCATCACTGAATCTGAAAATTAGGTTAAACCATGACAGCATTTTAATTAAAAAAGGTTAGGAAGGGCTAAAAATAAGTTTAGTAAGCGTAGGTTTCGAGATTATTTAACAAATCAAAATTGAATTGATAATGAACCTTTTCTATCAATTTAGTTGCTTGGATTTAGATTTGCTTCAAATTTGGTTGATTCCGGTTCAAAAAAAAAAAACTTTCTCCGTTTGCTTTAAAGTTGCTTTTGTAGTTTTCGCTAGTTCTACTAGAATTTAAGATTGTCTTATCAAGTAAAAATACAAATTGAAAGTACATTTTACTTGAAAATAATATTAATAAAAATTATTGGTTAATTTTTCAAACGGGTGTAGAGTTAAAAGGGCAGAAAAAAGAAAAGCGAAGATGAAAAAGAAAAACAACTTTGACTAAAAAAAAATCCAAAGAAGACGCCAAAACGCATGTGCCGCTTTGGGTAAATTTATCATTTTTGCCTATAGTACAGACAGAGAACGCTTATATTTGGGAGCGTCGTGGGCGGAGTAAGGGGGCAGCAGATGTATCTCAATATAACACGGAAATGTAACGCACCACTCTACGCGCACAACGAGAGACCATCCATCCAAACGACCAAACGAACGAACGAACGAAACTATTTTAATAAGGGGTGGGGGTGAGCATGTAAAACTTTAGTTATTCTTTACTCAAAGATACACACACTCACAGCTGCAAAAAAAAAAAACGTAAATCATGGTTTATAGAGATTTTTAAAGGATTTCAATAAAACGCGAAATTGTTTATATTTGTAATTTTTACGAAGATATAAAAACTGAAATAATTTAATTTTTGATTTTGGTAATCCAAAAAAATAAATGATTCTAGCTGAGATGGTTGTTGTTGGTGTCTTGGCAACAAGCAGAATGTTTGAAAATGAAAGAAAAACCACTGCATAGGTTCGCTCGTTACCACCACCGCCACACGCGGTGGTAGCACCCACCAGCCAGCGAACCACAATGCCACATAACGCGCACCTTTTCCAGTTGCACTGCACTTTGCGTCAGAAACGGGTTAACAACCAACCAACTAACCGACACATAGCAACCTTTCGACGATTAGTCGATTTTGTTTTGACTTGTTCAATGTGCGCAAAATTATTCACATACATACATACATACATACATACATACATACATACATACATACATACATACATACATACATACATACATGTGTATGTATGTATGTATGTATGTATGTATGTATGTATGTATGTATGTATGTATGTATGTATGTATGTATGTATGTATGTATGTATGTATGTATGTATGTATGTATGTAAAACAAAAAGTTCTGAACCGACTTGCCTGCCTGCTGAGGCGGTCTTTCAAAGGTCCGTGAATTGGCTTTAAGAATTCAAGCAAATATTTTATATATTTAAAGTTATTATTTTTCTGGTTTGCCATTAAAGAATTTGGTTTGTAAAAACTTCAGCTGCGAAAGCCATGACTGAAGTCAGTAATAAAAGTGCCGGACCGACGATGACGACGACGACTACGAGACCGCTAAGGACAAATGTAAAAATGTCATAACATTAAAATGTTTCCTTGGCACGCGATAATGCCAAGTAATCGTAGCTGTGTAAAGTGGAGTTTTCTATTTGACTTGTGCGGATTGTGTGAGCCTCCTTTATTAACATACATACATATGTACATACTATGTGCAAACGTGCTCTAACTATTCTTAGATGAAAAAACAACACCAGGAAATTGTTATTAAAGGGTGATTCATTTATTTTTTATCCTCGATTTAAAAGGTGCCTCTCTGTCTAAGTCATAGATTAAGAAACGTCGAAATTTGGTATATGAGCTTCGTTTCCTCAAGCGAAACACCCTGTACAAATTGTACTTCAATCAAAAGTTTTGCGGTCAATTTAAATTGTTTCATGTTGTAGCTCTCTCGTATATATGTATATGTATGTACCTACAACATTATTATTAAAAATTGTTTTTCCTGCTGCATTCTAAGCGAACAAAAATTTAATTTAAAAAGTTTTCCATTCGTCGTTGGCGTTCGTACGGTCGTACGTTTGATCGTTCTTTCGTTTATTTGTTTGGTTGTTTGGTAGTTTCGTTCGCACTTTGCTGCAATTTTAGGCGTTGCTGTTGTCGCTGGTGTTGTTGCTGTTCTATACTGTGCAGCATATATCCTTTTGCTGTTTGCCTGATGCAGCAGCACCTTCGGTTGACGCATGTGAAGTTGCACCACATAGGACCAAACCAAATCAAACCATACCAGGCAAAGTCAAGCCAACCCGTCTGTTCCTTCCTTACTTCCTTCCTTCCTTTCGCAATACACGCAAATACAAACAATACTAAAAGTTGTGATGTTGCGCGGCTGTCCCGAATTTTCACGATTCTCCTCGAGCTGAAAATGTAGCATTCTACTCTGCTCTCCTCGATGGCGTCGTCGTCGTCGTCGGCATCAGCATCGTTGCCGTTGCAGTTGCATGTGTTTGTTCGCCAAATGCTGCTGTTAAGCATTTTTCCATCGCCCGGATCCTTATTGAGATGCAATGCGCATAATGCGTTAGAGTGGTCTCTATGATAGGTACAAGTTATAAAACTAAGCTTAATTTACCTAATTAAAAGGCTGCCTTGTGGTATAAATACCCAACAGATTGTTTAATCAAATTATTTCAATTATTTGTGAGTGTTTAAAATTATAAATTTTTTTTAGCATTTAAAAGTCATAAAATTTTCCGGTATTTGAAAGCCTTGGCTTTACTTGCTGACTTTTTTCTAAATAAGGACCATGTCCTCGTGTAGTTTGGCCATTGATGTTGTTGTTGTTGTTGTTGTTGTTGTTGTTGGTGGTGTTGCTGCTGCTGCTGACGGTTTGTTGCTGTTATTTACGGTTCGACGCAGTAGCTCCCGCTGGTATACTCAACCTAACGCTGCTTGCTAACCCAGGGTAGGTAGTTGCCTATATTAGGTAACGCTTTCGGGAAATCGTTTACATTTAGGTCGGAGCTGCAAGTGCGTTAAGTGGTATTGCTCGCAACAGCTCCAATGACGTTTGCAAAAATTATGCAGATGGTATATTTTTAAGAATGAAGTCTGACAGCCGCTTCCATTGTTGCAATACCTTGGAAGTATTTTGTTTTTGGATTGTTTTAAACTTGATTTTCATCCTTTCCTCCATTCAATCAAGAGTTCTCTTCCAGTGGGTGTGTTATTAACTGGTGCTGTAAATCTTTTTGGTCTCCTCTATATATCTATAACCATCCGCATCGCTCAGTGAAATTCTTTGCCTTTCGAGCGTTTGTTTTGTGCGTATGCTTTCAATATTTTTCTTGATTTTATTTTAGATTTAAATCTTTAATAGCCTCTGAAATTAATCCTAAACTAAAAATAATTTATATATTATCAATTTGCGTTAGTTTTTGTTTCAATAACTTTTATTACCTTCACTATGGACCACAGAGTACGGCGAAGAGTTAAAATAGTTGGAATGGCTCGCTTTTTGTTTTGTTTTTCTTTCTACTTGTCTTGGTCTTCCGTCAACCTGCGATAACTAAAGTTAGTTCGGCTAGAGTTTAGTTCGCTTTGGCGCACACACGTCGAATAATTCTGAAATGGATGTTGGAATTTTAACTTATATCATTGAAACTTCATAGCTGGATGCTCTTTTATCGCTGTGTTGCCGTCGTCGTCGTCATCGTTGACTTCTAACTTTGAGACAGAGCCTAACTACTGAAAGTTCTAGTCGTGTGTCTGATATTGCTCTGCATAAATGTGGTGGTTGCATCTTCATTCAACAGTGGCAATGACGACTACGATTGCGTCTACTAGGAAGCTTCAGGCGTAGCGTATTCGACACATAAGCTAGACTATTATTTTAGCTTTGCAAAAACACAAAATGAAAAGAAGTCATAAAATATGATGATTGAGAGTCGGTCGGTTCGGTGTAGATCTTCATGCAAGACATAACCTCAACGATAGACAAAGCTAGACACACCTCACATCACTTCACATCATATCATCATCATCATAATGATAATCACCACTGTCATTATCAACAACATCATCATGTTGATGGTGGCACCATCTACGCCGTTATTGTTGCTGTCGGCTTCGTCGTTGGCGTTATAGACGGGAACTTTGACGTCGGCTGCGAATGTGAGGTTGTTGTTGTTGTTGTTGCCTTCATAGAGACATACATACAAACATACATATTTGTAAGTACGTATGTATGTATGTATGTACGTATGTATATTGGCATGCTTGTTCTTGTTTTTTTTTTCTGTGTATTTTTGTATTTTATACTCTCTTCAGTTCTAGTAGCGCCTCCGGAAGTGATGGTTTTGTGTTTCGTCGTCGTTGCCGTTGTCGTCGTGCACCAGGCACCAACCGAACGCCGCCATTGTTGTTGTTAATTTTTGTGCAATTTTCGGTGAGACATTCTACACCAGCAAGAGAAATAACAACATCACATAATAATCAATTCTTTCGAATTTGATTTGAACCTTGGATAGTTGAATCAAAACCGACCAAAAAAAAACAAAAAAAATAATAATAAAAAAAAACATACCAGAACAAAAGCGAAGCATTTCATGTTGAGTAAAAGAGAAAAGCAATTTTATTCTTAGAATATATTGTAATAATTTATTCCTATCGAAACAGTTTTTATACTGCAAATATGCAAAGATTGTTCATTTGTGTCGTGAAAAATACAAATAAAACTTTAACAACAACAACAAAATAGACAAATACAATTTAATCGCTGCTGACATCAAGTGTGAAATTCATTTTGTGGCGTAAACTTACTGACTGACAGCAAGATTCTGTTATTCTATCAAAAAAATAAATAAACTGCGATTAAGATTTTGCCATTTGACAGACAACTTTGCGTGTGAACTGTGAAAAAGTGTAAAATTAGCAACGCTGAACTTGAGCATTTCTCAAAATCTTAAATGGCCGACAGTGTGGCATTTTAAAGGAGGTAAGTTCGATAGAAAAAAATATTTTTTAAATATTTTCAAGTTGTATCTGCACTTTGCAGATAAGAAAATACTTTGAAGTAATCGTCTAGATTTAAGCGCATTTGTTAGTTTATTTGGTTATTTTGATTGACTATGGAGGTTGAGTTGAAAGAGATTTTGTAAGAGAAATCTTACAGATTTTAGTATGACAATGTTGCACGAGTGTGGGTGGGTGGGTGGTTGGTCTGTGGAGTACATTTATATTTTTGTTTGTTTCCATCATCTCCATCAAAGGAAAGTGTTGCTTCCCAGTTGGTGGTTGCAATGGTGGGTACTTGTTTGGCACTTTGAGTTTTCCAAACACACACACACACAAACACAGAACGCAAAAAAATCAATAATGTCAAAGTTTTCTTTATTGTATAATGTCTACACTTGCGTCCAACTTGGTAATTATGTACATTTGTCATGCAAATAAACCGGATTTAGTTATTACAACTAACTACAGAAGTACATCCAAAAGTGCTAAACTACTTTTAACTGAAAATATCAATTCCGTTAATACCTTACAGCTTTCAACCCTATTGGGTTATATCAAGAATGAAATGACAAGTCGCATATTTAAATTTTAGACAATTTGCACAAATGGGCATTACAATTTTTGCCACGTCAACAACCGAAAGAAATGTCGTCTGTTCTGTCGTTAATCTCAACAAGAGTTGCCAAAAATATTTCTAAAGACCTAGCAAAATATTGTTTTTTATTGTTTACCCTACCCTTAAACATATTTAAAGCACCGAAGGGAACGTTCAGTTGTATTTAAAATTATCTTTTCGTACTACAATTCGAATGAATGACTGCGTATGACTAACACTTTAACTGTGACTTGACTGTAATCCGAATCTTAACGCAAAGATCCTTGAAAAGGATTTTATTGTGGTCTACCGAACGTGTGGTAACCCTAATCGTGCTTCTTCATTCTCGTTGTATATATTCGTATTCGCGACTATTCGTATGCCTGCCTACAACACTTTTTTGTTGTTGTTTTGTGTTTTGTGTGTGTGTTATTTTTATCGTCGCGAGTAAATTTGCAGTCGTGTGCTGCTGCTGAATCTGCTGTGCGCCTGTTCAATTTTGTAGAATGCATCGTCATTGCAGTTTGGCGTTTGTCGTCTGCTGTCGAAATTCGTGTTTGCCACTTACGACGACGGCGACGACGGGCAACTGCTTAAATAAAATTTGCACGGATTTGAAAAATATTTCATTTTAGCTGGGTTGAATTTAAGATAGCAACAAATGAGATCTCTGTTCGTTGTGTATGGACGCGTGTATGAGTGAGTGTGTGTGTTTTCGAAGTTATCACAAATGCTTTTTATAATTCAGCCTTATCATCGTTTTCCCTTTTGTTATTTTAACTATTTTATTTGCATTTTCTTTTATTTTCACATTTTCCTTTCTCTTCTACTCGATTTTTACTTTGCGCAGACATTTTTTCTTTCGCACAACAAAATAAATTCCGCAACTCAACCACACACAGATACAGATACCGACAAATACACACATACTCGTATACGGGCGAAAAATAAAATACATATAAACAGATACAAATTGCTGCTTTTTATCAGCCATCCAGCGGTACGCTAAGTACGCGTGTACACAAACAATTTAACTTCGGCGGCAACAATAACAACAAAACGAACGACGACGACGCTGATTATCACTTTGGCCCCAACAACAACAACAACAAGAACAACTAAGCAGCAGCGGCAACATGTAGCGCCGCCACAGCTATATATTCGATAGTATTTATTTGAGGCGTTGAAAATCAAAACTTATTTGAGTGAATTTTTTTCATCTATTTTTTAACCAGTCTTTAGAACAATTGGTATCTTTTGCAATGTCTATGATGTACCAATGGCCATTGAAACCCATTTAGAGTACACCTGGATTGTACCTGAAAATCATAAATCGTTCCACTAAATTTATTATCGGTTCGATAAGTTTATGTTCACTTAAAATCTGACCCTTATTTGGGCTTTAGTACACACTTAAGCTATTAAGGAAATGCAGAACATTGAACACTTCAAATTATCATAATAAAATCAGACAATAGCAATCACGTATCAAAACATTTTACAAATTTGGACTTCCTATGTTTTGCTTGTCAACCAACTCTGCTTTTTATTTTGTGGTTGGTTTCTTTTCTTCTGTTTCTTCGCTTGCGTGTTTTGTTTTTGTTTTCGTTTTGGTTTTTGCTTTTGTTTATTTCAAGTGTGTATATTTATTCGCTTAGTTGCTAATTTAAGCTAACTCAATTAATTATTTGTGAGATTGCTATCTGCAGATTGACTTCGCTCGTTCGTATTCCAAATTTGTTATTTTGGTTTTTTGTTTTTAAATTTTTGTTTTTATTCAATTTAATTACTTATTCAAATAAACAATTCAGTAATTTCACATACATATGCCTGGTATCTCATAATAAAATTAGGAGTCTTTGAAAAACGGTTGGTATTCCTAACTTAACTACCTCAAAGATTGTTGTATAACTACGCAAGACATTTAATTTGCCCCCTTGCACACTGGTCGATCCAAAAAATTCGTTACAGCGCGTTACTCGTAGTTGCTAAAAATTGTCAGTTTTGTTGACAATGACCCACTGTGCGTGAATACTAGGCATAACAACATTAACAAAACCGAATGTAAACAACAGGCGCAATACACAACACAACACAACGCCAGAGTCTGATTACTGTTGGCGCAGCGTCGACCTCCTATTTTTTTCTCACATCCGAGTAGCTGACATTCGCGCTGTACAACAAAAATGTTCATAACATACTGTAGGTGAACGTGAACGTGTTAGTTTGTAGTTAAGTTAATCTCGTCGTTGCCGTTGGCAGAAACTGTTTTCCTTTATACTCGCTGTAAAAGTTACCAAACAAAAAACAAAACAAAACCAAAATAATAATACAAAAATCGTGGCGTTTGTTTGTTTGTTGTGCTTAAACAATTCATAACCACTTGCAGCAGCAGGCAGTTTTCTCTCCCTACAACCCGCTCTCTTTCTCATGACACACACAACATCGAATCGCATTTCTCTTGCCCTCTCACAAAGCCCACTTTTCATTAAAAAACAAAAAAAAAACAAAACAAAAAAACAACTCGCAATTAAAGCACGAACTCTAAACTAAACCAAATCGTCGGTCGTTCTTTCGTGTTTGATACTCGTTAGTTCTGTCGTTTGTTCGTTCATTCGTGTCGTGTATGCCGTTGCTTTTACTGCGCTGCGCGCTGCTTTTAAAATTTCCGGTACATGTGGCTATCTGACTGACAGGCGGACAGAGAGACAGACAGACAGACAGACGGCTCTGGCATAATATCTCGCTCGCTTGCCCAACAAATCGTCGTCGTCGCATCGACTTGCTATTTCTCTTCGGCTGTGTCTGTTGGCCTGTTACATTGGCGGTTACACATCGTCGTTGTAGTTGCTCGTCGTTCGCGTTTCGTTCGTTTGTTCGTTCGTCACTCGTTCAATGCTGTTCAACGAACTCAAGACAAGCGCTGCCGTCGGTCGCCTCTATACATCCATTCCCGGTTCAACTACCAAAGTTTGTTTTTATGTTTATGCGCGTTTATTGTTTTTGTTTCGTATTATGCGTTAAAATTCCAAACAGGTTTTAAGCAACGTTGCCGGAAATTTTGAATTATTGATAGACAAATTGTAAGATTCTGAACATTTCTACAAAATTGCAAGAAATGGAGTTTTTCGTTTTTTAGGTTTTCCTTTACCGTGGAACAAAACGTCCAAAGGTTAATTCTAATGGCAATTTAAAAAAAAACTTTACTGTTGAAATTTCTAGTGTTATAAAATGTTTATAATTTTAGACCCTTTGGAATCTGAATCTAGAGATTCGTATATTTTTCCTAACAAGAGTGAAGATAATTAATTTATCTTTTGCCATTATTTAATGAATTTATCACTCTTAAGTATAAATCAAATTGATTTTATCTGATAACTGAACTTAACCTTTAATACTTCGTATGAAAATATTAATTTTGCAAACAACATTGTCTCTGTGGCAACTCTGCTATTTATGATACTCGTTCGTATATCTATGCTCACATCCTCCCTTTTCCTTATGTTCCCTCTACAACAACAATTTTGTTCGTTATATTCGGATGGTAATATTGCTCGAAATCGAAAAATGAACGAATGAACGAAGCAACGAACGAACTACAAGTTGTGTTTGCCGCATGAGGCAGTTAGTTTGCTCGTTCGTTCGCTTGCTGTTTCTGTTTCTGTTGCTGCTGTTTCTGTTGTGTGTTGAATTTATGTTGCTTGTTCTCTTGCTGTTGTTGCTGTTCCCCTGTTCTTTCCCTCGAATATCGAATCTCGATTTCGATGAGATTTCGTTCATCGTTCTGTCGAATGGAACGAATTTTTAAATTCACTGACTCTGAATCGGTTTTTCTGCATTCTTCTCCTTGATAATGCCTGTCGTCTTTAATGTTTCCCATACTTTCTTCATTAAAATCTTTATTATTATTATTTGTTGTCATGGTCGGGTCTGGCTTGCCGTGGTGGTATCTAATAATATTGTATAAAAAAAAAAAAATTGTTCGTACTGTCTGCTAACCATCTTCCAATTCTAGCCAACCGCGAACGAGACTCCAATGAATTTATTTTTAAATGTCGGTCGCTCGTTGTTGTCGTTTGTTCGTTGTCGTCGCTGCTGTTCGCCTGCCTCCACAAACAGCTTCTTCTTCTTTTGACGACGACGACTCGAACTCGGCGGCAGCAGCCAGCTCACATCCATAAAATGTTCAAGCACTCTAAACTCTGTGTTCGCCATGTATCTCTTCTCGTCTCACTTTGTCCTATTCCCAACCACACTCTAAACGGCTTCCATTCTTGTGTTTTCGCGCGCTGATGTCTCTGGTGCATATGTTTTCTTTATTTAATCATTTACCATTTTTAATTCCATTAAAATGGAAATGAACCAAAACCAAAAACGATTTCAAATAAAAACAGCTGAGGGCAAGCAAGCAAGCAAGCATATCAAGCCATCCAACAACCACCTTCGTTTTGCTTTGTGCTCCGATCCAACCCAGTCATCTGCCCGTCATTCCACACAGTCAACAACTGACTGACATTAATACGCTACTCGGTCGGTCGCGCGCTCGCTCGCGTTGACAAGTAGTCACAGCAACGACTACACCACACCGACAGAGTCAACGGCAACGCGCCATGCCAGTCCAAACCTCTTCTCCACACCTTCAGCTTCTCTCTCGCGCACCAAATACAACCAGCTCTCCAACCAGTAGTAGCATTGTGGGTGGGCAATCGAGAGGAAAGCACCGTGTGAATGTTGTGTCCCCCAACTGCTTCAGCTGCTATTTAGCGTCAGTCGCAAATTGAAGTCTCGCCTCACGCGCGCGCCTTACGCTTGCTCGTTTATGTGTGCGCAACGCAGCACGTTGTGCCGCTGAATGAATCAACATTGAAAACCAGAACAGATGATTAGCCTAGTAAACCAACCGACTAGCCGTCTGCTGGCTGGCTTGTTCGTGTTTTGTCTCAGTTTTTAAACAGAGAGGAGCAGTTTTTTGTTTCTCTCGTTTCGTATAACGAAGAACTGCATGTGCTCAATGCCGTCGTCCGGTTGCACTGTTTACCGACTGATTTTTCCGAACAAGCAGACAACCGACCGACAGCGACTACGAAGGCTTTAAGAAACAAAAAAAGAGAAGGTCGTCCATATGGCATTGTTGCCAACTTTTAAAAGACTTTTTCTTAATTTGTTTAAGGAAAATCTGAGTTTAATTTTTTGTCTATGTAAAGATTTCCCGTAGATTTCGATTAAATTAAAATCGATTGGAATAATATGTGACGCCAATTATAAAAAATTCCGTTCTAACTTTTGAGATACATAGAAACTGTCTTTTAATAATCGTGACAAACATACACTAAGACGTAATCTATAATGCTTTGATCGACTGCTGAAAGTATTTCAGTTTCGCAAGATAGATCAAAATGCAGTTCGTGTGTATTAAGAGTTTGTGTTATTAAAAAGCAACCTCTTTGGTAACTCTGGTTAGGCTGTTGATTTTATAGCCATGTATGAAGACATGTTTTTACGTATTTTTGTTGTACACTCCCAGCAGCAGCAGCTGTTTCTCAGTCTTCGCTCTTTTGATGTTCGGATTCGGGTCTGGGGAGAGCCAGCCAGTCGTCGTCGTACCGGAAGGTCGCTTTGCCACAACATTTATTATGGAAAATCGAGTAATCAGTGTTGTTGTCGGTCGGTCGGTCGGTCGTTCGTATGTCGTATCTTTTGCATCGTATCTACATTTTTTTGTTTTGACTATTTTTAGCCAGACACCAAAAATTGTTTTTTGCTGTTGGGGGCTGTTAACATCGAACTTGTTCGATGCGGTGTGATGCAACCGAAAACGACACGACAAATTGGTCTTTAGCCTCTGGGGTATTTAAAAAATATATATATATAAAAAAAGAACCGCAAAAGTGTTGTATTATTTGCATTGGAAAATATGCTCGATTGTAACATGTTGTCGTTTGGTTTGTTTATCTGTCTTTCTGTCTGTCTGTAAGTTAGTTGTTTGGTCAGACAGTCGCACAGCCGTTTGTCGGGTCGTTTGGTACCTTGCCAGTTTATTCGTTCGTTCGTTTAGCCAGTTGTTGGCTTTTTCGTACGATGTTGTTGTGTCACGCTTTTTTGTGGTGTATTTATTTTCATATGAATGAAATTTGCTTGTTTAATATTAAATACGTTGTTAAGCGCTTATTTAGTGTTTAGCAGTTTGTTGTTCGGTTGCGTTGGGTAATCAATTATTAGAAATTGAGGTGCGAAAATTAATTTCTTCATTTGTTCAAGTAATAACTGGAATTTCAAGGCTACTATGATTTATGAAAAATATTAAGCAAAATATTTTAGATTTGAATATGTCCCACTTTCATTATTTCAAATTTCAGGTACAAGATCCTAGTTTTAGAGTTTTCGGAATGTATACTTCATTCTTCGTTTCGTTATTATTTTAATCGAGTGCTGCTCTCATTTCACCCATCTCACCTTTTGCACTCGATAAGTGAGAATTCAATAAAAACGTGCAAATCAGAGGAGCACAACAACACATTTGCTTATCGTCGTTGTCGATTATGATGCTTGCTTGCTCCACGTCGTACACACTCGTCATTCGTTTGCACTCGCGTTGGTTGTTGTTCTTGTTTTTTTTGCGAGCCTGCGTTGCAGTAGGATGGACTGGTCCTCATTTCGAAAGCTTTTCTTAAAGGTGATGCACTATGCAAAACCCATTACTAGAATTCAAAGGGGTTCCCAAATCGTTTGACAAGTATCCTTGGACACAATTTTTGGTATTGCTTTTTATAACCTATTGGGTTATTGCATCAAAAAAATTGGTCACTACAATTTAAAAGTGGATCTGGATTTCAGTAAAATAACTTGAATTTGTAAAAAAATTTCGAAAAATAACGACCACTCTGGCTTTGCTGGGGGTGTAACGAAATTCGTATCGAATCGTTAAACAGTTCAATGGGTTGAAAACAACAACAACTACAACATGAACTGCAATAAAAAAATTCCTTAACAACTTCACTTCGGAACGCTACAACTTTAAAACCAACTTAGCGAAATTTAACGAAGTGATACGACCGACCAACGACGGAACGATTTCCTAAATGTTGCTCCGCTAAACAAAAATTGTATTTTGTTTTGTTCATTCGTTTGTTCGTTCGTTTCTCGTAGTTTGATTTGGTTTTTGTCTTGTTTGTTGTTTTTGTTGCTCGCCCATCACACCGAACCGAAACCCCCAAGTTTAAAGAAGGCGGCTCGACGCTGCTGGAACAGGAGCAAAAACAGAAAAAAAATAAAATGGAGAAAAAAAAGCGGTTACCGTGTATCATAGCGTGAGTGGTTGTGATTACCCAGAGGGCATGACGATTGAGGCAGATTCCTTCCTTTTTTTCTTTCTTGCTTTCCTTTTGAAGCTTTCGTTGTCGGCAGTTTGGGTATTTGGAGTCGTTCGTTTAGTCATTGCTGTTGGTATTGTTGTTTTAGTTGTAGCTGTTGTTGTTGGAGTATTGTTTATATTGTGACTTAAGACAATTATGTTATGAGTTTGGGGCGCTCTTTCATTTTGTGCGGGTCACATGGCTACTGTTGTTATTGTTGTTGTTGAGCTTGATGGTGTTGTCGAAGTTGCTGCTACAATTCTCAAGTATGATTTTTTATAGTTGTTGCATGCAATATAATAGTAAGCAACTTTCAGAGACGCGGCAATAATTCCTTGAAAGATTAACATTAGGAAATTTTTTAAAATTTTTAAGATTGCTTAATTTTTTTATTAAATGAACACTTAACTAAAAGTTTAATAATTTTATAACTTTAAACTAACAACTGTTGGATTCCAACGCAATGGAATTAGAAGGGTAACAAAGTAAATTCTGTTTGCCTCTTCCAAAGATTTGTAATCAAGGCGACCCAATACAAAGAACAATTTTCTAAACTAAACATTTCTAAAGTATAAGTCCCAAAATACGGCTTCCTCAAAAAAAAAACATTGTACACGAACCGTATTTGGAGGATAAGTTAAACTTTTCGAACATAATTTCTAAGGTTGCAATTTTTCAATAATCACCATGGGCATTCTTAAAAATCCGACCATATTTTTTTTAAGCTCCGTCCTTTCTAGCAGATTCGCAGATGAACATTCTGCTACACATGCCAAGCGAACGAGCAAATGGGCGAGCGACAACGAAACCGGTGGGTGTGGTTGTTTCGAATATGAGCGACTGACTCTCGGCGGACGAGTGTAGGATGATAAAATGCCTGCCATTAACCCCCTTAACGAATGACCGCCCCCGACTGACATCGAACTTGGTAATACAGCGTTTGGCCGCCGCAGTCATTTAGTTTGGCTAATTTTGTTGTAGCAAAAATAAATGGTTTAGGGTCAAAATGGAATTTTGTCGGTTGGCGTCATCGTCGTCGCCGTCTTTGCCATACTAAGTTGTGTCCAGACCAATCTTCCGTCCGTCTGTCAGTCAGTCAGTCTGTCCGTTCGTACGTCGTATTCAATGGATGTGAGATGTACAAACCGAGACAGGCGAACCGGTTTATCGGTTCATTGGGATATGAACTTTATTTTTCTTTTTGCCTCAATAGCAGGAGCGGCAAATTTGTGCGTACGCACTTGGCATGGCTTAGAGTGGTTCTGAACTCGACTGGACTGTTGGTTTTTGTGGAAGGAGGGAGGGGTAAAGAAGGAATTGAGCTGGTTAGGCAGTTGCTGGGTTGACTGGTTGACTTTCAGCGTTAAATCCTTTTTGTCTTGTTCATTTTAGCAGAATCTTTTTGTTTCTTTGTGCTTTTTCGCTTCTTAAGCTGTTTTTTTTTACACTTTGTTGTACGTTTGCTGTCTGTCTGTCTGTCTGTCTGTCTGTCTGTCGATAATGGTGGTTGCAGTCGATGAGGTATTTTTTGTTTGTTCTCCTTTATTATTTGTAGTTGCGCTTCGATGTTGCTCCTGTCGTTGTTGTTGTGTACAGTTGCTGCGCTGTTGCCACTTTTGCATGTGCGACTTTTTTTCTTCTTCTTTTAACAACTTCTCCTTTTTGTTCGTTTTCTCTTTCATCTCTTCTCCACTTTGGCTGCTGCTGTTGCCATTTGTGTTGTTGCTACTTCTTCCACTTGTGCAAACTTGCGGATACTTTGCTGCGCCGTTTTGTTGTTATTGTTGTTGTTGTTGTTTTGATTGCCACCTCTCTGGGCCGCATCTCCTCCACTGCGCACTGTGAACAAAATGTGTGTCCTTTTTTAAAGTTAAATCTTTAATTTTAACAGCTTTTTTTATTTTTTTGGACTCGGTACTCCAGCTCGGCATCTTTACCAGCTAGTATCTTAAAGATCGTCAACGATTTACCGAAATTTATAATAATATTTTATGTAAGTAAAAATTTCTGACTTAGGAATCTGTTTAAGTGCCAATCATAAATACTCAAGATATTGTTAGTGTGTTTTGCGAACTTTGTTCATAGTGCAGCAACGACTGTCAAGTAAACAAAAAAAAAAAACACATGCACACAAACACACACGAATTTATACACCGAGTAATCTGTGGATGTTTTTTGTTGCTGCCACTTGGCATCTCCCATCATAGTCGCCGCGCTTGCCGCCGTTGTAAGCGTCTTTCGCTGCGTCAGTCGTTTTTGATGCGCAACGAAAAACGGTAACGTCAATTCGCGAGCGACTTTTTCCCCATTTCGACGGATTTAATTTTTTGTGGTGCATGCGTCTAGTGGCAACAACAACAACAGTAACAAAAGAGAAAAAAAGACGAGACGAAGAAAAAGCACACAGTGGCAACATACTATTTTGCAAATACACACTTGGAGCAACACACACACACGCACAAGCACACACATTAGGCTGGCTGCATCTGCATCTGCATGATGATGTCGATGCCTACTCGTGAATTGTATCTATGCGCTGCATAGTGTGTTGTAGTGCAGTGCTGAACTGTTGATGTTTTTGTTGTTGTTGTTGTTGTTGTTGTTGTTTTTGTTTTCTTGTAGTTTATTCGCAACTATTCGATATGCGGCGCGGCAATAACGACGCGCGATATCTACGCGAAGCTGAAAAGTGTTGAAATTTTGAAAATTTAGTTCGGCAGTAGACGCGCATTTGTATCTGGTATCTGATATCTGCATTTTTAGTGCGAGTTCGAGTAGTTTTTGCGCAACTTGTTCGAAAGTTTTGCGGCGTTGCGCTTTCGCGTCGAGTTGCATCTCTTGCGCGTCAGCCCGAAATTGTGTATCTCGGGAAAACTGCGGTGGAAAATAGTGACAACACAATCGAAAAATAAAAATTGTATCTTAAAAAACTTAACAATTTGGCATCGTATCTACTAGATACGACGTGCTTTCGCCTCGTGCAATTTCGTATTATTTCTTTTTAGCTTGAAGCTAAAAGAAAGAAAGAAAAACACAACAAATACTAATAATATTATAAAAAAAAAGAACGACAGCAACTGCAATCCAAACAATCCAATGTACTTAATCGCAAATTGTATGTGAGTTTCTTTTTTCACTTGTATATTTTTTTATTTTTAATAGATATCGCTACTTATTAAAATTGCAATTTATATACAGATACGTGTGGATGTTTATTTATATGTAAAATAGGTACATATGCAATTAATTTTAATTATAGTATGTATGTAAATGTAAATTGCTGTTTTATCTTTTGTTTGTGTTTGTTGATTGAGTTACAATTTTTATGCATGAATTCACGAATCTTTCTACAGGGTGTTCGGTGCTTAAGTTAAACTGAAGTAGTTGCGTATTGATTGAATTAATTTGTTTTATTGTTATTAAAAAATCTAACCTTGTCTTGCATAAAGTCATCAGGTTTGTTTAAGATTGAAGTATCAGTGAAAATGTTAAAACGTTAAAATTTTTTTTTTGGGTTCATTTTAACTGCAATATTCGGAAAAGTCGCTCAAAGTCTAAAAATAAGCAGACTTTGCGTATCCATTGAAAAGTTACACATTTCTATCAGATACTTTAATTGCAAACTGTAAAAACGATTTCTTCGAATCCTAAATCCAAATTCAGTCCTTCTTTAAATTCGATAGCAATAAAAACATCAATAACAACAACAACAACAACAACACAAAAAACAAAAGTAAAACGCGGTCGGGTTGTGAATTCTGACAGTCGCACGTACGATTTACTTGAAATATTCGTCGTAGCGAACGACGAGAACATTCGGCCGCCCTTCAAACCCACCGACCGTTCGACCGACCGACAGTCTGACTAATTGTCTGTTTGACAAATCTGACTGTCAGGCAGTCAGTCAGTCAGTCAGTCTGTTAGTAAGTTTGTCGTTTGGTCGACCGCACTTGACAGTCTGTCTGTCCTTTAGCCAATCCGCCATCCATCCAGCGTAGTCAACCGGTTGATATAATTTTCGTTCGTAAGTTGGTTCGTTTTTCATCGTTTGCGGTTCGGTTCGTACATTTTCGCTTATCATCATCATCATCATCGTCGTTGTCGTTGTCGCTTCGTATAGTTCATTCGTTGTGTGCACATTTATTACACATTTTTATAATACAATTTTTATTATAATTTTTGCTGGTATTTTTTTTGTTTTTGTTTTGTTGAAATTTTTTTTTTCGCTGCTCCTCTTCTCGTTTGTTCTTTGCATTTCTTCTACCTTCTAGTTTCGTCGTCTTTTTCTGTTTTTAATTCTGTTTTGGTTTATTCTTTTACTATGTTTGTCGTATGTGCCTTTTGCTTGTTCATTATTTCGGTTCCGTTCTCCGTTCTTCTCGTACTTCGTTCCTTTATCGTCGTCGCACAGTACTTTGGAGTTGTACGGAAAGAAAACTCGAAAGATTTACTCGGTTGGGTTTTGAAATTTGTGTATTTCATGTTTGTAATACGACATCAATTATTTCAAAATGTTGTTTAGTATTCAGAGTTCAATTTTGAAATTTTTGTATATACCCAATCCAGACAGATCCTTGCATTTATACCCGACACCAAACGAGTGGTCAGTTCCTGGATTCCATAAGAAGGCGTTATAGATATGACATTATGAGTATAAATGTAAAATAGAGTATGGAGCTATGTACGAGTATCTTTATCGCTATGAATTTTAAATGAATTTTTGCGCAACTGCAACGTTGTACTGTGCGTACTGTGTCACCTCTCGCCGCCCGCCCAGAAACATCTTGCCGCATCGAACGAACCGAACTCACTCACAGCCGCAGCAACAGCAGAAAGCAGCGGCAGCGACAGCGAACTGCATGCAGCAAGCAGCGTGTTTATTTATTTCCGCTCTTATGTACATATTTTGGCTATTATGTACTTTACACACATCATCTACATTTACGCTATTTATTATGTACAATACTTTCCGGGGCAGCAGCAGCGAGCAGCGGCAGCGGCAACGGCTGCGGTAGCATTGAGGCAAATTAATTTTTTCACTTTTTTCTTTTTTTTTCTTTTCTGAGTTGTGTGTTTTTTTCATCGCCGTCGTTGTTGGTTCTCGTCGTTGTTATTTCGTGAACGACGTTTTGTCATTCGAGTGAGTGCAAACAAATAAAATCATTCAACATACGAAATTTTGTTGTTGGAGAATTAAAACGCGATACTCACACAGATACTAATTTTCATTTCACTGTAAAATATTTCAATGTGCTTTGCTTTGCTTTGCTGTGTATTTTCTAAACTACAGAAGTTACAAAACGCGAAATCTTTTCGAAACACGTTTCGGATGTAAATGAAGTGAAGTGAAAATTGTAATTCGGTAAAAAGAAAAAACCTAGAAAATTGTGTTAAAAATCAATGCAGCAGATACATTTCTAAAAGAGTATCTGCAAGCACCAAAGATTTACTATAAATTTAAAAGTTTGCAAATAATTAAAAATCGACAAAGTTGTGATTTGTTTACCGTTTAATCTATGCTCGAAGAAATCTGTTAATAATATAATTTTAACAAAAATCATTAAACTTGAAGTAAATTTTGTTTAAACATTCAAAACAAAATCGTTTCACCTAATAAATTGACAACCAACTTCTGAGTTTATTAAGTATCTTTGAGTGCTGTTAAAAGCATCTTTCACTGTTGAAAATAAATAATGTGTTAAATATTTATTTTGGAGAGCCATGAAATTGCTGCTTTAATTCAATAATTTAAACGATTTATTCTGAAATTGTTTCAATTGAAATTAATTAAAATAAATTCATCGTTCAGATAAAAATGCAAAAGTTTTTAAAATGTTTGAATGCTAAAAGAAAAGTGTTACAGAAAGTAATGTAAAAAGGAAATTGCTACCGAATAATGTTTACAAAAAAATATAAGTTACAACTATAATCAATTTGGGCTCTAATTCCACAAAGTTTGTTGCAATGAAAGCTGCACACAAACGTCAAAGTTGACAACGAAGTGATAAAAGTAATGCAGTGCTATTTCGTTTCTTCGATTCTGTGCATTTGTGGCTATTCTAAGTAAATATTTAAAATAAAATTAACAAAAACAATTTTATAGAATTCTAAACAAACACACACACACGCTCACATGCTCACATGCTCACATGCTATTCGAATGTTTGTCGCACAGTCACCTAAAAGAGCTGCCATACGTGTGCTTAATTAACATAAATTAAATTAAATAAAATAAAATTCCATCAAGTTTGTCAGTGTCGTCTTCTTCTTTGTCGTCGTTGTCGTGGTCTTTGTCATTCGATGTCACCTTTTGACATTTGAAGCAGCAGCAGCAGCAGCAGCCGCAGCCGCAGTAAAAACAGCTAAGAAAAAACCAAAAGGAAAAAGAAAAACAATTTCTGTAATTTTTCGCTTTAAACTTGCAATGCAAAATTGGCAACAACGTCACCATCATCATCAACATCAGCAGCAACAGCAACATCATTCTCAGCAGCATTCGCCGCAGCAGCAACAGGCGCATTTGCTTAATGGCAACTCTGTGACGCATTTAAACAACAACAACAATAGCAACACCATTAATATTAACAATAACAATAATGCTGGAATTTATTATTTGTTATACAAAGATATATATGTGAGTTTTTCTTTCTTTCTTTCTTGACTTCTTTTTTTTTCTTTTGAGCAACTTTCCAGATAATTTTCACCGTCAAATCTAATTAAAACTCGTATCTAACCAAATTCGTTGACGTATTCCATAAGATTATGACGCATTTAAATTTTGAGCGAAATAATAAGTAAAATGTGTGTCTATGTTTAGCCGGTCTGTCTGCCTCGAAGGACTTTTCCAAGGTTGAATGGTTTCGGCCTGGATACGTTAAAAAAGTATGATTAAAACAAAAACAATCTTTAAGGTGTGTCGAAAAAAGAAAACAATAAAAGTAAATAATTTTTTAATACACAAATTTATCATGGAAAACAATGGAACGACCTAGTCGGATCTTAACTGTTTTCCAATTCACGGGTTCTAAGGTTAAATACTGGAAAAATTTGAGGTGATCGAAAATTCGATTTGGTCTCGTTTTGCCATTCAATATTTAATTTCGGTTTTCTGAGCGACTTCTACCCAAAAGTAGGAGCATGTGCAAGTTAGCCTGTTAGCCTGAACGATTATCTGAGGCAGCTGCAAGTTATTTTCCTTGTGTGTGTATATGTGTATGTGTGTGCATATGTATCTATGTGATATTGTGTGGGTTGTCTCACTTCCACTGCTTACACTTTTATGCGCAGTGCTGCTGAACAAACTGAAGCGAACCAGCCCGACCCAGCCGACGTAAGCGATTTTGTACGTGTTCCTGTTCACGCGATGCGATGATATGATGTGCATGATATGTCAATTTAGGGGCTAAATACGGCTGCATTTGACAGCTCATAAGCTTAGCTGGAAATGCAACGAAATTACAAATTGTTTCGCTTGTATTCTGCTATACATAAAATACATTTTAATACATATTAAATAATAATAAAGGAACAAAAAATTAAAAAAAAAAATGTTTGGTTTTATCAGGTTTCTTATCAAAAGCGAACATTTGGGGTTAAGCTAGGGCATTCGACTAGTTTCGCCTCTACCACCTACTCAAAGTCTAAAACTAGTCGAAAGTTATTATCGATAAAACTGAGGAGTCTCTTATCAAAATTTAATAAAGTTACTTTTTTTAAATCTTAGTTGCGGTGGTAAATAAATTTTTTTTATTTCTGAAGAAACTTTAAATTGTTTCGACTACGATTTCGATGGATTTGTATGGTTTTTGTTAAAAGCTTCTTAATAAAAAAAAAACACCATTTGATAAGAACTGAAATTCCAACACATTTGTACATATGTACCAATAAATGTTTTTCAAGGTCAGCAACAATTCACCCGTATATGTACAAATTCCCTGAAAACATTCCTATATCGAAATTTTTTTATATAAATATTTTTTGTTGTTATTGTTATTTATGAACTGCAAAATTTGACGATATTAAAAAATCAACCCGTCGAGTTGATTTCGTGAGCAGAGGATTATGCTAAATTGAGTGAGTACGCGTTTGTGTATTTGTAGTTTGATGTCTCGATACGATAAATTGCGCGTTGCATTGTTGTTGTCATGTAGCTGCGTGAATTTATTACGTAATGCGTAATTAATGCGTGTTTATTTCATTTTTGCCTTTTTAAATTCACATTTGCCCGGTCCGAGGGTAGTTTTCTGAAACACTTAGCTTAGCTCAACTTAACCCTCCGTGTTTCGCAGTTCAACTGCAAACCGAACAATTTACCGTATAGAGTCGTATATGAAGTATTCAGGATCTCGGTCGAAGTGTTCTCATTTTTACCTGATATTTTTATATACACATTACATTATTATTATTATTATTCTTTAGTACGTAAGGCTACTTCGATTGTGTTTTCGGATACTTTTGTGAATATTTTGTTCTCTTTATTGTTATTTAATTTGACGCAGTCAAAATGTTCTTCTCTGTTGCTCGTGTAAATATGTTTTGTTTCTTAATGTTTTTTTTTTAATTTTATTTTTGCGTTGACGACATGGAAAATTACTCAAAATGATTCATTTGGGTATGTATTTATAACTACAGTAGTGATTGTGATTTCTTGGATTAACTACATGTTGCAAATTGTCCTGTAAGATTACTTTAAATCCGGTTATAGATAAATGTAAAGATAGATAGATAGATAGATAGATAGATAGATAGATATATAGATAGATAGATAGATAGATAGATAGATAGATAGATAGATAGATAGATAGATATATAGATAGATAGATAGATAGAAATAAAGACAGATAGATAGATAGATAGATAGATAGATAGATAGATAGATAGATAGATAGATAGATAGATAGATAGATAGATAGATAGATAAATGATAGATAGATAGATAGATAGATAGATAGATAGATAGATAGATAGATAGATAGATAGATAGATAGATAGATAGATAGATGATATATAGATAGATAGATAGATAGATAGATAGATAGATAGATAGATAGATAGATAGATATCCATTCTAGCCATTCAGAGAGCGATCTTCATACTGTATAAAGTATTTGTATCTGAACCTATTCTAATTTGGATTATGTTCTTAATTCGCTATTTTTCAATATTTACTTACCTCAAGTGACACCCTGTACGCTGCGGGTACGTGTGTTCATGCCCAGTAAGTAGCTTTGTTTCGTTGGTGGTGAGTTTGCCAGGCTTTTGTTCATGGTAATGAACCAAGCGCGCGTTGGTTGTTTTCACATCCATACATACCTACCTTTATACGAGTAGAGGAGTAAGTAAGTAGTAGGTATCCAAAGAGGCACTACATGAAGTGAAGCATTTTTTTTGTTTTTTTACTTTATTGTTTGTTGCTTGTAAGGAGCAAAGGATGAGTGTTGTCACGGAACCTTTTGCTTCTTGTTTTTATTTTATTTTATTTTGAATTTCTTTATAATATTGTTTTGTTTTTTTTCTCTCTGCTTTTTTCTTTTGAACAATTTTGTAGCTGCAGTCTGTCGTATAATACTTTTTGTTTGTACATTTTTCTTAGTTGTGTGTTTATTTTTATATTTTTCGATTGCATTTACTACAAAACTTCATACATTTTATAAATATGTATGTACATGAGCGTGTGCCGTGTGTGTGTCAATTCGGTGGTGCTAAAATGGCATGTAGGTTGTTAGTATCTGTATCTGTATCTACATACATATACATATATGAGGCTTGTTATCAGAAAAAATATTGATATTCACTGTAGATAATTTCGAGCAAATCGGAAGTTGATCTGTTTTGTAATTGTAATGCGAATTTTTGTGGTTACTAAATCACTGAAAGCAAGCATTGAAAAATTTATTAAGGAATTTAAAACTTTTGCTTATATTATTGTTGTATAATAAATTCCAGTGACTATAGGACTCATATGAACAAGCAGCGGAAAATCTTTGGTTGAGGAAGGCAGGGCTTTACAATGGACCAATGTGAATATATCATAAACTTATGCTTCGCTTAAGAATAAAAAGCTTTGCTTTGTGTGTTTTTTCTTCTTATTTTAAGTAGTTGTATTCAGTAACACCAACAACAACAACAACAGCGACGACGACGACGATTTCATCAGTAGCTACATCTGCAGCGAAACTTCTCTTTCAGCCCGAGCACCTTTCACTAAGATTCACTAAAGTCGTACAATGCGACTGGGGCTCCTCACAACACCCCCTTCTTCTTCTCTTCTGCCTTCTGCACCCACTACCCCTGGCGCTGCGCAGCTCCTGCATATGACTGGCTTTAAGCTGAACCGTATTTGCCACACTGTGTTCATCCGAGTATATTATGTAAATAAGCATATATAAATGAACAGAAAAAAAATAATAAATAAAAAATGAAAAAAGAAAAAAGAAGAAAAATAATTCCGAAAAGGCTACACGATTTTTTGTTTGTGTTTTTTTGTTTTGTTTTCTTTTTTATGTACAAGCTGCTGCTTCATGCTTTTACTCGCATTTTATTTTATGAAATGAAAAAGTATCTTTCAGTTTCTTCTTGGTTTGTTTGCACGCTGTAGTCGCGTATCTTGTGTATTTTTTTCTTCTGTCGCTGACTGCAGCTAGTAGTCGACGCACACTGGTTATAATCTCCAACAAAATTTCTAAAATAAAACTGAGTACAAGGCCCATAAGCTTTCGAAGTATTTGCTTGCATTAAAGCAAAGTAAAAAAAAAATTAAAATTATTTATTAAAAAAATTGAGACGCACTTAAAGTTTCAACTTTGTTTATCTGCATACGAGAATAACTTAAAAGTACAATTTCTTCGCTTAAACTACGATCTGCCTCAGTGTGCGTCGACCACAGCGACAAAGCTCTTTTTCTCGATTCTGTTTATTTTTTGCATAATTTTTTTTATTTATTATTTTTGCTTGTTTTTTCATCATCGCTTTAAAATTTATATGAATTTGCGCCTATATGTAGTACTTTTGTGGAAAGACAAAAACAAAACAACAAAAAATTCCTGTATCTGTATCTATTCTATTTCGACGGACAATTGGACGACCAACCGACGGACGGACCGACCGACCGACCGGCGGTCGTTTGTTCATGCGGTTGCCGTCGCTCATATTTAAGTTTTATAATTCGCGCATACTAACACCATGTCGCTGTGTTTTTTTTCTGCTGTTTTTGTTTTGTATCTAACAGATACTTTTCGCTGCTGCTTTTGTTGTTTTATTTTTTCAAGCTTCAAGTTGTGCTGAAAATGTGCGCTGCGCTCGCTTACTCGCTCGTTGACGCTCGTATTTCTGCTACAGTCCACACCAAACACCAAACCAGAGTAATCCAACTGATCCAAGCAGGCAGCAGGCAACCCACCTTGCCTACCATCTGTCGGTGCGTTCGTTTGTCCATCTGACGGTTTGTCTGTCCGTCTGTCTGTATGGCTGGCTGGTTGGCTATCTGTCTGTTCGTTCGTTCGTCCGTCCAACCGTCTGCCTTTTGTTTTGCTTATATCGAAATAATTGCTTGTGATTGCGATATGTGTGTACTTTTATTTTATTTTTATATTTTTTCTTCTGTGTGTTTTTTTTTTCGGTATATAAAATCGCGTTGAGTGCAGCATTTAAAATTGTTTTGTCTTTATTTATTTTTTTTGTATTTTTGTAGCGTATCTGTCTGTCCGTCTCTGCAGTTACTCCTACTACAGAAGTATCCGCGCGCTACCAGTAAATACAACTTTTGTATGTGGCCTGCCTGCCTGCCTGGCTGCCTTCTTTTAGACTCTCAATTTGTATAATTTCGTTTTGTTGAAATTAATTTTGTAGTTTATACATTTACTAGCTACTAGACAGGTATACAGTCTTAGCCGCCACGTCTCTAGTTTCTTTTTTAATTTTCATGGTAAAAATCTAAAGTTTTTTTTCTACAATGCCAACTATTTTGCATATATTAACCACTTGAATCACTTTATCAATCGTCCACTCTTTGGATAATGTAAGTTTTTAGTAACCAATCTATTTCTTTAATAAACAGACAAGCCTGCCTACTTTTAGTCCCGTCCACACTTTTTGTGTTAAATTATATTTCTAAAGGATTTCTCTCTCCACTTGGATGTGTTTCCAAAAATTAATTTTCTTAACTAAAAGATAATGTTTGAAAACTTAAAAATGTTTGCAATAATTGGTGGAAGTGGAATTTTTTTTATATATTTCACATATTACAGATCAAATCTTAAAGTTTATCAATTCAAAATTTGCTATTAAAATCTATTCATCGCTTCTGATGTGAATCCAGAAAATATAAGTATGTACGTATGTATGTATGTGTATATATATATGTTCGTAAATATGTACATCGAAATTTCAGTTTACTCAACTCAAAATCACTTGAGAAAAATTTCCAATTTTTCTATAATATTTTTATTTTATTGTTGTGTGTTTGATTTGACTGCTTCGTTAGTGTGTTGTGTTGTTTTTGTTTTTGTTTGGTTGTTGTGTTTTCTTTTTAATTTTAATTTTCTATAGTTTCTGTGCTTTCTTATCAGTTTCTTTATTCGTACGTTACTTTATTTTAGCTGTTCTATTTTTACGTTTACATTTTTAAGTTTATTCACACAGATACATTTTTCTATAAGTATGTATGTATGTATGTATGTATGTATGTATGTATGTATGTATGTATGTATGTATGTATGTATGTATGTATGTATGTATGTATGTATTTATGTATGTGCGTGTGTCAGTTTGTATGTATTTATGGCATAAAGTGCAGCGCTTTGGATTTAGATACAACGTTCGTTCTTCGTTTCGCTTTTTTCTTCTTATTTCGCTTCTTCTTCTTCTGCATTTGATGTGAAACGTGGCAACACCGAGCGAGTAAGCGTCAAGTATTCATGAGATTCGTTTTAATACGTTTTTAAATAATTGATTTACACCATGAGTTACCCTGTCTCTGACTTTTGTCACTCTTCGATGACCCCACCCTAAAACAAATTGATTTTTTTTTGTTTGTTATTGTTTTATTTTTTTGTTGTATTTGTTTTCGTTATGGTTCTTTCGATTAGGTTTTTCGCTGTGACCTCGAGTGTCGCTCGGTTTAACTATATGAATGTACAAATATAAGAGACTTTTCAATTGTGTGTGTTTAAATATATTATTTAAGTTTTTAATTAACAAAACGTTTCAATTTGCATTTCTAAATTTTCATTTATATTCATTTTACATCAGCTAATCGGAACAGATTGACTCACACTTCAAGCTGAACTAGAAGTTTTCAGAAAATTGAAGTACTGACTCACCTAATTTACTACTTTAAAAACCTCTTGAAATTCACAATATTGTTTCTATATATACATATATGTATATACATATACATATGTATGTATGAATGAATTAATGATTTTCGTTGTATATTTAACATTTGCTTCCATGTTTTTGTTAAGATTTGTATTCGATTCTTAACATTTTTTAGATGTGTGCTGTTGTCCATGATAGACTTTCGTTTTTTTAAACCGAACATTTTATTATAACATTCAATATTTCATTTGTACGAGTTTACTTGCAATTCTTTTGCACTAAACTTCAAAAGATACTCGATACTCTACTCAATGCGAAAAAACAATATACGAGTATATGCATGAAGCAGAGGTATATTATATAGTACATTGTATAGTTATTTTAATTCGCATGACGTCAATAAAATTGTTTTGTTGATGGTGATTATGACGATGACAATGATGATAATGATGATGATGTCTTCGCAAGGCAACAAGGCTGTACATGAAATAATAATAATAAAATAAAAATAATGTAAATATATTTACTCTTGACGAATTTATTAAACAAAACAAAAAGTCGCGTTCATTGTGTCTGTAAATGGTGTGGTTATGTACAATATAGCGCACTCTATATGTTATTTTTTTTTTATTTACCTACCGTTTTCTTATGTTTTTTTTTGGTTTATTTTTTCTACTTATTATTTTTTTTACTGTATTTTTGTAGCATCGCGTAGTTTTCTTCTTCTTTCTTTCTGTCGATTTGTGTGTTTTCATTTTTTTCACTTGCTTTTGTAAATTTTTATCTATTATACTTTAACTCTACTTGCGCCATCCAAGTATCTCGAAAGACAGAAATCGCCAACAACCCAGCAACAATTGCAAAAAAACAAAAAATACAACAAAACAAAAAAAAAGTTGCCAATGTTGCTGCTGTGTGAGTGTTTTTTTTGTTGATAGCATGAAAGATGTTTTCAAAGATTTCTCCATTTTTATTTAGGTGATGTGTATCTATAACTGTGAATATCTTTGCGATAACTGCAAAAAAACATTTTTTTTTAGTCTGAGCTTAGTTAATGTGTGTTTGTATCTACACATTTAGATATTAACATTACTCGTTCAATTACAAAATCAACTCCTCTTAATAAAATAGACAGACAGACAGACAGACAGACAGACATACAGACAGACAGCCGTAAATACATACAGAATGACATATAAAGGACAGACTGCTACATCGATGAGTCACATTTTGTTTTTTCGTCTTTAATTAAATCCACAAAATTTCACCACACTCGCTTTTCTTCTTCATATTATTTCATGTGTGTATGTGTGTGTGTGAGTGAATAATTGCATTCATTTGTAATTTTCCATTCTAAATTCGAATAACTCGAAAAGCATCTGTTTACATTGCATTGACTTTCGGAGAACATATTCCGTGTAGAATGTGTCTACAATCAAAGCGCGCACAAACTTACATCTCAGTCGATTCTATTTCCATAAATAGAATATTAAAAATGTTAACATTAATGGGTGAAAAATTGCGTTTTAAATAATGTGCTCTATTTCGGCATACATACTCGACTCGTATGTAAATATGTAAATGCATACATCGTAATTTGTAAATACGTATCGCACCCTCTTTTAACGAACGGAACGAAAGAACGGACGAACGAACCAACACGTAATTTCTATTCTTTGTTCATTGGTATTCAATGGATCTATTGACAAATTTTATGGTTACACTTAATGCAGATAGAAAACCCCGAAGATTCTCAGGTAGTGTGTAAGCGCCTTAAGAAAGCAGACAGCTGACTGGCTCGGAATTTCCAAAAATTATATTTTGCTTTTCAATACTTTTTTTCGAACAAGTCTAGTTTGCAAAATTTGAAGTGGAAATTTTTGAGCATGTTGAATTGTTTTGTTTTCATTTTATTCAAGAAATTTCCCTAGAATCATTGACAGATTCGTTATATAAAAATGAATGCAATCACAATGAAAATAGGATATTCTGATTTTCAAAATCACAAAAATCACAAAATTTTTTCGTTTTAATTGTGCTTTTGCTTTGATCTTACTGCATTCATTAGTAATTTTTTTAGTTATAATAGAAAAAGTGTATCCGCGTCTGACAATTTTTTTCTTTCGTTTTCGTTTTTTTTTGTCTTGAGATGATTTCATACCAATTTTTACGTACGAGTATAACTCATTTGAAAATGATATCACGATTGGTTGTGATATGGCCTTGCCTTATTTTAAGATTATTGCGCATTTTTTTGAGTGCTCATAGTTTTGTTGTTGTTGTTGGTTGTTTCGAAGTTAACTGAAAACAAACAAACATATTCGCAGCTAATGTACGGATTAAATTCAGATAGCAATATTTATAAAGAAATCCATTTAGATATTAAATATACAATGGTACTTATCTATATACGAGTACATATGTACATCTGGTTATATAATGTCGTCAATTAGTAAAATCAATATTTATGTACATTTGACATTTAGCGTAGGTAAGTAAATATACAAACAGACATACATACATACATACATTTGCAGTTAGTGCATTAACCGTGTATTTGTATGATTGCAAGTGTAGCAAAAGATTTTCGCAATTAGAACAATACAAATGCGTTATAGCAAATACGCTTCGCACCAAATATCTGTTAGTGCGCCTTACGGCAAATCTTTGCTATCTTATTAATAGGTTATACGACTGATTAAAGGGTTACCAGTCGTATTTCTTCTTTTATAAATTTGCAATGTTTATAATTTTGTTTAGAAATCTTTGCTAACCTCAAATCGATACTTGAACTTAAATTTTTGGTGTTTTCCAACAAAACTAAAGATCTTAAGAATATCAAGTGACCTACGATATCTTTCGAATTGTAATCATAAATAAAGAACAGCTTTCTCAGAGTTTGCGGTTGGTAGCCCTATCTAATGCAGTACTTATAGTTAGAGTATTCCGGTCGCCCTTTATCCCTTAGGCAAATTATGTATTCTTTCTTAGTTAGGTATGTATGTATGTACATATAAATATTGGAATCACAGCTTAAATTGACAGTGAATGCGCCTAACCTAACGTATTTATTCAATAGTTTGTGGTTGTCGGAATATTAGTTATATTCGAAGCAATACTTCTTTAACCAGGCACCGTTGTATTATCCTACAGATATATGTAGTATATTCAATTCTAAGTAAGTATGTATTTATGCATGTATGTATGTATCTATGTATGTAGAAGAGGATATATTTGTTTTGAAGATGCTGTCGCCAAAGACGCCATCGATGTATAATTTTCGGATTTTTGCCATATTCGTCGCTAAAATCGACAGTCGACAGTCGCTGATGTCGACGACGTTATTGTCATTTGCACGTTTAGACTTAATAACGACGACGACGACGACGACGATAGCGATGTAGTCATGAGTCGCTTGGTCGGTTTCTTGGTCGATTCGGTCGTAGGTAGTACATGATGATTCCGTACTGGAATTGTCTATTTCGCTCTTGCATGTATATTTCGGATATATTGTATTTCGGAATGCATAGATATGTTCGTTCTTCTGTTTCTTCAACGTCTTCGTCGCTATAATACGCTGAATTTAATCATAAGTATTACATTTGTCTTCTGATATGGTCTTTGCTCTTCTTTGCACTTGGGCTTCTGTGCTCAGACAGCCAGTGAGCCAGTGAGCCAGCCAGCCACCGCCGCCTAGGCCCTCTAGGAAAATGTACGTGTTTGTTCTTGTACATATGTTTTAGTTAAATGGTTTGGCTGGATATGTATGTAGTATCTGTGTTTGTACGGTGGTGATGTTGTGCTATGTGATGCGGCATGGAGCGGTGTGCTTTTTCAGTGCGCGACACTTGGTGGGTTTAAGTGGTTTCCTTTTAGCTTTTTGTGTTTATGTGTATGTGTATGTGTTCGGATGTATGTATATTTGGGATTATTGATTTGCCATTTAACATTTATCTTTGGTTTTCTTTTTCAACGCCCTTTTTCTAAATTGTGGCTTTTCCATCGATGAGCAGAACAGGATGCCTTATATTGAAAGCCTTCTTCTTTTAGTTGTCTGTTTGAATATGAGAAGTTTACCTAACATGTGTAGTTGTCTAGAATTATTTAGTACTTCAAGGTTGGATTACAAACCAACGACAAAGTAGTTACCTCCCGCTTAAGGTTGATTAAACTTTATCTATACTAGTAAAAAATTCAAAATAAATATACAAATTACCATATCCATATATAACCATCCACATTAGATTTTCAATATTAATAAGTTTAAAGTATGTTTGCTCATTTAGATAATATCTTTAGATACATTTGATATAATCATTATTTTATCGTATTACTAAATAGATACTAAAGTATATTTGAAGGCTTGTGTAAAAATCAATAAGTTGCTCTCGGTTTAACATTTAAATGATGTAAGCATCAACCTTCTCATTACCGTCAGCCCCGTCGACCTTATCATAAATTCCCAGGTACCTACCAGCAATCCATCCGAACACTCGCAACTGCTGCTGCTATGTATTGCCTCTGTTGCTGCATTAGTTGTTTAGTTAAGTTCGGTTAGTGGAATTTGATTAATGTTGTCGCTGCAGGTTGTTGTTTCAGTTTCATGTCAACATGAATCTAATAATTTGATTTGGAACGGAATTTGCGTATGTGCGTAAACATACACACATGCATACATACATAACCGAAGTAAGTAGTTTGAAAGGGTTCTTCCTCATTATATTATTATTGCTACTAAAACAAATGCACTGCTGCGCGCGTCTATATACCTACTTAATACCGCCATTTGTGTATGCATGTGTACTTTTGCATTATTTCATTTCAATTAATTATTTTGTAGCTCAGATTGTTGCAGTCAAGTTGCGTTGAGTTGAGTTCAGTGTAATGTAGTGTAGCGGCCGGGTTTTGGTGGGTCGATTTGCCATGGGTTGTTTTTAGATGTCGGATCAGTTCGGGTGTGGAACTTGGATGTATGTTGGTTTGAAGCCTGGGTGGCTTGAGTTGGTTAGTTCTCTGCTGCTGCAGCTGCTGGTGCTGGTGCTGTGTTTGTTTGCGGCATAGTGAGAATGTTGCAAACACGCGCGCAGCCAGGATTCGCTGTTGTCGACGAGTGCTGCTGCTGCTGAAACTGCTGCTTACAATGCCCTGGATACACCTTGACGCAGCTTTTGTCGATTCGATGCATTGCGTTCTCGGTTGCGTTTCGTTTCGTTTCGTTTGCTGCAGTGCGGCGCTAACCTAGTGGCAGGTAGTTGTTGCTGTTGTTACTGCTGTGGATGCTGCTGAATGTTGCAGCAAAGCACGTACAAATTTCTCTACCTATTTGCGACCTGCTGCACTTCCGGACTGTATGTTTCTGCTTACTTTATTTGCCACCCTCCCGCAACCTGGTGGCCCAACCTGCTCATGCCCAGAACAACCTTAAATTTATCCACTCTCTGCCCGATTCTTCCCGCACTGTTGCCACCCACTATACCGACTACATTCGCTGTGTGGATGTGTGTTTAATGAAATTCCTGCTGCCACTCGCTGTTGCTCGTCTTTGTTTTGCTGCGTTACGTATTACGTACGTACAAATAAATATGTACATTCGGGCGGAGCGGATTGGTACGAAAAAATTTCAATAAGTAACTATGGTAAACCTTCCATCTGCATCAAATTGACTTATGAATTTATTAAATAATTTTTGTTTTGTTTACGTACGTCTCAAGCTGACTTTATAGAAGATCATAGCTCAGAACTATTTTCAATGAACAGAACTATCAGAGATCATTAATACAGAATTCAGTTGTTGCACTTACTCATATGTTGGGATGTAAGTGAATGAATACACAACCCAGTGGAAAACAACCATGCTGTATCTTAGATCATAAACATAAGCTGGACAATATTTTGTATTAAATTCAAAGCCTTTTCACTTGTGACGCCTGAAGTTAGTCGTTGGAAATTATCTCTTCTGGTTTCTAGACCTAAAATCTTTTCACTTTTCCGCTGGGTATCCGCTTGTGAGTGTGTGCTCGATGTAAGGGGTTTGGGTGCTTAATTTTTTTCATACTTTGCATCAGTCAAAATGGAATCCTTGCGCTTTGTGTGCTGTTTTCCCGCAGTTACTGGCTCTGCTGGCGCAGCCGTCGTCGCTGCTGTATCCTTTCACATCCTTTCGACATTCGGTACGTTTTGGATACATTCTCGTTAATTTTTGGGGATGTTCTCCGCTGTCGCAATAGTGCGCACACGACAAATGGTAATGCTATTTTTTGGTGGCACTACACATTGGGCGGCTGGGCCTTGCCAGTGCCCGTTTTAAATTCTCGACTCGTCGACTCGTTGAAATATTCTCGCCAGATCCTTTGTCGGCAAGCGGTAATAGCGGCGTACACGATTGTTGTGTGGCTTGTTGGCTAAGCATTATCAATATTTTTAACCGAATAGTTGTTTTTCCTTTTTGAATTACCTCGCCGGTGGTTGATGCACAGTACATGATTGCATTCACATCTACTACTCTAGATCTCAAGAAGTCTCAAGATTAAACAAAGTAAGTTCACAAACCAAATATTTCATGGATCGATTAAAATTTATTTAAATTGTGAATAATTCTGAAATGGTTTAAATAAGATATAATTGCGAATTTGGTAAGACTTGGTCAAATTTGTTTAAAGCGATAAACCTTTTTTTTCTGATAAAATTAAAACCTTTTTAGCTTATTCATTCGGGGTATTTTTTTTTAGGATAAATACTTTCTTTCTTAATGTACTGTGCGACATCTTGTCGCAAGGTCTTTGATTTTGCATTTCGTTGTTGCGTTGCTGTCTTGTCTGTATGTCTGTCTGTCTGTCCTTCGCTGGGCCAAATATCCTTTGCCTCCTTAATGCTGCCAGCCCGCCAACCCACACGCGGACAGGACACTGCGGCGTGGCAAGGTGCACATGTTTAGTTGTGTGTCTATATATTTCCGTTTTTGTCTTTCGTCCTGACGCTGACGCCGTTCGGTGCTCGTTTCTACGGTCGTACTGTTGTTGTTGTTCTTGCTGCTGCTGATTTTTTTCGTTTACTCGAAGCAGCAGCAGCAGTTGTCGCTGATGCTGATTCTGACGCCGCAGTCGCCGCCGCCGCTGCTGTTGTTGTTGCTGTGTGGCAGAAGGCGGCAATGCGTTTCGAAGGACATTCAGTATACTCGGGACATTTGAGTTGGGGAGTTGAAAATCGCGCAACGCGCTCGTGTGAAGAAAACGACAACGGAAAAAGGCAACAACAAAAACAAAACAAAAAAATAAGAAAAAAACATTGAAAGGATTTATATTTCATGCCACATTTTGCACACACAGACACACACACACGCTGAGTTTATTAGTAAGTGTGTTGGTTAAACACGCACACATATACATATATACATCATCATACACCGACACACGCCAAGTGCGTCCTTCTTCTGCTCCTTCAACTTTAATATTTGCCTCGCTGAAAGTTTCGCGTGTGTTTTTTTTTATGATTCGTTTTCTCGTTTATTTCTTCTCGTTCACTTTGCTTAACTGATTCATACGCTTACGAAAGAGCAAACGGAAAAATACAAAAATAAATACAAAGAAAAATTGCAAGAATAAGGGACAAATAAGTAAAAATCGTGTTGATATTTGGGTGTGGCAGTTGTGTTTCGTGTCACTAAGTTTCTTCTTTTTTTTTGCATTTGCCCTCCTATTTTTGTATTTTTTTCTGTTGACGTTGTGCTTTTTGATTTCCTATTCGTGCTTCGATGTGTTGTGCGTGTGTGTTTTCGTATTGTCCTGTTCCATTGCCTCGTTTGCCGTGTGGTACTTCTTGGTAATATATAGCCAGGGAGGAGGCACGACTCCGACAACTCTCGTCGTCGTCGTAGTCGACAAACCATAAAGTTCTTCCTTGCCACTATAAAAACTCGTCATGTTTTGGTCTCGGTTAACTATTAACACGGAACAGCTAAACTATGCTATTTAGATGTGAGTAATTGAATGACCATTATTTAAAGCTAAAGGATCCTTTTACGGGTTTCTATATCACGATTTAAACACAAACAGTTAAATATTGTAAAGCTATATAAAGTTTTTTTTTTATTATTTTTTTACACAACCGATATTTTTAGTAAGTTTTTAATTAAACTGTTATGACCGAAATGTATCTCAAAGATTCAATTAAATTTTAAATTTAGTCCTATTCAAATACCCACTGTACATAGAAGAGGCAACTTTAAAGCGTCCCCACACTTTCTAATGGAACAATTTGACGAGTTTCCTTTTAAAGCCCTCAACTAAACAACCTCACATCATGTGTTCGTTCTTCCCGTATGTTTTTCACTTCTATATTTTTACTTTTTCTCTTTACGCTTTTACTCGGTTTTCTGTTCTGTCAAGCTTCCCAATGAGCAAAAACAAACAAGAAGAAAAAATCCTTTTCTACAACATTTCATTTTAATACTCTTTAAATATTTTCCCACTCCACTCTACTCCACACCGCACCAAACCACGCGCAGGCATTTCTTCGCCCTCCAAAAAACTCATGCTTAAACCTTAAACACGAGGTAAATAAGTTGAAATTTTTGTTTGGCATTTGCTTTCCGGTAATGTTCCGGTTACATACAAATACAAAATGTTTGCCTCATTGGCGGTCGGTCGCGGGCACACGAGTAGAAAAACTCAACTCGTCCCGTCTCGTCTCGCCTCGTTTAAATACAGAAGGCAAAAGTGCCAAGAGTCGAGCCATTTGGTTGTATCTACCTTTAAACTTCACGTCAGAACTTTGTCTAACAATTGTGGGTTTATTGTGGGCACTTTTGGGTGGGCGATTTATTGGGGCGTGGGTCGTACCGTACGTCGGTCGGTTCGGGTCGGGTCTCTTTGGTTCTGGTGAGTTTGAAGCGTCCGTTTGAGTTGTTCGTCGGTTTTTGGTGGATAATAAAAAAATACATTTACTAAACATGCCAACACACATTTCTGCGCTTGGGGGGTTTTTGTTGCACAGTACAGCAGAGCTGGTACTGGTACGGGGGGGAGCTCCCTTGATGGGTGAACTGGCTGAGGTGAAAAGTGTGTGATGCGCTGAACAGCAGCAGCAGCAGTAGCAGAAGGATGAAGTTGAATACTGAAATGAGAACGAGAAGGAGTCAACAGACGAAGCACTGACTAAACGACCCGACGACGAGAACGACGACAACGAGAATGGCGTGTCATTTCGCATGCAAGTCGCGTTCGTCGGGACGTCGTGGGGCGCTCGAGTGGTTTCTGTGTGTGAGTTGCCTGATTTGTTTTGCATCAGTGGTAACATTTTTATGTAAAGTATTCGACATATTGTGGGTAACTTTTAATTTAAAACACATTTGATTGTATAGTTGAATTTATATACATATGTGTAAAAATTCGCTATATCCTTGATCCGCTACAGAAGGTATAAGAAGTTTAAATACTTTCATTCGGTTAGTTCGAGTTCCAGTACTAACGAAATTATTGGTTTTTTACATATAATATCACTCAGTCTAGTACTTAAAAGTTTAGTTACTTAAATTTGACGTGTTAACATTTCCCAAGACCATCACTGATAAAACCAAAGGGATGAAGAGTGGTAGGGGAGGAAGGGGGTTCTGGTGTGGTGAGAGTGGTAACGAGTTGCTCCGTTTCGGCAGCAGCGCAACCAAAGTTGGGCATCGATTTCAACGCTTATTTGTGTTATATATTTTTTTCTTTTATTAAGCTTTTTAATATTTCCCAGCATATTTCACTTTGTGGTGAATAAGGTGTAAAACTGGGTGGGTGGTCGCTTGGGTTGTGTTGTCTGAATTGGTTTATTTGGTTGGGCTGGGCTGGGCTGGTTTCTTATTTGGGTTCGATGGGCATCATGTGCTGTGCGCCGCCTGAAGTGGTGGATTATTATGGATGATGGTGGTGGGAGATCCTATGTGAATTTTCCTGTAGACACCATCAATTTACACTGCTGCTCTGACTTGTTTGGGTTTTATTTTGTTTTCGTTGTAACGTCCGTCTGTCTGTCTGTCCGTCTGTCCGTTCGTTTGTTCGTTGTAGCTTATTTTTGGGGTGTATGTGAGATTTGAAATTCCGACGACTGTCAGAACTTTGTTATATTCTTTTTTTTTCTTTCGTTTTGTTTCGCTTTTGCTGTTGCTGTGTTGGTTTTGTTTGGTGTTAGGTGAATTTTGGGCGGTTGGGCTAGGACAGTGCCACATCTTAAATTTGTATAACAAAAATCGAGTAAGCGTTGAGCGTGCTTAAAGACTGTTTCGGTTTTTGTTTGTTTTCTTGTTTTTTTTTTTCGTTAGAGATTGTTGAATTCCTCTGGCTGGCTGGTGTGGTGAACTGTTGTTCGCCCTTATGTGTGTGTGTGTGTGTGCGTGTGTCTCTATGTATTTGTATGCATTTTGCGTGGTGAATACTTCCGCTTTGGCTTTAATTTTTGCTGCACTAAAATTAAGAATTTATACGAGTAGTAGGGATGTTGGAACTGTTGGAAATTTCATTACACACAAAGATACTCATTTTCTTTTCTTTTCTCTTTTCTTTCTATTTGCAGGTAAGGATAATATTTCAAGTTTTAATTATTTGGATACTGCCAAGCAATGTATCTGTATTGTGTGAGTATATTATAATAAGCGTTAAAGTTAAAGTTCTGTGTTGTTAAATTTAGTCGTGGGAGTTTTCATAGTGAAAGGCCAATCACAGTTTTGAAAGATATTAAAAAAAAAATTGTACGATAACTAAATAAAAAAGTAATTTTTTGGTTAGAAATGATAAAATAAGACATACATTGAAATATTAAGAGATTAAAGATTTTTTTATTCTTAGAATATACTTAAATTCAACTACCGTTACCCTGTATCTAATGGATGGCATATTTGATGTAGCTACTCGTGCTCTTGCGCTGAGTCAGCTTGTAACTTATTTTTTTTTTTCGTTGGTCTTGTCGTTTGGTTTATGGTTTGGGCGGAAGGCGAAAAGCGGAAGTCGAGCGACAGGGCAGGGTAAGGTGGAAATGGAAATATTAAACATTTTTGTAGATTTTTTCGCATTGTGTTCTATTTTACATTCGTCGCTGTAGTACATAAGCCTCCGTTAAAGTTATCGATCCGGGCTTTTTCTCCGTCGTTGTTGTCGTTGTTGTTGTTGTATATTTCGTTATCTCTTTATTTTTTCGTTTCATTTAAACCTTTTCCCTCGTTCCCAATTTTTCTTCTCCCTGCTTTTTAACAAGCATATTTTGTGTGTTTTGTTGAAATGGCTGTCCTTATATGATTGTCGATCCGTCCGTCTGTTTGTCCGTTTGTCGCACTAGTGCGTCATTTTGTCGCATTTGCCTTGCCTTCGCCGTTTTACCAACTCACTTCTTATAATCAATTTTATTATATCGTTATGTATATGTGAGTATTTGAGAATGTGTGTGTGGTGGCATCTATCCACCCATCCAACAATCTATCCACATATTGACTACCTACCACACCAAGTATTTATTATAGAAAAAAAAACTGCTGCTGCAAGTGTTTTTTTTTACATCGATTTCGAGATGGAAATTTCAATGAAGACTCACGCATTTTCACCGGGCTCAGTTTGCCTACACTTAGAAAATAGCGTCAATCCGATGAAAAAAAAATGTTCTTATAAAGTTGTGTTCTATCGTAAAAATATCAAAAATCTTTTCCAGAAAGTCTTTAACGCTGGCAGATTGAAAAGTCCTTATAATGTAAACGAGACATGTATCTAAGTTTGTTTCTGACAAATATTATCTCTCAATGGGCTGCTGTCGAAATTCCATGAATTGCGCTACGAATTGTTTTTCCTCCTCCACTGTATGCTCCAGTTTTAACAAGTCAAGCGTAATTCATGGGATTTTGCCAGGGAAATAAACCACATGATCAATAAGGCTGAAAATTTAAGAGTAGTCTATGAACAGATAAATTTTGTTATAGACTCGGTAAAAAAAACCGCAAGCGCAATCTCCTAGATTTTATAAGGACTGTTAAGTCCGTACTGCCATATATGAATTTTATACTATCATTAGTTCCAGTTATCAATTTATTCTTTTTAATCACAATCTTGCATATATAATGAAATTTCTCATTGGCCTTCAAGTGGGTTGAATTAAAAATTATAGACTAGAACGCTGTTATCCAAATTTCGCAGTTTTTCAAGGTTCGACATAGGTTTGGATAGGTTCTTAGGCTAAATATGATAAATAGACAAAACTAAAGATTAAAAAAAATCCGAGTGTAGTGAGTGAGTGAGTCGTTGTTGATGTCTCTTTGTGGATTGAGTGCAGCGTTGTTGCGAATAGTTTCTCCATTTGAAAGTTATAGCGAATCTTGAATCACTAATGCAGATTAGTTTATGTGCGTGTGAAGTATATGTGTGTGTGTTTGTTTGTGTATGTATGCGGTTGTGTGACGATGCGTGCGTATATGTTTCTGGTGGTGGGTTAACTTTTGGAAATGTGCGTATGAGAAGGCAATGCCGAGCTGCAGTCGATGCGGAGGAGCCTCTCGAGAAGGATATCGGCGGTGGAGGTGACAGTAGTAGCAGCAGCAGTAGCGGCAACTTGCAGGATGACGACTGCTGCTGCTGTTTCAGTTCACATGTTTTGGTTGCTAACGCCGTTGTACCTACACTCGCACATACACATACATACAAACATATTTATGACTGCGTGTATATGTGTTTCTCTAGTTTAGATACTTGTGTTGTTTTTGTGGTTGTTGTTGTTGTTGCTGCTGTTGTTATTGCGCTATGGAACTTTTGGCGGATGGATACTATTAGAATAGGAGGATAGCATGAAAGCTCTCACGGTCTTTTTTCGCCATTACGTAATGTCGTCGCCATTTTGCTCTAAATTCATGCCCGAACAGGGCAAACATGCAAAAAAAAAGTGGAAAATAATGGAAGGATGGAAAGAAACTAAAAAACTATGAAAGAAAAAGTGAAGAATAAATTAACAAAATGGAGCAAAGTGAATTTGGATACTTTGGTTAAAACTTAAAAACTTACCGTTTCACCTACAGTGTAATTTCTTTGTTTAAAATATTTCTAAAATTGTAATCTCTAAAATTCTTAGCTTGTCAACTCAACTTGAAGTTGTCCCAACTTTGTTGTGTTACATGTATCGGAGTTGCCTTTTATTGTCAGTAACGAAATTTTGCATCTTCCGTCATTTGTACTTTGTAGCAGAGGTCTTCCACACCGAACCGATAAATAAATACCCACAGTATTATTTTTACATAGTTATTTTTCTTTTAACTGTAAAAGGTACTGCGATGTAATTGTTATTCATATCTTATATATGTACATACGATGTGTTCCTTAAATTAAATGACAATTTCGACATGTTCAAATTTAAATATTAAATCATTTTATTTTTGCTTCCTTTTCGTTGCATGTGTAAATTTACATATGTAATTTATTTCTACACTTTTATATGATCATTATTTGTTAATTTAATATTGAAAAATGCTGAAAAGAAAAAGTTTACATACGAGTCGAGTATGTAAGGAGAAGTACAGAAGATGCTGCTCCGAATAAAAAATCATCATCGGGCTGGGTTCTATGAGAAACGCATCAGATATGCATAGTGATGTGATGTGATGGAGCAGCAGTGGGGTTGGGCTTGTCGGGTTGAAGTTGAATTTGCTGGAAGCACTTTTCTAGGTGCAGATATCTCATATGAGTGAAAAGTTCAATTACTTTTGTAGCATGTCTTGTGTGCTGTTCATGTTTTTCTTCCTCGTCCTCTGTTTCGCTTTCTTTTTCATCACTCGGTTTGTTACCTACTCTTCGGTTTTTCATCTTTTGGAAAAATCTTTCAAAAACATTTTCATTTTCCTTCTTCATACATGCACAAAGCACAATTCTTGTAAAGTGGAATTTTACGAGTGGAATTTTCCATTTCCAGGTTTGTTCCCTTCGTGTTTGTTCCCTTTTCTGTTCCTTCTCGCCATGCAAACGACTGTCCCCCTCTCTTACTGCTCTCGAAGCGCATTCATTTGGTATTGTCACTTGGCGCTCTGTTATTACGTGCCACCCGCCTATTTACTTACTTAGATACTCAGATACTTTTTGTATATACTTGTTTATTTGATTTTTAATGCAAATCGTTTATACGACTCTGAGGGAAATCCAATCCAAAACATAAGTATTAAAATTTAAAAATAATTTTGTATATTGAGTTTAATAATTCAAGGCATTTTAAATTTTCCAAATAATTGTTGAATTCAATTAAAAGTGAAATTTTTTTTTATTTTAATTTTGTTCAAAGTTGCAATAAACTTAGTTGTTGACTAACGATTGAAACACCTTCTCTTATATTTATTTGTATGTGTCTTGTGCTCGTTTGTATGTTTTCTAAATTTAGTTAGCTATGGATTTTACCCCACCACCGCAAGTCAACGTCGTCATATAAAATAAATTAACATTTTGCTAAAACGCGCAAAACACCTTTCAAACACATACACACTCAGACACACACACACACACTCACACTACATTCCATCCCAAAAATAGAATAATTATAATATTATTTCGTTTGAAGATTGTTTTTATTTATATACATATATACATTTTTTTGTTGTTCTTTTTTATTATTATAATTTCTGTTGCTTGTGGCTACATTTTTATTATTTTCGAGATACGCGTGTTTCATTTCGCTTTTGTTCGACATTAACGTCAACGACGAACTTTATTGATTTTTTCGCCTTTGACTTGAAAATGTCTACAGCCTTGGACAAAAGAGTTAGGCGCACCATTGACAATTGCTCACACGAATAAATGTTTACATAAATGTTGCAATGCGAAAAAATAAATACGTCTACACATTTTATCTTTTGAGCTTAAGAAGATATCATCTACTGAACTAATAGTTCAAAAATAAATTGTTCGATAACTTCCATTCGTGATTATCCGCATCTGTAAGAATATTCAATTACGATCGAATATTTTTGGGATCTGTCACAATTTGTGGAGCTTGCTTTTATAAAACTTGTGGGTTTTTTTTTTTTTTTGCTCCGCTTAAATTTTAATTTACTGGGGCTGTTTGACCTTAATTAAATTTGTATGAAACATTTGTTCGATCGATAATTTTTTTTTCGAAGACCAAAAGAGTAAAGATCTGTGTGCATAAAAAATAAACTGTTGGGCACTTAAGCGTCGAAAGTTTAAAGTCAGAAAAGTTTAAAGTTTTCTTAAGATTTCCAAAATTTTAAGGTCAAACCAAAATCTTTAACTTTATAAAATTTTAGAAAAAATCATGATTTAACTACAAAATTCTGTTAATATGTGTAAAATGACGTTAGTTCAGATTGTTCAGTATGAATTATCAATTCGGTTTATTTTTTCACTTATGTACAATTTTTTTGTTTCTTCGTTCCGAGTGTAGCGATAATACTTAAAAATAGCTTTTAGCGACTTTTCATATTATTAGCGCTATAGCTTAGTTATTCAGTTGGTATTGATCAAGTGTGGCTGGTTTTAATGCTTGTACGAGTATCTGCTGTATCTGTATCTATGTATGTACATATGCAGAGAGCTAACTACTGCCGTCGTTGCCGCCGTCACTTTTGGATTGCAGCTGAAGTCAGTCTGCATTCTTCTTTGTCGTCGTTGCAGTTGTCGTTGCTATCTGTTACTATTTACAATTTTTTTTTTGTCTGTTCGTCTGTCTGTTGATGGTTTTTTTTTTTGTTTTTCTTTAGTTGCTCCCACTTTTCTTGTCTACAATGTCGACAGTCGGTCGGTCGGTCGTTTGGTCGTTCGGTCTATCGGCCTATAGAGTGGCCCCACGAATGCACAGCGAACGAAACTACTAGATACAAATCTATCTCTTAATGTACTCGACGAAATGCATTCTGCACTCTCGTCGAGTGTAGATACATTAAAAAACGACATTAAAAAAAACAAAATCAACTCAAATGAAAAAAAAAAAACAAAAAAATTATAAACTGCAATCTTTTGTCGCCGCTTTTGTTTATTTTGTTGAATTGATTCGACAAAAAAAAAATAATAAAAGAAAAATGGAAAAAAAGAACAGGCAATTGCAAATGGCGTCGTTTTCCGAGGAGCGCTCAGCGGCGGCAGCGTGATTGCGCTTGGCAAATATAGAAAATATCATTTTTTTATTGTATCTATTAGTTGCGCAGATAGTCACTTAATTAGACATGCATATCGTGTCGTTGAAATAATTTCGATCTAAGTTGCATTTCTTTTTTGTTGTTATTGTTGTTAGTGTAAACTAGCATTCCGAATATTCATAAATGTTTTAACAAAAAATACTATTGAAATTCTTTGGTTTTTTTACCGCTTTTTGTATCTTTTGGTTGCCTCAAAAAAAAAAAAAAATTAAGCGAATACTTGACTTGTCTGTATTTGTAACGCTTCGAAATAATAAAATTAAAAATGAAATGTTTTTTTGTTTTAGTTCAAAGCGGAAATACATAATTTTTTATATACAGATATGTACATGCGCCTACCTAGTTCGCTGGCGTCGTACCGTACGTACGCGCAGATACGTTTAAACATCTAAACTTGTTTTCACAGTTTTAGCGAACAATTAATAATTTAAAGCAAATTATCAGTGCGCAGAAAAGGCGAAAACACGCTTAAATCAAAATCATCATCAACATCATCGCTGTTCGTATTTAAGTAGGTATATAAAATGTATTGTATATATGTAAATATTTTACTCTGTAGTATATAAATCAATATTATGTACTTGCGCTCGTATGTGTTGATGTTATTTAAGATTGTACTTGTTGTGCTTTTGTTGTTGTTTTTCTCTCGCTTAATTTTCGCTGTGATTTCTTGTTTCTGCCGATGATTTTATTGTGCTAAGAAATGATTTTGTTTAGTTTTGTATTTTTAGCATTGTTGATTTTTATTTAAAAAAAATTTCATCAAAATTTCTTTGTTTTTTCTTTTCGTTGAACGCGATAAACAATTCGTCACGAATTTATCAGCGAAATTATTTCGTGTGCTTAAGCAAATTTTGTTTGTTACTCTGCTCTGCTATGCGGCCGTGCCGTGCCGCCGTGCCATATCGGGGGCCCCACCCACGAGATTTTCGTTGGCACATATTTTTGCGAGCGAGTGTATTGCCGCTTTTTGTATTTTTAGTATTATGAAATAATTTTAACAGAATGTTTTCTATTTTTAATTGTTTTATGTCGAATTCTGCGATACTTGATTTGACTTATTTACTTACTTGGCCACCTGCCAATTTTTTTCTTCCTCTCGTAGTTTTTTTTAATTTTCATATATTTTAAGGCTTAAGTATTTAAAACGAAATTATTTGCAACGATTCGTGCATTTGCATTTTTGCTTTTAAGGGTTTCCGCCATTTTCAATGACACATTTGTTTCATTTCAGTTCTCATGTGGTTTAGAAGCTGTAAAAATACTTTTTAACTTTAAATAAACAAAATAAAATCTCAAGCTATTCAGAAACCATAGCCAGACCACAAAAGTACCTTTGCCCTATATTTGCTCTACTTATTTATATTGTAGATAACTTATGATGATTAATTTTAGAAGTAAATTGAAATTCTTTTGGCGCAGTAAGAATTACATTTGATTTGCTTTAGGAATTTTGCAACTACAAAAAAAACCAACAAGATAAAGATAAAGTCAGTGCGGTAGTAATCAGCGCCATATTTAAATATAATACTACGTGTGTGTGTGTGTGTGTACTTAGATTTTCCAGTTTAATTTCGAAAGTGCAAAAAGTCGGTGACAACACTATACAGTGGCGTGTCAAATGGGGGCTCTACTTTTTTAGAATCGAAATTGACATTAATAAAGCGCCCATTACACACGATTTGCATATGTCAAATGACCAGTCATTTTTTTTTTTTTTTGAAACTATCCGTAATTCCACAGGCATGTAAAATTTTGTGGTTTTTCAAGCTACTTACAAAAAATAGCTGAGAAAACAGCTGTTTTTTTTAGTGTTAACACGACGATTGACAGTTTGCTCATGGAAAAATTGACAGGTCATATGACAAATACATACATATGTATAGTATAATGACAATAAATAAATTTTTAAGTTAAAAAAAAATCGATTGTAAATAAAGCTTCCGATTACAGTTCCAATATTTATTGCGGTTTCGCAATTCGTTCTATTTTTTTTTTTATATATTATTCAGAATGTTTTTGAATTTGATCTGAATCATTCTTGTTCCGAACACAAATTACTGTTTTGTTTGTGAATAAAAATAAGTCAAAATGGTAAAATGATCTTGGTATTTCAAAGATTGTGAATTTTTAGAATATTTTTGCGTTTCTTTTCTGGTTTCTTGAATCAATCGCAATATGTTAGTACGACTCTGACCAATAAATAAATTTTGCTATTGTTGTTGTTGTTGTTATATTTAATTTTTCATATCAACATTTTAGTTTGAAGTTTAGACACTTTTGAGGTTGAAAGCAGCCGGCGGCGTCGGTAGTGGCGGTGGCAGGCGATTTAATCTTTGGCATTATTTTAGCTAATTTTGTGCGCTGGCTGGTGCAAATAGTATCGCACGGATAGGGGTAAACCGAGGCGATGGAAAGGGGGAGGGTAGAGTGCTTGTATGAGGTGACGGTGGTAGTGATGGGAGTTAACAACGACAACAGAAACAACAACCTCAACAGGAGAACTATTTCCACATTTCGCAAACTAATTTGGTTTTTGTGTGTTTGTTCGTTTGTTTCGTTTGTTTGCACATCATCACATTTTGTCGCTTATGTATTTAGCAAACGAACATACATACAAACATGCACTTTATATACCAACGGACGGACATGTACATGACGTATTTATGTGTTTGTATATGTATGTTTGTGTGTGGGTTCGTATATTTTGTGGCATGTGTGACCATGGTGTTTGTTGGTTTGATATTTTGCAGTATTGCTGTCGTCTCCACCGCCACTGATGTCCGTCCATCCGTCCATCTGTCTATCCGTCTGTCCGTCTGCCTGCTATGTACTAGGTACAATGAAATTTTCGCTTAATTGTGACTGCTGAGACTGAGACTGAATATTGGCCTGGCCCAAGCGAGCAAACGAGAGCGTTCGCATTCGCGCGGCGCTTACTCACAATCAAATCTCTCGGCGACTTTTTAGTCTCAATTTGTTTGTGCTTCAATAATAACTGAATCCGAATCCACGCGGCTTTTTTTTTTGAATTATTTTTGCGGCTAGCGCAACAAAACAAAACAAAAAATAAGGTAAAACACAAAAAACTTAAAACCGAAAACAAACTGTGCGATACAGATACACCACCACCAAACGCCACGAATCGCAGCAACGAAACAAAACACACAAAAAAAAAGCAAAATAAATAAAAATTATAATTTGTTGTTTTTATTTTGCCGCATCTGTTTTGCGTTGTGCTTTCGTCGTTGTCGTTGTCGTCGTCGTCGCCGATTGGCGAAGTCCGTCTGTCCGACGTCTTGGCAGTCGGTTCATTTGTTCATTCCAACAGTACGTCATGCTGCCATTCTGTCAGTTTGGCAGTCATTGTGTAGATACTAAATACAACAACAACAAAAACAAAAACAACAAAACTATCTAAGCTCTCGTAGAAGTATACCCGCGGGCATTGCAATAGGTGGACTTTCCCTTGGGGGCAAATTAGTTCATACCTTTGCTGACTACAATTTTTAGGTTAAATACGGTCCAATTTTTATTTGAATCAATTTAAGTTCTAAACAAAATCAATTACATTCGTGACCATGAATAAAAAAAATGCATTGATAGAATTTTTCGGCTTTAAAAAATATTTCGCCGGTATAATTTACTGAAATTTCCAAATTCCAATAAACTTGCGCTACTAACGAATTATTTTTGGACAGGAGAGCGAGGGTCCACGTGCCCGTAATGACTTGCCTTACTAGAATTGAAAAATTATCTCACCAATATACTTTAGTGCAAAACGAGATGAAGTTGCAAACCAATTTTTATGTCCTCGAGTGTAACTTCTGTGTTTATAATTTTTTTTTGTATTTTTGTTTTCAAAATGTTTCTTGTGTTTTGTTGTTTGCTGTGCTTCCTCGTCGTTTCTCGTGGTCGTCGTGCGTTTATTCCTTCCTTCAAATTCATTATTACGATTATTATTAAATTTTGTTCGTTTCGTTTATCGCTTGCTCGCCCGACGTCGTCGTCATCGTTGCTGTCGCAAAACGTTTTCAATCTGTTCGATATGCGGATTTTGAAGCCGTCGTCGTTTGTCTTCTCGGCACTGTTCGTTAACTTGTTCGATTCGGTTTTCGTTGTCGTCGTCGCCGTTGTTTTTACCGTACGTAGTACACATACTTTAGCGGTGGATTTAGTTTTTTTTCGCCTTTTGTGTTATATATTAAAATTCAATTTTTTCGCTTTTTATACGGTCAACATCTTTTGCGCCGCCATATTTAATCTTGTGTCGTTTTTTTGTTTAGTATCGCGAGCAAACTTTTGAAATTTATTCAGAAATAATTTAATTACAAAAATTTTTAACAGGCGGCTGCAAGTACGAAACGCATTTTTAGTTGAATGACACTGTGTGACAGTGGTCACAAAATTAACACTCGCAATATATAAAAACTTAAATTTGATGACGTCAGCGTTTCTTTGTTCGACCAGTGTGGTATGTAAACAAATGTCAAAAAGTGTCTAAAACAATAGTAATTTTTTTTTGTTTTTTAAAATACAAAAGTTTAACATTACTTAAAAAGAGAAAAATAAAAATAAGACGAAAAAAAATTTCATTTGTAAATAGTTTTTCTTTGTGCAAAAACAACATTATACATTAAAATAATTGGTGAAAGTAAACACATGCACTAAAAATAAAACAAACACAAATACAAATACATACATGAAAACAAAAAAAAATCTCAACAAAAAAAATTCAAACTAATCAAGTTTGCGAAAAACGCGAAAACAACTTAACTAAAAGTACAACAACTAAGGCAACAATCAATAGCTACAAATCTACAGTGACAGCGAATTTATCTACTTTACTCCCAACATTTCATTCGTTCGCTTCGTTCATTCGTTCGATTCGTACGTTCCGTTTGTTCGCTCAATACGCCACGCTCTCCGTCGGTGGAGTGCCAGCCCCCACCCCTAGGCACAGTGTTGTACTCTGCAGCAACATTTATATATTTGCGCCCAGAGCTATTCTAATGTGTCCGGCGTTAATTAGCGTATTATGCAAAAGTAAGTACAACCAAACAGACCTGCTTTTACTCTATTCTGCTCTTTTCGACTGTACCCTAATCTATTTTACTTAACATTTCTTTTCACATAAACAATTTAGTTTTTATTTATTATTTTATATATTTGATATTGGGTTTTCTTCTACCACAAAGCGGCCCACTTATTGCGTTTCTTTGAACTGTTACACAGTGAAAAATCAATCAACTTAATCCGCCTTTATTGTCAATTATCAAATACAAATCTATTGCGATTGGTGTGATGGGCGAAATTTCTGTTTGCGGTAAATGTTTGAGAGAAGTCAAGAGAAGAGTTAAACAGTATTAAATATTTGATATTTGCCTCTTATTTGTTTTTAAGGCTGGGGCGATGCGTGTTTTTCTATAATTTTCTAATTTTAATTGAAGAAACTTTTCGTTCGAAGAAAGTTTTTTGCAGTGATATAATTGAAGATTTTTTATTTGTTTATTTTTGTGTATTGCAACTTTGCCTATTTTTTGTGTCGCTCTCTTTTAACGCTACTCGGCAAAAAGCGACAGCGCAACTACATCAACAAAAAAACAAACATAAAAAATCAACAACGACATGATGGGCGCACAAAAACTGCAATCAACTGTAAACTATAAATTCATTGCTCAAAACTCAAGTTGGACTTTTGTCGAGTGTTGTATTTGTTGTTGGCTTAGAGACAAGTTGGCTTGAATTTATGTAGCTGTTTTTGTTATTGTTGTTCTGTAAGTCTAGCGTCCAGTTTGTATAGCACTGGCTCTGGACTGAGGTCTCTTACTACGATATTTAGTTCGTGCGCATTATTATTTTATTTTGTTGTTGTTGGAGTTTTTTTTTTATAAGTTGTAAGAGCACTGACTATGCAGGTTTTGTTTTGTTTGTGTTTGTGTTTTTTTTTATTGTTGAACCTATCGATATTTAGCCATGGCAAGTTTATTAACCTTTTTCGTCGAATGAATCAAATCAAATGAAAACTATTTGTGTTGTGTGGGTTTGATTATTAGCAAAATATTTTCATTTAAAATAAAACAATTTAAAAAGCACTTTCACAACAATTTGTTTAAATTAAATGGTGCCACTTTTTTATTTCACCTTTACATAGTTTCGTCTGTCTCGCTCTTTCAAAAAAGAAATGCAATTCCTTGCTTGCACCAATATCGATTTAATTATTTATAGCAAAAGTTTTCAAGGGTCCTTTTTATGCATGAAATGCAGCACCCTTTTTTATTCTCTCCCACCACAACGACGACGACAACGACTAACGTTCTCACGACATTCGCTCCCGCTCCCTTATGATGATTGGGACAGACGGACGAACGGAACATTCCAAAAGATTTTCACCAAAATTAAGCTGGCGCTATTCGCCCACCGCCGTCACGGCTTCTCAAGCATGTCTCGTCAAACAAACCCGACCGACCTGATTTGCAGCCTTGTACAAATTTGTTGTTGCTGTTCGTTGTTATTCTCTTCTTCGTCGTCATTCATTCAAGCGAACCGTTTACGAACCATGCGCTTTCGGTCGGTCGCATTGCAACCCTTGCGAACATCTGCGCTCAGCAACTGCAGCACTTGGCTATATTTTCTGGGCGCCTGATAGCCGCCAAACAAACTCAACCATCAGTCAGATTCGTCGGGTCGTGTGTCGGTCGTCGTTTCTTCGCTCATTCAAACGTTGTTGCTCTACATATTTATTGCAGAAAAGCAAAAAAGAGAACAGATCCCAACATGACATTGTCATAAAAAAATTCGATAACAATTATCAAAGAAAAAAAAAAAAAAAAAACTGTTATCTAACGGCAAGTGAGAAATAAAACCTAATATATAAAGATTATTTAATTTAACAATTGTTTGATGTAAATGCGTATGAAAAATTTAAGTTTACCAAGAAAATAATAACCGCTTAAAGCATATTTTTATTTTCCAATAAAAGTCTTGTTGGCCTTCCTGACAGAAAACACCTTGCTTTGCTTTTTTCTGTCTTTCTTTCTCTCTACCTTTTAATTAGTTCGTTCGCACGCACTGGCACTCATTACTTGCTTGCACTCGCACTCGCACTTATGAATGTTGTTTATTTTTCAACAAACCAGCAAAAAAAAAATTAAATGAAAAAATTAACGAATGACTGACCGACCGACCGGGCCGAACCGAACCGGTTGGAAGTCGTCGTCGAGAGTCACGACGCGTCGCGAGACGGAAAGAAAAGTTCGCAATGCATTCCAATCCGACTCAACTCGTCCTATTCGCATATTTTTGGAGCGGTCGTGATGACGTTGCCAGCACAACACTAAAAAATTTTGCAAAAAAGTTAGTCATTATAATAATAAACAAAATTTTTAAATTATCTCCAAAAAATTAAACCAACAATAAAAAATTGTATTCCTTGTGTTGTTATACTTTTTAAGCAAGAAAATTATATAAATTATCTTTCTTGTTAAAGTTGGGTTTTCTATGAGAATCGTTTAAGACAATAACAAAACTATTAAAAGGTTGGAACCGTTTAAGACAGAAACAAAACTATTAAATGGTTGGAACCGTGTTTTCGATTATGTTGTTGGACTTTAAAAAACTTCGACATATCAACGCGAATTAAATTCGCAGCAACAGCAACAGCAACAACGGTATCAACATAATCATCGTCGTCAAACATAAAAGAACTACCGACGACGACAGCGACAACGACAACAACGAGTCGAATCGAATCAAATTCGCAAACATTTTGCAACGCACATACACAAAGCGAAAACAGCAGAGGGAGGCGACAACAACAACAACAACCACAATTGCGCCAACAGAAGCAGCAACATCAGCATCGAACACAAACAAACACACAAGCCTAGTCGCGCAGAGCACTCTTTTGTCGTACATAAGCGAGCAACCGCAACGTCGCGTCACAAGAGTAGGCTACAACACCAAAAACAATTTCAGTTCAGTCGGTTAGTTGATTAAATTCGCTTCGTTTGTACGTTTGCCTATTTTACCTTGGTCGGCCGGTTGTCGGTTGCTTGTGCTCTCCATACCAACAAACGCCAAAACACAGAAGAGGAGCTGAGCTCTCCCTCCGACCGACATTTATCCACTTCCATCTATTCATCCATCCATCCATCCATCCAACCAAACAACCGTCTGACAGACAGTGCTGTGTGAGTAACGTGACGTGTTGGCTGTCGGTGTTGTGCTCCGTACTCACAGTGTGCAAAAAACTAAATAAATACAGAAGCAAAAAAACACATAAACAAAATCCAAACAAACATGAAGTGGTGGTGTGTGCGAAAACAATAACAGAAACGAAAAAAAAAAAAAAAAAAATACTAAAACCGAAGCATATGCTCGTGCAAAATATGTATATAAATTAAATTTAACAACAATCAGCAAATTAACGGACGGCAATACGATAGATAACAAGCGAGCAAGTAAGCAAGCAAGGCGAGAACCGACCGGCATTGTCGTCGTCGTCCACACCGGTTGTTGCTCCATTGAAGAATAAACGAAAATCGTATAAAGCAAAATAGTCGAAACGCTTTTGTGCTGAGTAATTTGAAAATTTTGTTGTGTTGTCATCGTTATCGTCGTGTCGTGTTGTGTTCGATTCAAGCCGAGCGAGCAGCTGTGCCGGTCTCTCGTTTTGTTTGATAGGTTCGTGCTTTTAAATCAGCTGTTTTTGCTGCTGGCTGCGAGAGTGCAAAACTAAGTAGACTCTCTTCGTATGTTGCCAGCTTCGTGCGGCGGTGCAGCGACGACGGTTGCGTTGTTGACATCGTCGGACGTTTTCGTTGCAACATCTTCGTCGCTGCAACAGCAACAGCAGCCGCAGTCTTCCTCGTTATTATCTACGCCACCCAAAAAAATAACTTCGGAAATGGTCGTGGTTGCAGCGACAACAGCAACAACAAAAAAACAACCGCGTAAACGGAGCACATCAACAACTCCCGCTGCGTTGGCCACAACGATAACAACAACAGCAACGAAACGCATTAGAAAATTATCTGAGAGAGTGAGTGTGATAAATATTGTTTGTTTTACTGCAAATTACGATTGTACTGCTCTTAAGGAGCAGCAATTTAAATTGTGTCTGTCCGTCTGTCCAGCTCTTAAAAGTTTAAAAGCGCAAACTTTGTAGAGTGGGCGAGAGCGGAAATCGTTAAATGTGAACGCACGTGCTTGATATTAAAATAATTGTGAGAGAGAGAGACAGACATGCAGGCAGGCAGGCAGGCAGGCTGGCTCTTTGATTTTATTTTAGTACATAATAAATAATTGTGTGTGTGTATACTTGTCTTGTGATTTTTTTCTGCGATACAAATTTGTTTTTGTTTTATTTTATTTTTTGACATTAACTAAATCAATATGGAGCAAATATGCAAATGACAGTAAATATTTTTCTTTTCTTTAGACAGACTTTGTGTATGTTCAAAAATAAATATGTTGCAGTTAAGAAAATAAATATTTACACCTTAAATATTTATCTTCTATAAAAAAAAAACGTTCGGCAATAGTGAACATTTTTTTTTTAAGAAAATAATTACATTAAAAAAAGTTTTCATATTTGTCCCTAAAAAGTATATAAAATAAAAGCTAACAAACTTGGTTTGATATAAAATCATTTAAAATCGGTATCTGCATAAAAAACAAAAAAATTAATATTTTTCGTTAATTTAATTAGCGAATAAATCAAACGTGTCACTTTTTAATTGAATCGAAAATGAACGAAAGAGAAAAGCCACCCGAAAGCAATTAACGACGCGACGAATCCAATACTTTTTTTATCTACACTTCATTGCAAGAGTTTCTCATTTTTGTTTAAGTTTTGTTTTTACTATTTAACCAAATTGCAATAATCCACAAAGCCCCACATTCAAAACGCCAACCAAAACAAAAAGTGTGATAAATAACAGCGCCAACAACACTTGAAAAGGCACCAATCGCACACAAAACAAGAAGAAGCACAACGAAATAAAATTTAAAAAATTCCACAGCAACAAACACGAAGCTTGTACACAACACACAACAACAACACTCAAATTTCTCATACTCATCGAGCACAAAAAAATAAATTTCTTTTAAGTGTTTATGTGTGTTTGATACGAGCGAGCGCTCATCTGTCTCTTTGCGTGCCTGTGTGTGTTTGTGCTAAAAATAAGTGGGGAATGAAAATGAAAATTTGCGTGACGTTACGTGACGTCTCTCGACCTTGACTCATCGACGTGAACTGTAAAACTGCGCGGCGTTGCGATACGATGCTACGACAGCCATAGCTCAGCGTCGTTCTTCGAGTTGTAAAGTAGTTTCGTTTGTTAGTTCGTGTTCGTAGACGACTACGTTCGAGGTTGCAATCGAACCGCGATGGAGACAACATTAATAAAACAGTTGCACCTCAGAGACAAGGCGTGATTTCTCATTTATAATTTCTTGTCTTGTGGTTGTTGATTTTTTTGTTGGAAATGCATTTCGTTGGTCTGTTTTTTTGTTGATATTTTTGAAGAGGGGAAAAGTGTGGAGTAATATTATTTAAATTAAATAAAAAAAAAATAGTAGGAATATATTTCATATATGAATATGTATTCAGATCGAAGTTTTGTGCTTGCTTAAGTTTGTTTCACAAATAGTTTAAAAATTTTAAATACTTTATGAAGTTATGTTTTGAATAAGAATTGCGCTTTTCAAATTAATACGACTGATACAAAAAAAAAAGTTATTGCCGCAGTAAATTTAAATTTGTTGTCTTTAGTAAATATTAAAGAAAGAAAATAAACAAAGCACAATTTAATTTTGGAAATACGAGAGCGAACGAGAGAAACCGCATGAAAATATTAATTGAGAACAAGAAAAAAGTAGTGTGTGAGAGTTTTAATGGTGTAGTAGGTGAGAACCAAGAATGAGTTGATAAAAAAGAAACAACATGAGAAAGAGATGTACCTAAGAACGTCAGAGTGTGGCAAATGCGCGTTCTGTCGCAGTGAGAGTGAGAAAACAGTGTTGCTTCTTTGTATAAAGTTTGTAACTAGCAAAGAAAATTTTGCGAGCTTATTACTAAGTAAATCGATTCATTTGCATTAATTTTTTTCGTTTAATGTAATTGTAAATCATTTAAACTTTAAGAAACGAAACAAATTGACAAATATGTATTTGACTTATAAAGGTAATTTTTATCTATCCCTTAAGTAGTTTCATTTCCCCCCTCGACGAACAGATATACATACATATCTACAGAAAAGAGATACATACACATAACGATGACAGACAGAGTGAGCACACTTATATACCTACAACAAACTCCAACAAGAACAACAACACTGCATTAATTGTTTGAACAAATTTTTCTTCCTTCCTTTTACACTAATCGCTCGCAAATCGCACACAGTTCGTTCGTCTCTGCGAGAGTCACAAAGTGAAGTGTAAACTAAACGAAAGAAAAGACCGAAGAAAATTCCCAATTAAATTTTCGAAAAACCGTCCGTGCGAGTAGTAAAAATGGATATAAATTTTATTTCGGAACGAAAATAGTTGTGCGAAAGTGTTTGACCTCGACTAAAGTGTAACTTTCACGCTTTAAATTATCGCAAATTGCAAAAAATTTACAGCGTAAATTTAATTAAAAAAAACTAACGAAAAAAAAACGATTTTTTTAATTTTCGGCCAGCCGACGACGACGAGACAACTATGACGAAGTGAAAAAAAAACGAACGAACAAAACGAATTGTCGTGTTCGTGGACGACGACGACGATGAAAAAACAGACGTATGAAGAAGGAAACGAGTGAAAGAAAATTTATCAAAACCAACAAAAAATAAGCTATCGGATTAATTTTCGCAAATGAAAATGTATAGAAGGAAAACCTACTTTGTCATAAACGCCTTCCTCTCGTTCATAATTCGCATCTACCATCCTTCAACTCGACATTTTTGGCAAATTTCTCTAATTTAGTGTGAAAATTGGAAAAATTCATTTTAATTTAGAAGTGTTTCGAAGAAGATTTTTTTTGGCTGCACAAAAAGGAATTTTGAAATTGGCACAAAAAAATATAGAAGAAAATGCGGCATTTAAAAAAGGTGATCATTTAATTTGGAATTTCAGTTAGAATAATTAATTGTTTTTTTAAAAAATTAGCAATTTCAATTTAAAATCTAATTCAGCGCTGCAAGAATGGATAAAAATTAAATTGAAAAAGCCATCAATTCGCCGACGACCGACGGTAGCCATTTTTATTTTTTCTCGCCCTGCTTTTGTGACATTTTTCGTTCTGCTCTTTCGCTACTCGCGCTCTCTGTTAGTTCATATCCGCTCTCTCGTTATTTTATTCACCACACTTTGACATTCTTCGATATCTCACGGTTTTTTTGATTTCAGTGTTGTAAAACAATTTAATTGGCTTGTTATCGATAAAAAATTTTAAAAGGAAAAAAAAAAAATATCAAAAATAAATTATGTAGATCGTTAAAGTTTGAGTTAATCAAATATTAATTAATACTAGCAATTGATTTTAATAAAAAATCAAAATTTTAAAATATCGATTACTAAAAAATTGTTTTTTTTTTAATTCAATTGCAGATGTCCGCCGGCGCTCAATTGCAGATGGCACCACAGACGACGTCGACCATAAGCCATCATCATCAGACACAGCCACAGCACCACTTTGCAACGCATATTAATCAGCAGCAGCAGCCGCAACAGGCACAGCAGCAACCACAAACGCAGCAACACTTGTCACAGCAGCAGCAACTACAGCCGCATCTGCAACAACAGCATCAGTTGCAACTGCAGCAACAACAGCAAAATCTGCTGCAGCATCATACGCAGCAACAACCCTCGCTGCATTCACTTGCCAACCACCATCATCAGCAGCAACAACAGCAGCAGCCACCACATCAGTTGCAACCACCGCCGCCACATCAGCTTCCGCCGCCGCAACAGCAGCAGACGCACAGCGGCGGTCATAGCAGCAACCCCGACTCGAATATGAGCACAGGATCCTCGCATAGCGAAAAAGATGTTTCAGATATGTTAGCGGCAGCGGCAGCAGCAGCAGCAGCGGGTCAAATCGGCGCACTTGGACTCTCCTCAAACAATAACGGCGGCGGTGTACTCTCAGACGGCGGCGTCATGATGGGCGGCCAACAGCAGCAACAGGCCCCTCCGCAGCACAACTCCAGCGGACGCATTGAAAAATTGCCGCGCACTCCCACTGAACGTAAGCGCAAACGAAAAATGGCAACCACACATACTGACGACAGTGGAGGCGCTGGTAGTGGCGGCAACGGCAGCGGCCAGAATGCCAGTGGCGCTACCATTCAAACAAAATCTTCAAAAGCTACTAGCAGTTTGGGTTTTGGCAACGCTGGTAACGCCCCACTGGGCAAGACAAATCTAACATTAAATATTGGCGGTCCGCAACAGCAGCAAGAGCGTCTGCATCAGCCTGGTGGCAAAAATGCGCGCCTAATGCCGCCCGGTAGCAGCAGTGACAGTAAAAAGATTAATGAATATTTTAATAAGCACAGCGTTGTGACGTCTGGCGGCGTCACAACAAACAGTCCCATGCGGCAACATTCGACGGGCGCCAAAAGCCCATCTGCGGGTGCTGCGGGCGTACAACAACCGCAACCCGTACAAGCGCAAACTGCGCAGGGAGGTGTTGTCACTGGCGCACCCGGCGGAGCTTATCCCATGTATCCACCTAGTCCACAGCTTAATGCAGCAGGAGGCGTGCAGACGCCGACATCACAGCCGCAAGCGCCGCCAGACTTTCACTACAGCAGCGTAGTAGCAGTGTCTGCAGCGGTTAATGCTGGCGGTAACAATAAACCGCGCACGCAACAAGCTTCCAACTCAATGGTTCCTCCTTCGATGGGCGGCGTCGTTTTGCCGCTGGGCAATATGCTCGGTGTTGCGCCAACGCAATCTAATATGTCCACACAGCAGCAGCAACAAGTACAACAACAGCAACAACAGTTGCCAGCGGTTGTTACATCCGTTGCTGGGGGTAATGTGGGTGCAACATCAGTTTCGGCGCAGGTCGTCACCTCGCAACAGCAGCAGCAGCAACTTGCAGCGCTGCAGCATTCCGCTGCCGCAGGCATGATGGTGGTAACCACAGCCGGCGGCATACCGACGGGCGGCGTTAGTGCGTTGTCCACTCTACCACCCGCCATTGCGACATTTGCGCGCGCTACACAAACCGAGCTATCAACGCACGAACTGCAGGAGCGCGACGCCGAATTGGACGCGTCCAAGTCGAAGCTCGACGAGATGACAAGACTGTCCGATGAGCAAAAGTGCCAGCTCGTCGCTCACCAGAAGCTGATCGATCAGCACAAGTCGCACATTGCCAAGTGCATCGACGTCGTCAAGAAACTGCTTAAGGAGAAGAGTAGCATCGAAAAAAAGGAGGCGCGACAAAAATGCATGCAGAATCGTCTGCGGCTGGGGCAGTTTGTGACGCAGCGCGTTGGCGCCACATTCCAGGAGAACTGGACTGACGGTTATGCCTTTCAAGAGCTCAGTCGTCGGCAAGAAGAGATTTCGGCCGAACGCGAAGAGATCGATCGTCAGAAGAAGCAGTTGATGAAAAAACGGCCGGCCGAATCGGGACGCGGCAAGCGAAACAATGCCGCAGCGGCTAACAACAATTCCAATTCGAATGATTCGTCGACGCCAAATGCCGCCAGTGGCGGCGCCTGTGATCGTTTAACGGGCGGTGCTAGTGCTGCCGATAGCGGAATCGGTGGCGGCGGCAGTGGCGTTGGCGGTTCAATTTCCGGCAATGCGGGTAATGCCACCGGCTCTGGCCCCACGGGACGCGGCCTCTCGCGTTCCAATTCCACGCAAGCAGCGCAACAGTTGCTGCACAATGGTGGCGGCGGAGGCGCTGGTGGCACTGCCAATTCGGCGGCCAGTGGTGTTGGAGATCGTTTATCGGATCGTGGTGGTGGCGGCGGGGGTGGTGGTAATGTCGCCGGCTCAGTCGCTGGTTCGGGACGCGGTGATAATTCTGGCAGCGGCAGCGATTCAGCCACGTTCCTTAAACCCGATCCCGTCTCGGGCGCATACACCGCGCAAGAGTACTACGAGTACGATGAGATACTAAAGCTGCGGCAAAATGCGCTCAAAAAGGAAGATGCCGATCTGCAGCTCGAAATGGAGAAATTGGAACGCGAACGCAATCTGCACATACGCGAACTGAAGCGAATACTCAACGAGGATCAGTCGCGCTTTAATAATCATCCAGTTCTTAACGAGCGCTATCTGCTGTTGATGCTGCTCGGCAAGGGCGGCTTTTCCGAGGTGCACAAGGCGTTCGATCTGAAGGAACAGCGCTATGTGGCGTGCAAGGTGCATCAGCTGAACAAGGACTGGAAAGAGGACAAGAAGGCCAACTACATCAAGTGAGTTTAAATTTTGGTGCGGTGGGAAAGAAGAAATTGTTTAATTAAATTGAAACAGTTTTTGTCTTTATAAAAAATAAATTTTAAACATATTTTTTTTGCCTGTCTTTAGACACGCCCTCCGGGAGTACAACATTCACAAGGCGCTCGATCATCCTCGGGTCGTGAAGCTGTACGATGTCTTCGAAATAGATGCCAATTCCTTCTGCACAGTGCTCGAGTACTGCGATGGACACGATTTGGACTTTTACCTAAAGCAGCACAAGACCATACCGGAGCGCGAGGCGCGTTCAATCATTATGCAGGTCCGTTACGTGCAGCAATTTTAAACTATTGCAGAATATCCATTTAATATTTTTGTAATTATATTAATTTTGTTTTTATTACTATTTCAGGTTGTTTCGGCGCTTAAGTACTTGAATGAGATTAAACCGCCCGTCATTCATTACGATCTTAAGCCGGGCAATATTTTGCTCACTGAGGGTAATGTTTGTGGCGAAATAAAAATCACCGATTTTGGACTGTCGAAAGTGATGGACGATGAAAACTATAATCCAGATCATGGCATGGATCTGACATCACAAGGCGCTGGAACCTATTGGTGAGTATGTGTGGGGACAAGGCTAAGTTTGCGTACTACACAAAAGTGCATTTATTTCGATTTATTTTCTTAAGTTGTTCAAGTTTTGAAAATTAACTCATTAAATTATAACGAGAAATTGAAAAGGGCGGCCTTTCGAAAGTCAGTGGCATAACTTTTCGTTTAATTTCAATTATCATTTGTTTCTGAATATATAAATAAAATATTTTAAAAATTGTACATTCTGTAAGAATTCATTTCTAACTTGTTTTTCTATAATTCACGCAGGTATTTGCCGCCCGAGTGCTTTGTCGTCGGCAAGAATCCTCCAAAAATCTCTTCGAAAGTGGATGTCTGGAGTGTGGGCGTCATTTTTTATCAATGCTTGTACGGCAAAAAGCCATTCGGCCATAATCAATCACAAGCGACCATACTCGAAGAAAATACCATTCTCAAAGCCACTGAGGTACAATTCTCCAATAAGCCGACTGTCTCCAATGAAGCCAAGGTAAGTGCTGGGAATAATTTCAAAGGATTATTTTTTAATTTAATTCACATTAAAAAGAAAGTTATTCAAAATAAAAATCTTTTTCTCATTCGGCAGAGTTTCATTCGCGGTTGTTTGGCCTATCGCAAAGAGGATCGCATGGACGTTTTTGCGCTGGCGCGGCACGAATACATTCAACCGCCGATTCCAAAACATGGTCGGCAATCGCTGACGGCACAACAACAGCAGCAACAACAACAGCAGCAGCAACAACAGCAGCAACAGCAATCGTCAACATCGCAAGCGAATTCGGCGGGGCAGACATCCTTTTCAGCGGGCATGTTTGGGAATTTAAATCAATCAAGCTCATCCTAGCTGCAAACGAAACGTAATTCCAATTCCTAATTGCTAATGCTGATCGCATCAACTGGGGGCAGCAGCAGTAATCAACAACAACAGCAACAACTGAACAACAGCAATAACAACAACAACAGTTCACAGAAATACGCCCACGAACACGCCCGCAACAAAAACAATAACAATAACTACAACAATAGAGAACAATTTACGACAAGTAAACAAAGTCGCAGCAGTGCCAGCACCACAGAAACGCAACAATTCGATACAATAATTGAAAGTAAAATCTACCAAGCGCCGCGCAACACTGACAACCCAAAGTCACAACCGTTAGCCAACTGCGTTAGCAATAAACAGGCAAAAAGACGTGGCAATCGTGCGAAAACTTTGGCCGCAACAGGAGCAAATTCAAAACATTTACCTAAAAAATTGCGAATTACACGAAATACTGCCGACACCGCTGCCAATGTTGCAATGCAGAAATTCTGCAGCAGCAGTGGTGGTGGCCATAGTCCAGAGGCGCAAAATGATAACTGTACTTTGCATACGCTTGGTTTGGGTATCGTTGGTCTTGGCGGCCAATATCAAAATAATAACTTCTCAAACACTACGCAACAGAATCGAAATGTAATTAACAATATCTTCAACACTGCCGACATGAATAAAATCAAATGAAGGGCGAGCGTTGCGTGTCGTGTCGTGTTGTGGCTGAACGACGCATTGTCGTTAGCCGTTAGCGACGACAGTTGGCGGCGCTGCTGTTTAAAAGTCGAAATATGGCGCCTACAAGGAGCGCAACTAAACGCGCGCAAAATAATGTTAAATGTGATAAAATGCTTGAATTGAATTCGAATTCGAGATTTAATTGGATGACCAGAATCAGACAACATCAACAAACACTATTGACGATGATTGATAATGATGATGATGATGATGATGATAATTGTGATGATGATGCAAATGAATAATCGAGTTGTTGATATGATAACGTATAAGTGGAGTGAGGGGCATACATGAAAAAGACGAAGTAAAAGAAAAATAACAGGAAAGATCGCGTGAATTTTTTTAATTAAAAAACAAAAAACTATGTTGAGCAGTAGAAAAAAACAATAGGGAAGGCGCGCGCGCAATTTGTGCGTTGATTTGCATGCATTTTCGATTAAAAAAAAGACTCGTGTCAGCGATTGTCAAAAATAGTATCCGCTAAAAGTTAGAATACCTTCGGTTTACTGTAAAGAATTCCAGAAACTTTGCCTGCTTCCTACTGATCTTTTTTGACGATTTTTTGTTGACGTTCATTAGAGCAATTCGACTTAACTGCTTCTTGTTAAGTTTTTAATGAAACTTGTAGCTTTTACTGCACTTAAAGCTTTTAAAATCTGTAAAAGTCTTCAAGCTCAGAAAAGTACTAAGCTAAAAAAGCTTTTGTTTTCGTTACTCTCAGTTAATTATTTTTCAACAGTCTATTTTATTAAAATATTATTAAATCTGATTTGTTGCGTACTCCTTGAGTACTTATCGTTAAAGGCAAAGATTTTGTATTCTAATTTTTCCGGATTTTTTTTTAGTTTTTTTTTGTCTAAGGACTAAGCTAAATTTTATTTTCTATTTTTTTGCATAGTAATTTTATTTTAGTTTTCTGTTGTCATTTACAATTTTATTTTGCATTTGCATGTATTTTTTTAAATCGACATTTTGTTTTCTGTTTAAAGTATTTTTCCAAAATTTGTGACGCATTGTGCAAAAATCGAAAGCAAGAGCAAACCAGCAAGACTAAAATCAAAGAAATGATAACAGAGAGAAACATTTCAAAGAACAGAAACAAAAAACAAAAAAACACATAAAAATACAAAACGAAAAAAATCAATACACATAACCATTATAAATTAAATAATTAAATACAAATAAATGAATATACATGATAAACAAAAAATAAATTGATTAAACATAGTTTTATGCCGTAAGTTTAAAATTTCACCATAAATGTAATGTACTAAAAACAGTAAATAATGTACTAAAAATATAGCAAAACGATTATAGCTGCAAGTTGCGTGCGAAAGGCAAAAAAGCAAAAAAGGAAAACAAAACAAAACAAAGAAATCAACAGAAAAACGCGTAAAAGCAAACAAAAATCAAGAGAAACCGATACCGATAAACAAAAGTAATGAAATTTGGTGTAGAGCAAGTTATATAAGTTCAGATTTCATTGAAATGCGCCTAATTTTTATTACATTATTATTATAATTAATAATTTAATATATAAATATACTATCTTTTAAATATTAATATTATTACTATTAAATAATAAATAATATAAATTTTATTATATATATATATAAATATTAATTTAGTTGATAACTTTATATGATAATTGAAAAAAGTATAAGCAAAATACCATTATATATAAACTAAAACAACAACAACATAAATTTAAATAAATAAAACATAATATAAAAACAATTCAACTTCAATGGTAAATGTTAAAAATGGCCAACCCCCCCCCATAGGCAAACAACAAAACAAAAACAAAAAAAATTCTGCAAAATTAAGATGCAATGCTGCTGCATGAGTATAAAGTAAAACTAAAAACAAAAAAGTTACATACATAAAAAACACGAAAAATACAAAAAAAATAATTGTTCTTATTATTCATTCGCGTAAAAACCGAAAGAAAAAAAATTGCTATAAACGTTGTTTAAGAAAAGCAAATAAAAATCTATGAAAATAAAAAAATTGTAGCTTAGAATTGAAAAGGAAAAACAAAAAGAAGAAGAAGAAAAGTGCAGAAAATGAACGAATGTGCATTCAAAACAAAAAAAAAACAATTTTGATTTTCTTTTTCTCTGTCTCTTTAGTTTGAGCTGTTGTGATTTTTGTTTGTTTATTTGTTGGCAAACAACGATTTCGAGCTCCGAAATTATTTTCGAACTAGAAAATAAATTCGAATTTCGAAATTTAATTGCTACAAAATAAAAAAAAGAAACGCAGCTTTTGTAAATATTTTATTAGAACCTATTTTTTATATTTTTCTCTTTTTTTTTATCAAAACCTCTTAAAAACAAAATTCATAATTTTCGTAAACGATTTTCCTTTTTAGTACTTTAAGTTTTTAGTACCTAAGTTTGTTTGTTTGTGTGCGTTTGGTTTTTTTTTGTAGCTAAGAAGTACGTAAAAGTTGTAGTTGTAAAATGAGAATCAAAAAGTGTACATGTGTGTGTGTGTGCCTGTGTGTTTGAGTTGAAATAATTTTAATGCTTAATTTAATTTAATTTAAATGTTTTCTTTTGCAAAACTAAACAAGAAACTTTCATTATGAAGTTTTGTTTTTCTTTACACTTTCTCTTCTTCGCGCCTGCCTGATTGTATTCATATTCAGTTCAGTGGTTAATTTATGAATTTCGAATTTTCGAGATGATGTTCGAAAATGCCTCTTAACTTTTATTTTTTGCATTTGCTAATCCGTTTGGTTAATTAATTTGATTAATTAATTAATTAATTAGCTTGATAAGCAGTAGCAGAAGCCGTAATTAAAAACAAAAACAAACAACAACAAGAAAACAAAAAAAAAACAAATAATGATGTGTGAAAATATGTATGAGAATTCAAAAAACAAAATTATATAAATATATATATATATTAAAAGTAAATATGTATAAGCGAAATAATAAGCATGCATTACAATTACCAATTACCACATAAAAGAAACAAAAGTAAAAGTAAAAATGAAAATAATTAAAAATGATTAAAAAATAAACGAAAGAAAGAAAATATTTGTTGAGTATTTTATTATTATTACCTATTATTATTATTATTCTAATTATAAATTTAAAATTACAAATTAAAATATATATATTTAAATATATATATCAAATATGAACATAACATAAAAAGATGAAAAATAGTTATTAAAAAAAAGGAAAGCAGCAAAATTATGCATAAAAATTATAAAAGTAAAAATCTTCAAAAGTAAATTTAAATTATAATTACAAAAAGAAATAAAGAAAAAAGAAAACAGAAAACAGAGAGAATGCTATAAAACTTGCTAAAATTTAGATTTAAACTAAAGAAGAAGAAAACAAACAAAAAACAAAACGCAAAGAATGCAAAACAAATTCACACTCCACACAGAAATTACTACTGGGTTAGAAACTAGAATACAAAAAGAAAAAAGAAACAAAAACAAAAAAGCGCAGTGAGCAGCAGCAAAAGCCGCCGCCGCCGCCGCCACTGAAGAAAAATAAAGAAAAGTACATAATGAAAAAATGCGTTATGCTAAAAACTAAATAAACCAATAAATAAATAAATAAATAAGTAAGTTATACTTAAAAATCATGAAAAGAATAAAATTTAAAAACTATTTAAACAAAAATTCCAAAATATCCGTTTTTATTTATGTTCAGTTCGATTTCGGTTTCGGTTTCGATTTCAGTTTCGGTTTCGGTTTGTATTGCAGTTTCATTTTCTCACACGCCACTGTTCAAATTTAATTTGCTTCCGATTCGAATTGGCAATGAAATGCTTTTGATTTTGAGTTTATTTCTTAAAAGCGATTTTCAATTGTCTAATTTTTATGATTTCTCAAAGCAATTGAAAACGAAGTCTCCATTACGTTTTTCAAATTTTATTTTAAATTATATTAAACAATTAAAATATTCGTGTAAGTAATTAATAATTTTTTTGAATTTTCACATTTTTAATTTGGTTTTTTTATATTTATTTTTCAGTTTAATAGCGGAAGTCGTTAACAACAAAAATGATGTGACAAGACGTTATTCTCGACAATGCATCACGTCGACTGAAGTCATTGCCACAACAAACAATTTGTTGCAGTTGGGAAGTTGAATAGAATTATTGGAATTAACCGAATTTGAATCAATAGAATTACCCAAAACTTTCTTTGCCTTTAATAAAGGTTCTGCGAAAAGCAAAGCGCCACGCACGCCTGCCCGCCCGACTTCTTTCGAAGATTTTCTTTTTCTCTTTAGTTCGTTTTTATTTTCTTTGTTTAATTTTGCGTCTCTTCTGCCACTCGAAAAAATTAAAAAAGAAAAAGAAAAAAACTGATGTTTCCAAAGGACCACCAATAAATATTTACAACGAATTTCCTTTTTCATATTCGATTTACTTTATTAACTTTTAACTAAAAAACAGAAAATAACAAATCAAATTAAATCTTGTAAATGCGGCATTTTGTAAATTGATTAAAGAAAGAAACAAACAAACAAACAAAAAACCAAACTTCCATACTACAAAAAATGATTCCAAACAAAAAGTAAATAGCAAAGTAAATTTAAATAAAAGCAAATCAAGAAGAAGAAAAGCAACCCAATCACTAAAAGCCAAAAAGAGAAAGCAAAGCAAAGCAAAGCAAAGCAAAACAAATGAAGTGAATTTAAAGTAATCATTTTTGACACTTTGTAGATGTTTTCTAAAGTTAAATTAAAACCTAACTACATTCCAAAAACGAACACACTAAATCCAAGAACCCAAAAGAGTAAAACAAAAACGAAAAAGAAAAAGAAAACTAATGAAATCCAAATATCAACAAAAAGAAATCCATTAAAAGTTACAATTTTAGTGTGAAATTGCGAAAATAAACCGAAAAAAGAGACTTCTTAATTGTTAAATGTAATTGAAAATTTAAATAACAAAATTTAGTAACCAAATTCACAACAAACAAACCCACACACACACTCACACAAACACACATATACAGAAACACTTACACACACGCAAACATACATATAAATAAATTAAACAATTTTAACTTTTTATTAAAAAACTAAACAAAAGAGAGAACCGAAAAAAATTACTAAAACCAAAAGTTTTTTTCAAAAACGAAAAAATAAGAGTTTTGAAATTAAGAGCAAGTATAAGAATTGAAGAAAGTAAACCATTTGATTATAAATATTTAAACAATTACAAACAAAACCAAAAGAAAGAAAGAAAAAAACAATGTCAAAAACTTTTAGCGAAGCAGAAACATAGTAAAAAAAAAAAAACGTGAGATAGAAGGCAGAGTGGTTAAATTAACATTGCTGGACATAGTGAAACGGAAAAGACAACAAACAGAAAAAGATGAAGAAGAAAAAGAATAAGAAAAAACTTATAAAACACCTTAATTAATTAAACCAAAAAGATAAACAATTAAAATAAAATTTAAAAAAATATGAAAAAAAAAATATTTAAAATAAAGAAAAGTGTTTTCATTTAAACAAACAAGTTTCTATTCAGTGGAATGTTTCGAAACGAAATGAAAAAGCAGCGCGCGGCCGTTAATTCCCAGCAGTTTTGCTCTTGATCGCATCATAGATAGCCTGGGCCACGGTGGCGTCCTCAGCGGCCATGCCTAAAACATTCGAAGTACGTTTAGTCAGAATTTAAGATTATTAAAAAATAAAAAATAAAAGCAAAGCAAAAATATCCTTTTTGAGTTCGAAGATACTCTTCCGAGTATTCATTGAAATGTGGCCAAAACGAGATGTGATACGAATGTAATTTTTAAAATTCAAACATGAGCCTCAAACTTATTATTTATAATACTTTTATGACTTTTAGAAAGAAGTCTTGGAAAGTAAGAAAGATTACAGAAACATCACGGTACATTATCTTTAGGAATATTGTCCTACTCGAGAACCACTGGAGGATACATTTTGTAAATGAGTTTTTGTTTAACATTACTAGTGAAAACGTTCTTAAGAAATAAATTTTCAAATTTGAATAGCAAATATTATGAAGATTTATGCTTTGCTTGGAAATTTCAAACGCATACAAACCCATTGACTGGAAGATGGTGATTCCCTTCACGACGCGTAATTTGTCGGGATGCTTTCGAATCCAATCACCCACTTCGCCCGCAATATTCGCAACAAGACCTTCTAATTCAACGTTTGCACTATCCATTGAGTCAACGTATACGAGTGCTTGATCGTAAATGTCCTGCGCAATTTCACCGAAATGCACTCGACCAGCGCCAACGGCTGCTCTTATCATGGAAAATCAAACTTGAGATTAAAGTTTTATGAAAAAATAAAAAAACACCACTACTCACCGTTAATGTGCACATCGCACTTTACCAACATGTCCGCTTTTACCAGCGCCTCCGCCGAATTTGTGCTCACACAGATGACATCCGCTCCTACGACTGCAGCCCTGACACTTGTCTTGACATGGACACGCGTCACCGGCGACTTTTTACTCAACAATCTAGCCAGTACTGCTGCCTTATATGGTGTACGATTCCATAGATAAATATCGGACACATGAAATGTAGCGCACATTCCGAGCGCATGACTTTCACCTTGAGCGCCACAACCAATGATCGCAACTTTAATGGTATGCGTACCAGGATACAAATCGAGACGAAAAAAGTAAATATGTCTGGTGGCGGCTATGGAAGCAGCCGCAGTGCGCCATGCCGTTATCTGAGTGGCTTCCATGATACACTCCAAATGGCCGGTCGTGGTATTAAAGAGCAAAATGTTTGCCAATATGTTAGGCAACTGCGGAACGTGTTGCTCATTGGCCGGAAATGAGGTGACAAGTTTACAGGCGAGTGCACTGGTTTTGGGTGCCGGTTCATCACCGTCTTCGTCGCTGGATGTGTCTTCAGCTTGTAAGTTACTTTTAATTACTTCATCCAGTTCATAATCGCTCACAAATCCGGGCATAGTAAAAAGCAATTTTCCACTTTCCTTGTCACCTTTAGTTACCGTACGCTGCGGTTGGCTTACGTAGGGTGTGTGCTTAAATCCCTTAACCTTCGCCGATACGGTTACTGCCCTCAAAGCTTCCTCCACCGCTTTTACAGCCATCGGCCAAGTGAGAACCTCACGAACTTGCTCGGCGCTGTAATAAATCGGCGCCGGCACCGTCCACTTTTCTTTTGGCTGCTGCTCCATGATTAAATTTGGATTTGGAAATATTTTTCCAACTTGATCGAAGGCTCATTAAATTAATGTAAGCAAAAAATGGCGATTGTGTTCTTTTATTGTTGCAATTTGATCGTCGCTTTACAACAAAAAAACTGTAAACGCCATTGTGCAGAATAATACGTGAATTATTATGTTACGATATGTAAGCTTAGCTCTACAAAAACTGTACAAATAACTTAATCCATCCTGATTAAAATCACCTAAAAAGTTTTACAATAATTACGGCCATTTCGATTATTCTTAAGCTCTAATATTAATTTGCTTGAGTATAATTTCTGTTTTTAAATTCGTTAAACTTAATCGTAAAAGCCACATACGACATTCATTTAGCGAGCATGCGAAGCGATAATGACGATAAGGTGATATTTATGGTATGAATTGCTCTGATGTGGAGATCAGCTGTTGGCTCGAAATAAAGGTGACCACATGTGCGTAAATTTAAGCAATCGAAATACACACAATCGATAAACACACAAAAATAAATACAAAATAGTGAAAAAATTGTGTTTGGCTATGCCAAAGCTCAAATACCCTACACCATTATACAGTCACGAGATTTAGAGTCACTGGATTGATTTGATAGTGTCTTATGTGTGCTAGTTTACTAATATACTCGTATTCAAATACAAATGCAAAATTTCCGATAGGCTGTTTTCTTTTGATTTTAGAATTTTTCTACTATGAGCTAATATAGAATATATTACATACATATGTATATGCATAAGGTATACAAAATGACTAAGGATTAAAAATTTTAATAAGCAAAAACATGAAAGTTGTGCGCTCCTTATTTTATTCGATTCTTTTTTCTGTTTAGTAATTTCTTATTTTAATTCATTTTTACCACACGAATCTAATGGGTCCAAGTGATCACAAATTAATATTTACAAAGAATTTCACTATTCATATTCAATTTTTTTTTACATTAATTTTCAACTCAAAAACCAAAATAATAACGGGTAAAAGCGGCATTTCGTAAATTTATAAAAATAAACAAAAATTTTCGAAATAGTAGCTGCTTTTAATCATTGGAAGTTTTGCTTTTGAGCGCCTCGATAATAGCTTTGCCTATGGTGGCGTCCTCAGCGGCCATGCCTAAAACATTAAATTTAGGTTTAGTCAGAAAAATGTATAATACAAATATTTCCAAGTCCTAAATCTTGGCGCTCATAAGATGTTACAACATGTTTGGAACAAGAACGTTATTTTTCTCGAAATTACATTTTTTTGGATGTAAAGAATCGAAAATACAAACCCATGGAATGGAAGATGCTGATTCCCCTTTTTGGCCGCTTTGCGGGTTGACGCTTTCGAATCCAAGCACCCACTTCGCCCACAACATTCGCTTGGAGGTGTTTTAATTCAATCATTGCATTTTCCATTGAGTCCACGTATACGAGTGCTTTATCGTAAATTTCCTTCGCGATTTCACCGAAATTTACTCGACCAGCGCCAACGGCTGCGTTTCTCATGGAAAACCAAACTTGAAAGCAGAGGTTTTTATTGGAAAGTTAATGATAATAAAATAACACCTGATTAAAAACGCCTACTGTTAATGTGCACATCCTCCTTCACCAACATATCTGCTGTTATAAATGCGTCCGACGATGGTGTACCCTTACAGATGACATCCGCATCTACGACCGCAGATTCAACAGTTGCCGCGACATGAACATGCGTCACCGGTGACGCTGCTCGCAACAGTTCAGCCAGTGTTTCCGCCTCTTCTTGTGTACGATTCCATAGATAAATATCGGACACTTGAAATGTAGCGCACATTCCCAGCGCATGACTCTCACCCTGAGCGCCACAACCAATGATTGCAACTTTAATGCTATGCGTACCAGGATACAAATCCAGACGCCGAAAGTAAATATATTTAGTTGTGATTATGGAAGCGGCTGTAGTGCGCCACGTCAATGTCTGGGTGGCTTCCATGATGCACTCCAAATGACCGGTCATGGTGTTGAAGAGCAAAATGTTGGCCAAAATGTTGGGCACCTGCGGTACTCGTCTCTCATTGGCTGGAAATGAGGTAACCACCTTACAAGCGAGTGAACAGGTCGTAGACGGAGGATTGCCTTCATCTATGGCGGAATGTAGTTGATAATTTCTCACAAAACTTGGCATAGCAAAGAGCTGGTCTCCATTTCTACTAATGGTTGTCGAACGTTGCGGCTGGCTTACGTGGGCAGCTCTTGCGGGATTTAGCAGCCTTTCTGATACAGCCAATGATCTTAAAGCTTCCTTAACCGCTTGGTTAATCAACGGCCAAGTGAGAACCTCACGAACTTGTTCGGCATTGTAATAAATTGGCGCCGGTGGCGACATTCTTTAAGCTGTGTAATTGAGTTTAGTTTCTCAAATATTTCTCCAACTGATCGTAAAAAAACTGATACAAATAAATTTTTGTTTTCATTTTAAAAATGGCAATTACAATAAAAAATGGCTTTACAACAAAACTGTGCACATTGGGACTTTGTAAAAAAAAGTTGTCTTCTAAAAACAAACGATGCTTAGTTCTTAAAAACGTTATAAATAACTCATTCGATGTTTAAAAAGAATCTACTTACAAGTTTTGCAATGAAATCGAATATTTCCTTTAATATAAACTTTATCAGAAATTCGTTAAACTTTAATTACAAAGTCACATACGACATTATTTGAATAAGCATGCGAAACGCATTGCAAAAAGCAAAAGTGTCGCAGATGGAGATGAATACGCAGTGATATTACTGGAACTCAAACATGGTACAGCACTTCGCACTGATGGCCGATCAGCTGTTTGCGAAAAACAAAGGTAACCATATGTGCGAAAATTTATGCAACCGAAATTGTCCATCTTTAAAAAATGTTGTGAACTTTTGGCGACTTTGACTAACTCGCAAAAGTGACAAAATATCCAAAATTTTTATTTTTTTTTTAATTTTTATACCAGCAAATCTTTTCTTTTTGTTTTCAATTATATTAAAATAACAATAATAAATAATCAATCAAAAATATTAACAATTGAAATATACATTCGAAAAAAAATTTAAAGAAACAGTGGGCCTTCATTTTAATAAATTTAGCATGGTGGTATGTTTCGAAAGAAAATAACTAAAGTACTGCCTCCGAATTATTGGTAGTTTTGTTTTTGATCGCATCATAGATAGCCTGCCCCAAGGTGGCGTCCTCAGCGGCCATGCCTAAAATATTAAAAATAAGGTTTATTAAAAGAAAAAACAGAAAATTACTTTTAGCTAAGCATAATATCGTTAATTGGTGCGAGATTAACGATCGAAAATTCGATTCGTTTTGGGCTAATGATTTCATTACAACGAACACTTTTCGAGATCAAAGTCGATCGCTTTTAATTTTTCCATTTCGCTCGTTTACGACCAGAACGTCGTTTCTTAAAATTTAATATTTAGCGATATTATGCTTTGATGGGAAAATGTAAACGCTTACAAACCGATGGAATGGAAGATGCTGATACCATTGTTGCGCTTTGCGGGTGGAAATCTTCGTATCAACGTGCCCACTACTTCGACAACTTTAACTTTTAGGTATTCACGTTCAGTATTTACCTTATCCGCGGAGTCGACGTATATTAATGCCTTCTCGTAAATCTCTCGCGCGATTTCAAAGGGATGCACCCGACCATAGCCAATGGCACCACTTTTCACAGAAAAAAATACTTGAGATCGAAGTTTAATGCCAAAGAAAAGTTAAACAAAAATCACCAACTCTAATTTCCACTACCTACCGTTAATGTGTGCGTTGCTCTTCAACATGTCCGCTTTTATCACAACCTGCTTCGGCGAACTTGTTGCGCTCTTACAGATGACATCGGCTTCAGCGACTGCAGTCCTGACACTTGCCGTGATATGAACAATCGTATTCGGCGCCGCTTCACACACCAATGCAGCCAATGCTTTTGCCTTTTCAGGTCTACGACTAAAGAGATAAATATCGGTCACTCGGAAGGTTGCGCACATTCCCAACGCATGGATCCCACCCTGACCGCCACAACCAATGATTGCAACTTTAATTTTATGCTTGCGCTCATCCAAACGAAGACGCCAAAAGTAAACATATTTGGTTGCGATTATGGAAGCGGCCGCAGTGCGCCATGCCGTTATCTGGGTCGCTTCCATGATGCACTCCAAATGACCGGTCGTGGTGTTGAAGAGCAAAATGTTTGCCAAAATGTTGGGCACTTGCGGTCCGCGTTCCATAATGGGCGGAAATGAGGTAACCACCTTTGTGGCGAGCGTTTTGGTCGATGGTTTCGCTCCTTCAATTACTCCGCCGCCTGCATTTATGTTTTCGAGACAATAATTGCTCACATAACCGGACATTCCGAAGAGCTGTTCTCCATTTCTACTAATGACTTCCGAACGTTGCGTTTGGCTAACGTAGGGAGAACTGAATTGATTTATCAGCTTGCTCGTTATGAACGATGCCCACATTGCTTCCTCGACCGCTTTGTTAACCATCGACCAAGTGAGAACCTCTCGAACTTGCTCCGAGCTGTAGTAAATTGGTGGCGGTACCGTCCATTTTTCTTCTCGATTCTCCATGATTTAATTTAGGTTTGCAAATATTTGTTTCCAATTTAATCGACCACTCATAAAAATAATATTAGCAAAAAATGGCGATTATGATTTTTTTTTAAAAGATAATTTTCACATCGCTTTATAGGGAAAAAACTGTAAACGCCATTAACAAAAATAAATGGCTTATTACATTAAAAATGTGCATCTTTAAAAAGCTTAGTTCTACAAAGACTTAATAAATAGCTTAATCTACTTTAAAAGAAAAAAAAAACAACTTACAAGTTCAGCAGTAATTATAAATATTTTGATTTTCTTTTGAGTTCTAATTAAAATTAGCTCGAATCTTCTTTTATTTGTGGAAAATCATTGTTAAACTTTTATTGCAAAAGTGACATACGACATTCATTCAATGATCATGCAAAGCGATATTTACGATAAGGTGATATTACTGGCATGTTATGTATCGCAATGACGACCGACGTGGAGATCAGCTGTTCGCAAATTGTTCCTAAATTTGCTAATACTGTTTGACTATTTTTTAAATTTATTTTGCGCTCCACGAGCGCTATACCCTTGAATAAAGTTCGATTCGCTCACTCCGCTCTGCTCTGTCTACTTAAAATTTAGCATAAAAAGTGGTAATTTACCATTATACATTGTCGAAACAACACTTTCTAAGGTAACATGTTGCAAAAATTGTTAAATTAACATTGAGTCTCAGTGGGCAAACATTTGCTGCTGTCAAATATGGTCAGAATATTTGAAAGTTTTTATCTGGCAACTCAACATAATAGTTAACACTAAAAAATATATACAATTTAAAATATGTTCATCATTCAAAAATTAACCTTGAAAACTGTTAATTTAATGTCAATTTTAAATTTTTAGTCAGTTAAATTAATGTCAGATCAATTAACTTTATTTTGAAATGAGTTTTATACAGTTTTTTCAATGTATTATAATTAATAAAAGGAACGTTGTTTCAGCTTCCCTATTCTGTCCTTAATAAAACTTCATTCACATAAAATAGTCGAAATTCAAATTCAAAAAACTTTTTCAAATAATTTCACTTTGAAAAGAAAAAAATTGCAGTCGAAGTTGAATTTGAAGTTAAGTTGTCAGTTGTCGTTTTCACCAAAAGAAAAGAAAAAATCAAATAAAAGTAAAATAAAGAAAAGAAAAGGAAAATCGCGAGAAATATGAAAATATAAATTTCAATGGCATTGTCTGTCCGCCTGTCTGTGCCAACTGTTGCGGCTGACATTTTGCGGCATACACGAACAAACCGCAGCAGCAGCTTTTTTCAAATTCCCTTTTTCCGTTTGCACCCAATTTCACACAAGCAGAAAAAACTCAAAACTCACTCGTGTATACTCCGTTTCAGATCAATAATTACACTTAAGTTTTTTTAGTTTTTAAATTTTAGTTAAAAATAGGAGTACTTATGATCACAAGTATTTGAAGTGGAAGCGTTTCGCACAATTTTAACGGATTTTTATTTAATACTTCATAGATTCTTAAGCCTTTGTCGCCTAGTACTCCTATTAACGGACAAGTGTACCGATGTTTAAATATATTTATAATAGACAAAAACTTCAATTAATAATATGGCTATATAAATTCAAGGTGCACTGTTGGTTTGATACAGCTGTGCCTAGTAATGGCAAAAATAAAATACGAGTGTATAAAAAATATGAAAATAAAAAATGAATAACGAATTTGATATTCATTTTGAGATATTCTCTAATGAGAAGTGGGAGGCAGCTGCCATCGTCTCGCTGACTGCTCTAAATTTCACAAAGTGGCATGTGGCATGTGTGCGGCAAGCAATAACGACGCAGCAGCGCCTGCGCAGAAAGTGAAAAGTGAATTCGAATTTGATTTCTTTACTCGCGGTCTTGTCAAATTAATTTATGGCTTATTGTGCTGTGCCGCGCCGTGCTTTGCCGGTGACTGTGCCCGGAGATGAATGCTGGCAGTGATAAGAGCATCCGATGACAGGCAGGCAGGCGAGCAGCTCCCACGAAGGCGTGTGCGACTCCATACATGCATGCGGGTAAAATTCAAATTTTGGCATAGTTTTTTTCTATTTGTAATAGCGAAACCAACAAAAATTAAAACAACAACAACAACAAAAAATGCCTGAACTTGGATTTTCTAGTGCGAATCGGTCTCTTACGACCTTTCTGCGAATGCGAATGCAAATGTACTTTGGCTTTCTTTTTCTGCGACGGCGGCGGCGGCGTGTGGCAGTTGCAATTTGCAACAATGGCTTTTACGCCTTTTCAGCTTATTTTCTTATAGACGCTTGCTAACGAGTAAATGTCGCATTATGCACGGGCACGGATGTACTCAATCTTCTGGTGGCGCAAATAAATCATAAAAAGCAACACAAAAAAATTTGAAATAAAAAAATCAAAACTAAATCTTAATTGCCTTAAATTAACAAACGCTTGAGGCATGCGACTGCTGCACTCGTTGGCAATGCAATGAAATTTGGTTGCCGACATAACAACAACAACAACTACAACAATAACAGCACAGTGCCACTGCCACACCTTGCAGAAATTACTCATACGCTGCTGCTCAGCATACTAAAGACCCGTTCGATCGATCCAATTCAGCGCTGCCGCCACAAAAAAAGGTTCTATTGTTGTTGTTATTGTTGTGATTCGAACAAGACCATTAAAATAATATTAGCAAAAAAAAAAGAGAAAAAAATAATACCACCAGCAAACAAAATTTTTAAATGTGAACTAAACGCCACACATTCAAGCAGCACTGCCGCAAGCAGAATCGCAAGCGTTCACTGGTGCCGGTAGCTGAGCGCAAATGACATAAGAAAGAAATTAATCAGCTTTTAATCACTCAATTTTTAGTAGAGTTTTTTGATCATCAATAGATAAAGAGAAAAAGTTGGTCGGAGAATATTGTCACTGCCCTCTCAGAACTGTTGTCAGTTAATCCCTCTGCATAACTTTTAAACTAATTTGAAAAATATTATCATTATGTCAATTGCCATCACTGGTCAATGTTTTATTTAATTTGATCTGTATATACATATATGTATATTTTCTTCTTTAAAAATCTCGTTAAGATGACAAAAGGTAAAGGTAATAAAATAAAAAATAATATAAAAGATCCTCAGGGTACTAAACGCCATATTATAAAAGATAAAAAAGTTTTCACCAATTTTATGGTATTTCATCCGTTGGTATGAAAGCATGTCATCCCACAGCTGCCATTTTATTCCCGCTCGTTTAAACTAGTGTGGAATAGTTGAAGTAAATGCGAACTTGCAAGTAAAAAAGGCGCTTTTTGTTGGTCGGTCGGTTGGTCGCACACATCAATAATCGTACGGTTCTCCCTTTTTTATGTTTAGCCTTTTTTCGTTGACGGCTGCTGGCCCCAATTGCGCTGGTGGTGGCGGCGGCAGTGGTAACAGTTAATATTTGCAGAGGACGCTGCGGCTGCAATGGTTCGTTCGCATTTTGACCTTGCACAGCGTGCTGCCATGTAATAAATTCCAAAATGAACGTTATAAAAACTGTTTGACACTCAACTCCAACTCCAACTCCAGTAATGTGCGGGTGTTCGAGTGTGTGCAGAATTAAAATTTGCAAGTTGAATGGCTGAATGAATGACAAAGCCATCGATTAGGGGGAGTATGGAGAATGGAGTTGGCTAAACACCGATATCATTCAAAATTTTTAGGTGTCACAACCATTTCATGTATCTACGGTGTTAAGTTATAATCCTTATAAATCCTACAACCAAAATCTGATGGTGTTTAGCTAAATCATTCTAAGTCCAATTTAGGTTTTTAAAAGTTCGAAGATGTGAATTTAAAATAATAATAGCATTTAAATTTTGTTGTAACTTTTATATTTAAAGTTGTTAAATATTCGACCAAAAAATACTTTTTCTACGGCATTACCCTATGTTAAGTTGTTGGTTGACTCAACTCAATTGGCTGCGTGCGGCAAATGTTTTGCTTTTAATCAATTTTAATTCAGTTCCCTTATAAAGATTTTTATTAAATTTTTAAATTAAAATTAAAGCTTTAAAACAAAAACAAACATAAATACAATGCGAAAAACATAAAAACTAGAAACGCCGCCGCCTCCTCCACCCACCTTCGCGCGGTGCCCCTCCCAAACGCCGCGACAAAGGCTCAACTCAGGCAGGGCGCACCCATTTTCGTAGCTGAACTGTGCTAAGCTGGAAAAAGGAAAGTTTCGCATTGTGGCGTGGCGTGGCCTGACTTTTGCGTTTGGCTGGCTAGCTGGCTGGCTGGTTGGTTGGTTGGTTGGTTCGCGCGAAATGTGGTTTGTCCTTGGAAACCGTAACGTAACCGAGAGTTTATCTAATGGGTTGACTGCCTGCCTGCCTGACTGCTTCGCCTGCTCAACTGACTGACTGCCACAATTGTGCCGTTATGTTTATATGTTTTTTGTCTGCTGTTGTATTTGTATCAGTATCTGCGTTTCCATGCTTCAAGACCCCAGCCAGCTATTCGATCAATCGCTCGTTTGCTCCCATATGCTAAGTCAACGACAACGACAACGACGTCGACGACGACTTCCGCCTGCGCACTTTGCCCGCGTCGCGAAATGTGCGAGGTGCTAAAATATGAATTACAATAAAAACAACAAAAGCATTAGATACAAAATCAGATACATGCCCGCTTAGTCGCCGCTTATGTATTATAGAATATTTTGCACCATGAATAATTTTTTTGTCTGTTGGTTATTGTTTTTGTTATTTTTTGTTTTGCACTGATTTAAATTGTGCAACATTTATACATGTTTTTTGTTTTGTTGTTGTTGTTGTTGTTGTTGTTGTTGTTGTTGTTGTGTTAATGGTGCCGCCTTATTTGTGGGGAGGTTGTATGTCACGTCTGTAACAACATATTTAACAGTTACTTAAGGCACACAAAGGACTAGTGTGGATATTTTTAGATTAAATTATTTTTATGTAGAAATATCCAAGTACGTTAGGAATTATATAAATTGAAGATTTTGAAGAGGTCTAATTAGTTGCTTATTAATTAATGATTTAATTATGGTTTTTTTATGGAAAAATGAAGGGCTTCTAAAAATATTGCGAACCTAAAAAATATTTTTGCAAACTTTCACATATGCTTTCTAAAAAGTTTATAAAAATATACGGGCACCTGAATAAGTTTGAGACCGGGGAAACTTACACTCTAAAAGACAATACTCAAAAGTTGTTTTTTTATACATTTTTCAAACTGCAAGTAAATTCTTCTTCTTACTTCAAGAGAGTCATAATCGATAAACACCCAAATGAGGAATATTAAATATGCATGCAACGGCTTGGAGAACTTTTGCCTCATTTTTATAAAATAACCTTAATTTGATCCTTTTTGGTTTATATTTCCCCTTTTATTTTCCCTCTTTTATTATTAAAATTTTTCAGCAATAACATTATGGAAATTGAAACCGGAGACATGACCAAAAGTACAAACATATATAATTTATTGTACCCTTATTGTTTTTTTTTACTTAATATAGTATACATACGGATATGTAAATATTCTTAATCTCATGTGAAATATATTTTTAATTTGGAGTTGTTGTCCCCCTCAAGTAAGACATGCCCCTTAAAAATATATCAATAAAAACAACAACACGATTAGTTGTGCCTGTTCTTACCTAAAGAAGCTCAAAAGTATTTTTTGAACTTGAATCTTTGCTCGCCTGTGGTGTGAAACCTAATTCATATGCTCAAACTCCAAAGATTCATATTTCAGATTGCATTCGACCTCAGTTTTTCTTTTTATTTTTTACATAAAGTGAACTTGGAAAATTTTTAAATAAATTTAAAACCGAAAACGTTAAATTGTTAAATTTAATTTAATATTAAGTTAAATGGAGTTTCTACAACAAAAGCAAATTAAGTGAACATAAAAACATAAATCAGTTACGATATGTGGCTACGCCGTTTTGTAAACACCGGAAATAGCCTTGGCTAGTTAATAAAGCTCTATTCGCTAATTGTGACTAAATGTTCTAAGCTAACCAAGTGCTTGCTTCTTCGCCAAAGAATAAGAAAACTAAAGAAGCAATCGCATTTCTTTATATTAACCACACAAAATGCAGCGAACCATGAAAGAGCAGCTTACAGCAAAGCGAAGTACAAGTGCTGCTCACAACTAAAGCTTAAAGCTTTTCTGTTTACACTCAGCTAAGTACAAGTAGGTGCTCTTGTTTAAAAAAAAAACAATGACGTATTTGTTGTCTCCGCAGCCGAGTCTAGCCGAGACATGTTTCCGGCGCGCCTCACTCGGCAACGACTTCTACCATAATTTTTGGCTTCGTCACGTTTGCGCTATCGTGCACGAGTTTTTGTGTGTTGTTACGTCATGGCTCTCTTTTGTTGCGCTTTATGGCTTCGGCTTCTTGCTTTGCGAGGGTATGGCTGAGGTTAGTGTTACACATTTTTGCACCTTTTTTCTGATGTTGCTAGTGTTCTTGTTGTTGTTGTTGTATTAGCTTCTGCAGAATTGCAGCAGCTGTTGCAAACTTGTCTTCGTCTTCGGTTCATATTTTTATCGTTCTCAGTTTTTCTCTCCTCTCGGCTGTTTAAGTCGAGCTCGTGTAATTGAGCGAACCAACGATAGAGCGTAAACCACTGAATATTTGTTGATATAACTGCGCATTAAAGCCAACGAAAAAAAGCTTTCCCGTTCGAATGAGATGATCATTTTTGGTGCGCTCTAGTCAGAGTCGGTGGCGCGAGTGTAAGTGTGGCTTCGGGAGTTAATATCGCACCCGTCGTGACTTATCATTGCAGTAAACAATTGTCTGTCAGCGCATGCACATCTTGCGCTCATGTTCTGCGGGCGTTTCGTTTGACCAAACGAACTTTAACGAATGTTTCAATCGGCAACGGGTTCCTTTGACCATTCTAACAGAGACTTTCAATTCTTTTAACGATAAATAATAAAACGAACTTTTGCGAATGACAACAAAAAATTACATACAAACATATGTGAAAGAGTTTTGAATGCTGCGGTTGTTATTATTTTCGAATTAAAAAAGTGTTAATAATTTACTACGAAGATAAAATACATACAAACGTACAGTTTAAAGTGTTTATTTAATGAAACAAGTCTTGAAATAAAAATAGCGGTGATTAATTTATATAAAATAAATCAAATAAAACAGTGGTTACTTGTGCAATTAAATTGTAAAATCTTAATAAATCAAATCTTTACATTAAAATTAGTTGAGAGCAGTTTGTGTACTTTGTTATTAAAAAAAAAACGTTATAATCCAGATGCAATAAAATATCAACAAAATTTAAACGAACTTAATAAATGTTTTACATTGGAATAACTTCACAATGCAATAAAATTTAAATGACTTCAAATTGTATTGTCACATATTAACAAGTTTGTTGCTTGAGTCTTTCGTATTCGTTTTCATTTTATTTTCATGAATGAATTACTAAATTGTCATCATTTCCGTTTCGTAGTTTCGTTAAGCGTTCTTTCGGTTAGAATAGCTTTAACTGTTCTAGCTGATTTACTTCCGAAACCAGTTATCAAATAAAATAATGTTTATTTTTGTGTTTGTTTTTACAAAAATTGAACTAGCGTTTCCAGTTTGTCCATGTAGTCAAACAAAAAATTTATTTCAGCAATAATTTACTTCGGAAATTGATTTTTTTTTAACTATAATAAAAACAAATTTCATATTTAATAATTTCAACCTTGAGGACAAATATAAAACCTAACATTATAAAGAGTCGAACAATAAAATTGATTTTTTTAACAATATCAATTTAAAGTGAATTTTTAATATAATCTTATTAATTTTTCTTTGTTATATTATATTACGATTATTATTAATTTTTATTTAAAAAATTAAAATACAATACATAATTTTTATAAATGCTTGTAAAATTTATGATCAATTTTAAAATCTTGTTTAAAAAAATGTTTATTTCGCTCTTTTAATTTTAACCACATTTCTGTATTTACTTATTTTAAGGCCGAAACAGTTGAATAAGTTAATTGTTTTCTTTCGGTAATTATATTATTTATATCGTTAAATTTTGAAGAATTTATTGCAAAAGTTAAACGAGAAACCAAATTTCTTAGTAGAAATAATTTGAATATCCACACTTGGCCAAAACCAAAGTATCTCCCAGAAAGTGTCGCTTGCACAGTGCTTGCATAATAAACAAGACCAAAAGACAAATGCAACACATGCAACTGATACGCTCACTCGTGTACGGTTTACGGTGCGGCATGGCCAAGTCTTGCCTTAGGACTGCTTCTTAATTTTTTTGTACATTTTTCGTTGAATTTTTTTGCAATTGCATTTCCATTTCATTGAATTTTGCATGCAGACTGCGCACTGCTTTTGTCTTTAACGAGTAAACATTCGAAACAAAACAAAACAAAGAAAAACATACAAAACATAAAGCAAAAACCAAAACCAAAAACAGTTTAAACAAAATCGCCAAGAAAAAATCAAAAAAATTAAACAGTTAACCAAAACTCACCACGTTAAATTGTTGCAGCGAAATGCATTCGATACGCGAATTTATTTAGAAGCATACCAGCCAACAACTGCAACAACAACAAAAATAAGTTCAGTTTGCGTTGTTGCCCAAGCGCACATTTACGACTTGGCGCACGCGCGCACTCGCGCTCTACAATTGCAACAACAACAAAAACAACAAAACTCAGTAACGCCGAAGTCACTTAAAGCGCCACAAGCAGCAGGAGACACACAAGACGAAGAAGAAGAAATTCCTTCCTTCGGCACAATTCGCTAAGCAAGACAAGCTCAAAAAAAACACACGAAAATATTTCACCCATTCAGGCGGCGACTGGCTGTGTTTTAGCAACAACAACAATAACAACAACAGCAGATATATTACAACAACATTAAAGTAAGCCAAGCGCCGAAATCGGTCCAAAAAGCGAGCGACTCTTTGCGCAAATTTGTACCTTGTCGCAAGTTTGCAATTCACCGTGGCGACTATTGTTTAGCAGCACCAATATAAAAATAACAACAACAAAAACAATAATAACAACAACATCAGCAGCAGCAACATTGGCCATAATTGACGTTGGCAAATATTTGCCTGCTGCACGACGCCCAGTTTTGCAAAATTTCAATCGAATCGAACTTCACTTTAAAACCATTTATTAACATTTTTTTCCATCCAAATTTCTGTCTATGTGTGTGCTTAAATTTTTTTGAATATGCTATTTTTTTTTTGTTGTTGCTAATTTTTAATTTAGTCTAAAGGCGCTTTTTTTTTTGTTGTCCTTATTGCAAAAGTGTAGAAATTAGCTTGGCAAGTGCAGTTTCAAGTGAAATTTGAAAATAACGCCTGTTGGGCTTAAACGAATAGAATTAAATAACGGTAACTGCACAGCAAACGAACAATTTAATTTTATAAACTTTCAATCGAAACGGAGGAAAATTGCGTAGTGGAAATCTGCAACAGTATTTCAGTTGAAGGTGAGTTTCCCTTTATTATTGAACAGTTTTACTTTTTATTATTATTAATTTAAGTCTTTTTAAATTATCCATAAAATTTTCAGAAATTTGAAGAAAAAACTTTTTTTTTTTTTAATTTCTAAGCTTAGCAACAAGCATTTATTGGCAAGTTTGTTGGTTGAATATTGATAAAAAATTGAAATTCGTTATTTTTAATTAAGAGCTTGAAACATGTTTTCAAATCGAGTTGGATAAAATGTCTCCTTTTTGTAATATAACAACATCAACACCAAAAGAAATAGGCTCAACATATTTTATATTGTTGTACAATTTAATATTGTTTGAATACATTTTAATATTTATTTTAAGCAATATCCCTTAAATTTCACTTGAAAGTGTTAAATGGACACGATATAGGAAAATCAAATATCTTTATTATTTAATATTTTTATTTTTGTTGGATTATGTGCTCCTATTAGTTTTTTCTTTTAATATAAATCAAATAAATAAGTTTTCTTGAGACTATTTCAAGATCTGCAGAAGTATTGACAACTTCATATTTCATATAGTAACGAGTTGGTTGTGTTGCTCTTCGAAGACACTTTGACCTATTGAAGGCCTATTGTGATACCAAGAGGAACTAGACCTTACTCCACTTGGGCCTCCCTAAATCATCTTGAGGATTTAATAAACGATATAATATTAGATACCCTAATTTTTTCAATATCTGAATTTCTGCCAAGAGAAATGGATTCGAAAGCATTGAACCTCCTTTTCCTGTATCGAACCTTGCATTCGCACAGGAGCTGTTTAATTGTTTCTTCTTCTGTATATTGGCAACAGTCATCAACCATGAGTATAAACTTTGAAATATTATCCTTACATCTTTGAAAAAGTCTCGACTAAAAATATAACTCGAAAAGACTCTTCAAAAAGAATCTCGAATATTTAACACGTTCGTGTTACTACCGTTTTCTATTTACTAAGCTATAGAAATGAAAAATGTTATCTCGTGAATATTCTTTGTAAAACAGAAAAACATGTGCTCAACTTAAACAACTGCTCTAAAATTTAATAATTAAGTTTTTATTTGAAACTAAAAAAAAACCAAACAAATTAACAACAAAACTACAACAAGTTCATTTGTACAAATGTTTGGCCACTTGGCGGCGCTATTGTTTTTCTGAACTTGAACCGCAGCAAAACAAGATGGACAATGCGCGCACAGCGTGCGCCAACAGCAGCTGGTCGAATCGCCACTGTTGTGGCTGTTACAGTTCTCACGCTTCAATGCAGCACCGCGTCGGCAAGATGCGGTCAAAATAACTGAAAACGAGAAGAAACAAAAAACACTTCCACTCAAACAAATTAATTTTCGATTTCGAAAAATCTTTGCCTTGCCTGTGAATATTTTAATTAATTTTTGATTAATGTTGATGGTTAAATGCAAACTACATCAAGTATTTAGCTGCTTAAAAGCCTTATCCATCAGTCTTTAATGTAATTAGAGGGCATGGCATGAGTTACATTTTTCACAGCAAATACAAATGCAACTAAACAATTTTCGAAAAGAAAAAACGATAAAGTTGCGAATCGTGTGCTTGGACTTAGACTAAAATGTAAAAAAATTTCCACAAGTAATTAAGCGGCGGCAGGAAAAAGGTCATTTTCAGTTTGAGCCGCCGCTGCACAAGGTCAGTTGCCGCCGCTTAGAAAAAAAAAAAATCAAAAAACACAAGAATCCAAATCGCAGTTAAAAGCGAGTTTTATATTTTTTACTTTTTATTGTATTTCTGTAAATTTGTTGTTATTTATTGTTCTTTTGGCCATTTTAAACAATTGGCGCGAAATTTAAGCGCAACTTGCAAATCCAGCGGCAAAATACAAGCACACTAAAAATGAAATATACTAAAAGTTAGCTTGGAACGGGGACGGCGCTTGAACCTTGGCAAGAATTTTTTCGTTTTCGTTTTTATATATATGTACGAGTATATACATATACATATATATGTATATTTTGTTCAACGCTGCCGCCGTTCGCGCTATTCATGCGGCGCATTATGTGTTATTATTAATTGTTGTGCAAGCGTATTGTAAGCGAGTGTTTATAAACAAATTTGGCGCTTATAAACAAAATCGAATGAAACCTGTGCTACACTTGCGCGCACAGCCGCCTCAAGTAATTCCATCAAACGCGGTTTTATTTGTTTGAAAGATTTGTATTTCGTTTCGTTTTGATTTGGTTTGTCTTGCTTTGCTATGCTTTGGTTTGGTTAGTTGTTGTTGTTGGTGCTTGCGCGTTTTTCGAAATCGCGCTTCAATTAGATTTTAATTTCGCGCAGGGAACGCCCTTTTTGCTCAGCTTTGCGCCTGCGTTAAATGTTGCTTTTGTATGTTGTGGCAACGTTTTGAGTTTAATTGTGAAAAATTCGTTACAGATTAAAAGAGTTAATCGCCGTTTTAACCTTGTGCGAATTCGAGCGCTTAATTAGAGCTAGCGATAGGCTTTATTTTGTATTTAATTCTGCAGATTGGATTATTAATCATTTGCATGAGGTTTGCTTTGTTATTAATTGATTTCATGTGGAAGAGAAAAAAAAAAACACACACACAAAACTGAAACAAAAGATTTAAGCAACGAACTTTGGAATTAAATCAGTTATAGACAAGAATACAAAAATGTGTTAATGAAAATTCAGCTGAAGAATGCAATAAAATACCAATCAATTCAATTTACAAGTACAATTGAGCTTTGTAAAATCCAGACATTCACACACGCTAATTGGTGGCTAATTGCGCACGAGTACGTGCAGATATGAGCAAACAAGGGAAAAGTCAATTAACTCAAAAGAAAACAGCCATTCGATACTTTATAAAATGTTGGAATAACTATTCAAAAATCGATCAAAAGAAAATAGTTAAAAAAATTAAAAAAATTGCATCAAAAAAGTAGCAAAAATAAAAATTGCTCTTAATATTAAAAACGAACAGTGCAGGCTTTAAAAGTTATTGGCCATTATTGTCGCGCTTTTCCGACTTTATTTACTTATTTATATTTGTTATTGTTGCTGTTGTTGTTCTGTCTTTTCGTTAGACACCATACTCGTAGATACTAACTGAAATTGTACCTTTCTAACATTATTTGCAAGTCGATGCGGCGTTATGAATATTTCATTTTTTGGTCGTTTGTTTGTGGCTATAAAATTATAAAAAAAATACTTAAAATTTTTTTAATATGAAAATAATCAGAGCGTTTCTGCGCTATTTCAACTTGGTCGCTTGCACAAAAAATTCATTTTTGTTTTTTTTTTGTCTACAACAACATAACGAAATAATTTGTTGTTTTGCTTGATTTTTCGGTTTTTAATTGCAAACGAAATTTGTTGCTTTGATTTTTCTGTTGATTGGATTTTGACGCCCATTTCGACTATTTCAAATGATAATTGCTAAACGTATTTACTCAAAGCAATTTCTGTGCAATAAAAATTTCAAGATTATGTTGCGAACGAAACAAATCCAAAAGATTCATTGCAAAATAATGAAATAAATGCGATAAAAATAAAACTTTTTCGCGCTTAATAAAAATCAAAATCAAAAAACCAAAACTTTGTAATGTCGCAACAAGTATTTCCGTTAATAAAATTGGCTTCCCGCAACGTCTGCGCCATATCAGAAATCTGTAGCCGAAACAATCACAGCATGAGTTGATTTGCGAGGGGGGGTTGAAAGGGGAAACACTTTTGCAATTTAGCTGCGCGAGTTGAGCATGTATTCCAGCAAAAGGATCAAAAGGTTATTTTGTGTTTCTTAGTTTTTATTAATTTTTTGTTGTTTCATTTCTGGCAGGCAGCCACTTTACGCAAACAAAGCACAAAAGCTTCCTGCAACGCCACCGCCCATATTTGGCGTGGAGTGGCATGGCATCTCAAAGAGGCTAAATTCTTGTAATTAATTTGTCATAAACACCGCCACATTTGGCTGTACCAAAAAAATGCTGTTGCATTTAATTTACAATGGCTTGGCACACACCCTGCTCAATGAAAATAACTGCGAAAAGTTTTTGAGTTATCGCATGTTGTGGAGAAGTTATGTGCGCTTTTGTTGTTGGCTGTTGTAAGTCAAATTAAATTGCACACAAATTTTGTAAGCCACAAAAATTGTTTTAAGAATCTATTTGAACAGGTCTAAAGCAAACAACCAGCGACTGTTGTACTAACATGCTCGACATGTTAATACACAAGGCACCGAAATGTTAGGGACAGTCAGACAGACACAACTTTAGAATTGTAATTTAATTTAATTTGCATTGATTTGTTTTTATTTTATGGCATTTCTGTTTTAATTGATTTTTTCTTCTAAACCAAAGAGTTAAGACACAAACTTTTAAGGTTAAAGTTTTACTGCGGTTCAAGTTTAATTGAAAAAAAGAGACAAATAATTTAAATAAAGTAAATTAAATTAAAGTAATGACGAACGATTTATGATGCAAACTTGATTATTAAATTTTTGCCACAGGCAATTTCAATCAAAAGTTTACAAACATAAAAATGAAAAATTATCTCATAATTTGTATATTTGTATAGACTCGTAAACGTGATGTATTGGTTTAAAGTTATTTAAAGTTGACTTTTAAAATATTCGAAATAGTTTAATTAATAATAAATTAATTCATGCTTAATATCAAAGCCAAACAAACAATTTGCTAATGGAAACACATTTAAGTCCAACCTTGCTATTAGCCACAATTATACGCCCACTCGCAAAGAACCTTAAATCAGCCATATATAAAAACAATACAACCACAAAATAATTGATGACATTAGCAAGGCACTTACACCTCCGGTACTTGAGACTATTAAATCATTGTTACTTATTGAATTATCTAACATATTTAAGTACAAAATGTTGTTTGTTGTTACGAAAAGCGTGTTGAGACGGAAAAGGTGCTGGCCTTAAATGTTCATTATTCATTTTCAAAATAAATACTTCACTGAGTACGCGTACGCCACCATGGGGGCGCTTAAATATTGTTTGAATTCCTGCAAGTGGGTTGGTGAAGATGATGATCGATATCGACGCTTTTCAGTAAGAATATTTGTATGCCATTAATCACGCAAATGTTGTTTAGCCAAGTTTAGCCTTGTGGATTTTGTGTGTTTAGATTGAAGGTATTTTTCTGTTTTTTTGCACAAGGTAAGCAGAAGCAGAACAAAACTGCGTGCTAGAACTTTTGCGCAATTGCCGCACTCAACTGTCACGTAACTGCAATTTGATATGCTAAAATGTTTCACATCAAATTGGGCATATCGAATTGTCAGCACAGACTTACTTTACTTACACCTTGAACTGGACAGAGCTGGGCGCGGCGGTACAAAAATCTTGTCACTTCGATTCTCGACAGAATCAAGAATCGTTCAATAAAACCATCAAAACCAACTTAAGCAGCTACAGCCGCGCGATGATCCAATTTGACAGCAACACAAGAGATTTGAATTCATTGCCAACCGCTTAGGAGAGCAATCGCAAATGAACAGTACTTTGTTGCAGGCACCAAAAGACAACAACATTTTGTTTAATTGGTTTTTGTATATTTTATATTTTACTTGATATAAGTAAAATTATAAAAAATCGTGATTGAAGAAGGTGAGCTTGAACAATTTAAGTACTGTGCAACAATAAGATGTTGTAAACCGCACAAGTGCGTCCTTCATCGAAATATTTTCTAACTGAATAGCCACGCGAATGCGTATGCAAAAAACGAATATGCAGAAAATGGCTAGAGTCGCTGTCGTTTGCGGTTGCTGCTACTGCTGCTAGTGGCGATGAGTGGTGACTCCATCGATTGTTGTTATTGTTTTTGACATGCCACCGCATGTGGCTAACACAATGCTGCTGCGAATGCAATTTGCGTTTCGGCATGCCTTTTATTTTTTATTTTTTAGTATTATTTTTATTTGTTTTTGTTCTTAACAATATTTAGTTAGTATTAGAAATAAAATAGTAAAAAATAATTGATTTTTTGTTGTACTATTGCTGTCGTCTGTCTGTCTGTCTGTCTGTCGTCGTCGTCTTTATGCATTGAACTTGGCTGCTGTTTATTGGCAAAGTTTAATCTTTGTTCAAATTGTAGATCGAGGTCTCGGACGTGACATTGCACCTTGAAATTGAAATTGGAATTAAATAATTTGATGTCAGCGTGTGGACTTGACATGGACTTCGTGTTCAGTCAGTTCTGGCAATAATGTTCTACACGTAAACAAATATATTTGAAGTTATTTTCGAGATGAAATATGAATATAAAAAAATATCGTATTTGATTTATGGGGCAACACCCATTGGCAGCAGCAGCAACAGACAACATAGCAGCACAGTACAACACAACACAGCTCCAAACACAGCTTTGAACTACAACAAAATAGCTTAGAACAAAACTGAACGCAATGAAGGCGTTGCGCAGTATTTGAAATTCTTGATAATTATTGCTGCTAATTTGACGTTTGCTTGAAATGGAAAACCTCATTTTATGCCAGTGAAATAAATTGGAAAATTAAGTGGGGGAGATAGCTAGATGTGTGAATGTACATACACTCGTATATGCAAATATCCGCGGCAAGTAAAACACGCCTCTTTGGTACATGATTGGCTTTTGTTATTTATCTAGGTAACTTATTTATCTGAGTTAACTTCTGTCCGAATTCATTTGCCGCGGCTCTAAGTCAATTTTAATTTCCTCTACCGAACCCTGCAATTAAACCAGTGATATATTTAGACATACTTACTTACGAGTATAATTGCTTGCGATAACTAAAGGCTTTATTGCATTTTTGCATTGATCTGGTTATGCTCAATTCACACGGTTGCAAATGTTGATATCCTTCGAAAATTTCAGAGAGTAAAGAACACTTTGGAGCAATGCAACTAATAACATAATAAATTAAAAGATTATTTATTTATAGAATGTTAACAGAAGTAGCATTGCAATTAAATATACACGAAGTTTGTTCTTTGTTGTTTCTAATTTTTTGTTTGTAAAATACTTTTGTGGATTTTGCAGACTAAAATTCTTCTATTATCAATTTTACTTATGAATGTATGAAACCTGATGAAAGCATCTTTGGTCGTAATCGCAGTCCCACATCCTTATTTTTTTATGTAATTGATGCCACAATTTTTATAATTTTGAAAATATTGTAGTATCGTAAAATAAGATAGATTCATTGATTATTGATTTTAACATTGTTTAATTTAAAACAATTTAATGATATACCAAAAATTTAATAAGGAAACATAAAGAAATTTGCCCAATGATGAAAAATTTAGATCTTCTAATAACAATCTTAAGCAGCCTTATAAGGAATGTTTTGTTAAACAACTTTGAAGTTTTTTCTAAGAAACAGTTGAACTTATAAAAACTATTTTTTGTTAGTGTAAACAATTACATGACTAAATTTAATTTAATTTAACAATTTTCTTATAGACATTAAAATTTGAAATATAAATAATGCAAATTTCGTTTTTTGAACTTTACTTCAAAAGTTCTCGAATTAAATTTAAATAAACTATTGAATCTATGAGAATCAAAAAAAAAATCTCTTAAGACTTATATTTCTTTTATATTTTTTCTATAAAAATTAAAATATTAGCATAAAATTCTTTTGTTTTTATGTAAACATTTGAAATTGATTTTTAATATAAATAAGGTCAAATAAATTTATAAGAAAACAGTTTGCAATAATATGTGACAGTTAATATCGTTTTAATTAGTCATAATGTTGTTGACATAAAATAATGCCAACAACATTTATTTGCATTTATACAAGAAAAGAGAAACACAATTATGTATCTTTTTAATTAACACTTGATCACTTTTTATGTTCGATTCTGCCGCGTTTATGCAATAAATTCAATTAAATCGTATTGCTATAAACATTTTTTTTCTCTTATTGGACAATTTGAATTGTCTCGCTTGGACAACAACAACAACACAACTTGCCACTCTATCAAACTCAATTGAAATTTTATGGGCAAACTCTTTTTTCACTATTTTATTTAACCCCTGCACCCGAGCGTGTGTGATGTCCGTCCATTAATCGACGCTGTGATAGTGGCAAATATTAGCATACAATTTATCATGTCACTTGTCGTTTATGTCATTTCGTTGAGTTGTAGATTTGTATCTCAATTTATTGATATGCCACTAGTTGCTGTTATTGTTTATGTTGTTGTTGTTGTTATTTTTGTATCTATGCTATCTGCAGTACAAATCTGTAGATGTAACTGTCGTGTTCTGGTGTTGCGGCGATTGTGTTTTGGTTGTGTTTTTTGTTGTTTTATTTTTTTGTAACATTTCAATTAATTATGTTTAATGTCGAAAATATTTTGAACATAAAATCTGAACTTGCCCTTGTTTAAAAGTTTAGAGGTCATTTGTGCTTACTAATTGTACACTCCCGCAATATAATCGATATAATGGCCTTTTTTCTGCGTTATTGTTTTTTTCTTGTTCTTTGTTGTTTTTGTTTTTGAATTTATTATGTTTCTTGGGGTTATTTGAGGGTGCGGTGGCATTATAGAAAGCAATGTTAAATTAATATTGTTCAAGTGTCGGATTCTAACAAATAAGCATGAGTCATTGTGTGAGTGCAAAAAAAGGTTGAACTTTAAAATACAATCTTTTTGTGATTTTGTGACGCCAGAGGAGTCAACAGTTTTAAATCAAATGAGTAAACATTTTTTAAAAATTTCATTAAAGATTTTCAATAGTGAATCTTTCTGACTGATTTTTGTAAAAAAATTGTTTAAAACAATTCGTTCATAATAAAATTACATGTACATATGTATTAATTTTTCCACAAGTCTAATTTTGTTAAACTCATTTAATCCATTTGTCAAACTAGTACATACATTTTTTTATGACTGTTAAAAGCAAACCCTAACTACCATGAACTCCTCACCTCAATTAAATTCGAATAAACAACAACAACACGAACAACGCTTGATGTTAAGCACATCCATTGACAGTTAATAAATACAAGCGAATTGTTGTAAATGGTCAAAAATTAGACATCGCTTAACTTTGGCTAATTAGTTTGTCTGCTTGTCAATATTATGGAAGGCACAGTTTTTGTTGTTGTTGGTTTTGGTTTACCACCACAAATTTACAATCAAAATTAATATGGCAAATTTATTTAATGCCATCTTTAATGGATGCGCATCCATTTTTAGGTCTTAATGAGTGTCATTAAATATTAACCGTCCATTCGTTTGACGGCGGCTTATCGACAGCAGCTGGCAACTGACAACTGGCGAACTGTGCGGCGTAATTACTTTTTTTTTTATTTCGCTAAAGAGTGTAAATTTAATTAAGCATCTAAATTAGTAGCAGAAGTTGCTTTCTGCGGTTTTTGACTTTTTGAGAATCTGTGGCTTATATTTTTGGCTTATATATTTGAGACGTAAATCTGTCAAAACTGCAAATAAGAATTATGATAATTCTCTTGACAAATTATTGTGATTTCAAATTTTAATGAATATCAGCTTGACTTTGTGAATGTGTTGCAATGCATCTGTGTAGGCCAACACAATGACAGTTTTATGTGCTAACAAAAATATGGCTTAAATCGCAGGCAGCAATGACAAATGCCACAGAAAAATCATTCAATTAAGAACACAGAAAAAACTGAATGAATTCAATATAAGTTCAGTGAAAATTTAAATTTTTGAGTTGGATCGAGCAAAAAATGATTTAAATTAAATGCATTAAAAGCATTTGCAATAACATAATTAATGTTGTACCAAATATAATTTAGTACAATTATTTGACCACAGTTTTTGACAAATTTAGATGGAAAGATTTTTTCGCGTGTAAACATTGTTTACAAATGTCTGAACAAAATGTTCAGCGGTGTTTTAAGCGCTCAAATGCTTGGCTTGAAGTGAAGATACGCATTCGTTGAAAATAAGAAGAAAAAATAGAAACGACAACAGGAAACCGCAACGATAAAAGTTTAACTTTTGAATTGTGCGAGGCTGGCGCAAAAGTGTCATATACAACAATTTAACAAAATCTTTTCGCTTTGTTTAGTTTAGTTTAAAAAAAATAAACAAACAAATTTTTGGCTTTGTGGGAAACTCTTTTGAATGTGTTTTTTTTTATTTGCCGCCAATTGACAGCAACAATTAGATTCCGGCTCAATTGTTGTGCGTACAATTCAACACGTGTTTTTTTTTTTTTTTGGTTGCAATTGTTGTGCCTGATCACTCAACTGCGCCCAATTTATTGAACGCAAGCGGTGATCATGTTCGCGATCACTTCAATAAATATAAATACGCTCATCTACTGTCGAATGGCGGCAACAACAAAACAACAACAATACGAATAGCAATTACATACAAATGTAGTGAAATTACACTTTTAATGACAGCTGGAAATTAGCGAAAGTCACAAGAGCGTCACAGAATTGAATTTGCAAATGTAAATCGATTTTGCAATTGCATAACATAAGTTTGATAAGCGTTGATAAATACCAGATGACAAAAGACCTGAAATAAAATTTGTATAAAATGTATTTGATGTATTTAAATTAAAATTACTTTAAGTTTTTTTATGAAATTCTCCTTGAAATTGTTTAATTTTTTGAAGTTTAGTACTCTGAATTGTTGATTCAGATTTGCCAGATTTCAATATAGTAAAAAAATAACTACTTACCCAGGCGAACATAATTTATTTAATTTTTTAATGTTCGAAAGTTCTTTCAATTTTTGGTTGTATTACTTTGTTTTTTGAAAGTTATTTTGTCTCGATGCAAAAGGACTAATCTGAGTTCTTTCTTTCCTTCTGTCTGATCTTGGCTATTAAAGTTGAAAGTTCTTTCGCTTTATAAGAAGCCGCTCCTGGCTCAGCTAGCAAGAAAAAGAGAATCGAACCATGTGATATCAAAATAGCCCTATACTAGCCTGAGTGTGGCGGCATGCCGACAGCCACTTTAACCTATCCTAACCTAACAAATGCTTTAACTGACATCATCTTCCACCGATTACCTACGAGTATTATATACTTTAACTTGTATCGACTCGTTGCTTATCGCATTACCCAAAACCACGAAAATATAAACAACATTTTCAACACTGCCGCAATTCACTTTCGATTTTTCTCAATTTGCTTTTTGGTTTTGTTTTCGCTTTTCCAATTTCGCTTTTTTTAGCGCGCGCGCGTCTCTCAAGTCGGCCACTTAATTTGCGATTACAACGTTGATATCAGATGAGCGCGGCGCGTGCGCAAAGCCGCGGTTAAGTTCATCGCCCAACAACAACAAAACGATTATAGATGCGCGTGCTGCCATTGTTTTGGATACAAACAAACAATAACAACAGCAACAGAAAAGCGCACGGTTGTTGTGCCAGTGCTAAGCCGGTGCAATTGTATCCGATACGAAGCGGCAAGCAACAACCACTTCCTCAGAGACTAAACACTATGATTGCCGTTGCGGCGGCGATGCTTAGGCCAAAATAATTGTTGCTGTTGCCGTTGCCTTTGTGTTGTTGTGTTGAATGTTGCACGTCATTGCATGCTAAATTTACACCGCAAGACCCCGCCTATTTCGCCTCTCCTGCGATGAAAATTATTTCCGCAGTGGGTGGAAGTATTGTTGAAAGCAACATTTCAAGCGGCCGAAAGCCAAAATTGAGTTGCAAAATTGAGTTATGGCAACGGAAGGGTTTTCTCCCATTTCTATTATTTACTTTGTTATCTAACTTGAAATGGGAATACTTTTCAGTGGCCTTGAGAACAATTTTTTCTGTGTTTTCGCTTTCCCAATTTCTATTTATTTCTATTTATTTATTTATCTAAAATATCAAAAATTTAAATTTTAGAAGCAACATTTGTTTTTTTTATATTGGATATTGTCTCTTGATTTTAAACCCCTCACCGATTTATAATCTGCATTCATTTTCAATTGTTTAAGATTCATTTTATAGCCACTTTACATATTAGTCTCAAAACAAAAGCATAAATTTATAATTTATAGCAATGACCATAAAAATTATGCTTCGCCAAGCGAGTGCAATAAACTAAAAGCAAAATTACTGCATTACAACAACAAAAAAACAGTTATAATTGTTTTTCCTTTTTTTTTTTTAATAAATTGCGGCAATTGCGGAATTTGCATTGTAACCGGCGCAGCAATTTAAAAGTAGCGCTCAGAGTCCGAACTGAACCGAAAAACGAAACAAATGCAAGGCGACGTTTTTGAACTCGAACATGTTCGGGGTATAACCTCAGCAGCACACCGTGTTGCCACATTTGCGCAATATCCTCTGCATGCCCCGAACGTATGTTTGGATACATTCATTTGCGCATGGTTAGTTCTTTGTCAATGCGATTATGCACAGCCATGTAAGCCCGTACATTAATTTATGCAATTGGCATTTTTTTTTTAGCAAAAATAACAAAATAAAAAAATATGTTGTTAGCGCAAAAAAAAATCACAAATTCCAGCAGCATACCACCGGCAATCAATTCTTGTTAACAATATTCTCTCGTGGCTCATATTTCGTAATCAAATTGTTTCGCTTTTTTTTCTCTCTGTCAATTTTAATTTTAATTGAATGTGATTATTACTTCCGAATGATTAATTAAGGCAATGGTTGTTGCTGCTGTCGTTGCTCTCTGTTGTCAGCCATTAAGTATGTTGTTGACCATTAAGTAATGTTGCTGCCCACATGCTTAGTTCGCGATATTTTTTATTAGAGCAACATCAACGGCACAGAGCTCCATCAGCAACATTATGGGGCGCATATTGGTCGTTCGACCGTTGGTTCGTTCGTTCGTTCGTCTTTTGAATAAGCCAACATTGTAACTGTTAATTGTTGGCAATATTTTATCGTGTTGTTAAGACGCCTAATAAAATACGCCACTCCGCGCCGCTTAAAACACCTTTGCAACATATCAACTTTTGTTGATATCATTTCTAAGTGGCGCGCTGATAAATCAACGCGTTCGATAGCTCATTATGTATGCGGTGAGAGCGAGCGAATGCGTCTGGCAACGCTATTGAAATTAATTTCATTAACACCAACAAATGCGGGCAACAGCAACAGCCCCAAGTGAAAATCATCATTTAAATGTGTTAAAATGTATTCAAATGTATTGACATTAAATGTTACAAAATTCTGTGTTATATAAAGATGTAAAAATTACAGTTACTGTAGTTTGTACTGTATTAAAAACGGTTAAAAACAGTTTGTACTGTTTTTGTGTTTCGGTGTCCGCAAAGAATTGATTTACAATTTCTGGAAATTATTCTAATAAAATCTTACTTAGAGTTCTACTGTGTTTCTATTATTCCACTTAATTTCTTAAATTCTACAGCTTTCTAAAAAACAGTAAACATTTAAAACTGTTAATAAAAACGCTGTAGAACTTTGCTATTTTCAATTTCTTTATTATCAACTCAATTAATTTCATTAAGTGTCATACGAATATTTCCTTGAGTGTAGCTTATATGCTGCACGCTGATTTCTTAATTACCACGCTGTGAAAATGTTTCTCAAGAATCGTTCTAAAGCGGCGGCATAAATTAATATCGCGATAAAAACGTATTTTATAAATCAATTAAAACTCAACACTGCCGCTCTAACAGTGCGCAACACTTCAACAACGCCAACAACAAATGCCCAAACAAGTCTTAACTTGGCGCTGCATTAAGAACGCATTTAAATGCAAAATCGAAAATTTAATAAGAAACTAATTTTTATTCTTTTTATTTTTTTTTTGGAACTTTGCGCAACAACAACAACACTTTGTTTGGTTTAGCATTATTTCGTTTTTAATTGCGATTTTTTTTTGCTTATATACTATTAAACATTTTAATTAGTACTCACTTATTTAATTTGACAAATCTGCACAAAGCGAGTGTTTGGCTTTTAATTGCAATTTGCACATAACCATTTTTGTTTTTGTTGTTGTTTTTTACATACATATTTGGTTGCAGCGGCGCCGCTGCGTGACCCTCGTGTTTTCGATAAAAGATTGCAATCGCTTTGCGCAATAATTAAGTGCAATATACATACAACATTCAATAATGGTTGTTTGCGCCCGCGTGCAAATTGCTGAAAATATGTTGCATATAATTTTGCTAGAATTGTAGCAACTAATTTTAATTGCTTCTTTTTTTTGAGCGCTTATTTTAAATTGAATAATTTAGCATTGTTCGATTAACTCGTAAATTTTGTGAATTTTAATCGAGGTGCAAATACGATCATTTAAAATGCCATAAATGTCAAATTCGGTCCGCTCGTCTGTCTAGACGTCTTTCATCCACCAGCGGCAAGGCTGTGCTCGCGCTTAACATTAAATTATGGCACAATTAACAAATTGATTGGCTCTTTTATTTTGTAGGTGTGTGTGTATGTGTGTTGTTTTTTCTTTCTTTTTGTTGTGTGGCATTTTTGTTTCTATTTTTGGTAGCAGGTTTTCGTTTCGAGTCGTCAGAGTCGTTAAAAGAAGTGTGAAAATCCGTGTCGAATATCTGCGCTAAGAAGCCGGCTTAAACGACATTTATGGGCGTGTAGTCATTAACTTGTCAATGACTTTGGTCTTTACCGCGAACTAATTAAGACATAAATTTAAGGTTTCTTTTTTTTTTGTTATTTGTTTTAACAAATTCCAAAAATTGCTGGCATAAATGAGAAATGTTTAATGTTGTAATGGAGTTGGCCAAATTCGAATTTGTTTGTAATAATACTATGAATATTCAAAGTAAGGTTTTTGAGTTATAATCTGTTTTTTTTTTTGTAATACGTAAGAAGTATTCGTTTAGAAGACGTTCGTCTGTTTAAAGTTTCTATTTCGATTTTAGCAGCCAAACGATAACAGCTGATTGACATTTGTTGTCGTTCTGATCACGTTGAAATGTAAAAGATTCCTAACGATAAGAATATTAAATTAAAAATTATAAAATCTCAATCTCAGACTATTACGCCAGCACAGAAGTCGTTCGTTTGGTCTCTCGTTCAAGATATAAAATAATGATCCAAAACGTTCTTCTAATAAACAACCCAAAATTTTTAAGTAATTGTTAAAATTCTATAGTATATTAATTTAAAAAGTCCGCAATCAAATCATAGACTATAATAAAATGACAACAACATTAAACTACATTGTTATAAAAATCATACATGACGGTGATTGTTATAATAATTTTTAAAGAAATAAACAATTGAATGTTAAAGTTTAACAACAAAAGTGACCAAAAATTTAATTGTGCTTAATCGACTTGAACAGTTCCCTTCTTTTTACGAGTATACAACCACATTAACAATATTCAAATAACAATCCAGTTAAGCAAATATAATTAATTTGAACTGAGATTTTTTTTAATTTGAACTGAAAAAAAACAACAACAACAACAAGTCAATTGACCACAGTTGTTAAGCCCCCAGAACAGGATGTCCGCTAAATGTGTATAAACTAGTTTTCGTATAATTCTAAAATGTGGCACAAACGACAAAATTATACTAAGACATACCTACACACACACACACAAAGTTATACACAAAGTAGTGACTAAGAATAAACTTTACTGCCTATTAGAATTCAAATAAGTAGAATTCAAATTGTAATTGATTACGCAGGAAGTGGATAATTGCTGTCAACTCTGGCGATATTACAAAGCGCGCTCGTAAAGCTAAAAGGGTCAAATAAAGCATCGATAATTTGTTTATGCACATGTGTGAAATCGATACGCATACTTAGAAATATATCGTTACAAAAACAAACAAACAAACAAACAAATAAAAACCAGTCTAATTAACATTTATACACAGACAATTAACGAAAATTAATAAACAAACAAACACACAATCTAAATACTCACTTACAATGACACGCCGCAGCGGTAGCCACAACAACAACAACAGCAATCGCCGCCGATAACATTATTGAAATGTAAAATGCTCACGACGCGCGCGTGTTTGTCAAATAAAATTCAAAGTAAATTTGCGTATGTCATTTACACGACGACGGCGACGACGACGACTGGCTCAATGGGCCACCATTGATGCCAGCCAGATTGGCATCATTGCGAACGAGCTACTTCACAAATAATTATTTTTATTATGCGCGCGAAATGTAGCATAAATTCGCGACATAGTATGAAAATGTAATTTTGTCCACAAAAAATCGCACGGCTTGATGAAGAGATATCAGCGAGATGAAGTGCCTCCCTCTTCGCGTCACAAAACTCCATGCAGCAGTCATAAATGCATTTGAAATCTAAATTGACAAGCGTTTTAACAACTTGATACAACACGGCGTATACGCACTTTTTTTTGTATCTAGATGCCACAATTTGTTTGATTTTAACAGACCACTTGACAAACAAACTAACACAAAACAGACTGGTTGAACGTCAGTCCATTTTAGGCATGTTCCGAATTGTTCCACTAGCTGCTATTAAGTAAATAGTTAATTTTTAATAATAATATATAAATTTGTTAAATGACATTTTTAGATTTGTTAAAAATAAATTTTAGATGTCGGTACATTTTAATCTGTAGTTAAATTTCAATAACTTTCTGTTTTTGAATGTTGTATTTGTAGCTTTTCATAAAAGTTGGGAATTATTGTGTAAAATATGATGTTAATTGTTTTAAATTATGAATTTATTATAAAAGCTGCTCAAGAAAGAAGTTTTAATTTAATTCGTGGACCTTTTCAGATTTATTGTATATGCATTCCTTCTACTCATATAGACTAAATCTGTAAAAATTATAAGGAAAATAAATACGAGCTTTATTGAATTTATTGAGTTCAATATTTGTAAGTAATCAGAACCGCCCTAAAAGGCGCGACACAATTCTCGCATTATTGCTCCACTTACTTTTGCATCGGCGATGCTTTATGCGAACATTGTGTGCTGCAAATTGGTTTAATTCGTTGTCGTTGTTACTGTTGTTGTTGTTGCTGTTGTTGCCGTTGTCGTCGCTGACTCTATTCGCAATTATGTCTAATTTGAATTCCATAATTCGTATCAAAATTCGTTGTTGTCGTCGCTTTTTGTCGTTGTCATTGCTTGTCATTGTTGTTGTTTTTCTTGCAGTTGTTGCTGTCTGGCAGTTGCTACAATTTCGCGTTTGTGTGGCAATTTGTTGTTGGCAATGTGCGCACAACAGACGCATGGCTTCTTCTGCGCATGCGCATGCGCGACCGATCCGACCCGAACGCTTGTTCTACAGCGCCGCACAGTGAATCTAAATTATTCGTTCGTGTTGTTGTTGTGGTTGTTTTTGTTTTCTTACGTATTTTGTTTATTGTTGCAATAATGCAATTTCTATCGCACACTTAACATGTTCGCATTAAAAACTAAATTGTTTTTACAATTTGCGCAGACATAAAAAAAACACGACAAATTGTCCGCGTTGGTTGTTCGTGGTTGTTTGCTTTATTTTTTATTTATCACTTAATTTGTATCTTTGTTTTCTAAAGAAAAACAAAATCGCTCGCTTGATTATTTTATTGGGCATTGCGCTTTGTTATTCAACATTTTAATTAATCTGGATTTAAATTACAACTCCTTAGATCTGATATGGCAAATAGCTTTGTTACGAACGTTTTTTTCTTACGTTGTAAAAAACAACTTTTAAAAAATTAAAGCACAGAATGTAAAATATTATTTTTCATAATTTAAACATATTTGGAACGTCAGCGGCACACTCATACACACACACACACACACACACACATAAGATCAACATGACAAACGTTGCCTCAATTTCAGGCATTGCCCCACAAACACCCACTGACTTCAATTAGTTTCAGCCAACCGAAATACTTAGACCAAAACAAAGGCAAAAAACAAAACAAAAACAACAAAAAATAACTTGGACTCCGCTGCGGGGCAAGACACAAATATTTTTGGGTTGCCCAAATCTGAAAGTGAAACCAAAGTAGATCTTTTGCAACATTTTTGCGACGCGGACGCGGACGACGACGACAAAAACAAAAACAAAAGACTGCGGCAACGAACTTTAGCATTTATTTGAGCGACTAAATACGCTGGTGAGTTATTTGCGTCAGCGAAAGATAATGCTGGCAAATAATTCAAACGCCCGCCTGAGAAAAAGACGACAAAAGACAAAAGGAAAAAGCAGACAAACGCTCGTCGCGACACCTACGCCCAAAGCAAAACTAATAAACATAAAAATGAAGTCAAAAATAAACAAAATTGAAAAAAAAGCAAAAAAAAAATTATAAAAATTTCTTGCCAAATTGCAGCGGATCGTAATTTGGCAACTAAATGACAGTTTTTATGCTAAACGCTGGCTTGCCGCTACTTTAATGCTGGCAATTGAGAAGTTGTGCAGGGACTTTGCAGCGCATTTGCATACCACAAAACTAAATTTGTTTGTTGTTGTTGCTGTTTGTTATTACCAAAATCGCCAATTTATTTTTGACAATTTTTCCAGCGACTGTCTGTCGATGCAGGACAGACAGACTAACAGACAGACAGACATTGGTGAATGGCATTTCAGCCTGTCGCAATAATTTTTTATTCTTACACAAAAAAAAATTATATAAAAAATGGAAGAAAAAAAAAGAACTGTTAACATTCAAAACGTTCGAAACATGACAGACAATTTGAATTTAGGATTTGTGCGTTTCGTTCATAAATCGCGATTCGTTGTCAAAGTCGAAGGCTGTAATTAAGCCACTTTTGCACACAAACGTAAATAGAAAAAATCATTTTTTTTTTTGTTGTTGTAACCGAAATCATTGCGCTCCACTTTCGCACCAAGTGGCGAGGCGAGCATATTTTTAAGAGCAGCCTGCAAGTGGAGGTCATGTTCTCGATCACACCCATACGGGTACATGTGCAGATAAGTGTGTATGTGTTTGGGCTTGCGATATCGCGGCTTTAATTGCGCATGCGCAGCCAAAAATTGCCAACTTCCTTTGGCCGATTTGCAGGTTCTACTTTTATCGTGTATCGGAAAAATCACGCTTTTTTTCTTTTTGTTTTTGGCTGACAAGGCGCTTGGTCGACAGTTGCAAAAATCAAGTTTATTGACCCTTTGTCAGCAAGGTTAACGCTTACGATTACGACCACACACCACAGCACATTACATACCACATACATAACTGTTAATGCATTTTGTGGCTTTTGTATTAACGCACACATACTCGTATGTACATATGTATGTGTGATTAAGTTTGCGCGTGTTTACCACAAGCGCGCAAGAAATTAATAAATCATAATAGGCAAATTATTTATAAAAATTAATTTTAATTGCAATAATCGCACAACAACAACTAAAAACCAAACAAAACACTGAAGTGAATTTAAAATTTGAGTGCGGCGCGGTTGTTGCCTAATGCCGCAACTCAGCCAATGAATTTTAATCACACCCTGAGTGTCTGCCCCGATTCGAGTGTTTTTTTTTTATTAATTTAAGTTTTGTACGCCTAGGAAAGTATTTTTCCTTAACGCTGTCAAATTGCCATAGAAAGTCGCCGCCGCCGCGCTTGTGAGAATTCTTTTTCTTTTGATTTTTGTCGTTTTTATGCAAAAGTGATATTTTCATTGTTTTTATATTTTTCTTTTCCGTTGTTATTATTTGCTACTTTAATGAAGTTTTATTTTGTCTCTTTTGGTTTGTTTTATGACTTTTTTTGTTGTATTAGTAAGCTGCACACGTGTGTGGCATAGCTAATTGAAAAAGTGGTTTCACTTTCATTACAAAACTTTTATATTAGGCAGATATGCACATCAATTTGCACTAAATTTTGCAGTTTACTTTCAGTTTTGTTGCTTAAAGAAATAAAGTGTCTAGTTTCGAAATTAATTTATTCAATTTTTATTTTTTAGATTTTAAATAAAATATTGGATTAATTTAAGTCAAAACTGTTTTTATTTTCGCGTGCCTACTTTTAGTTCTGTATTTGTAAATCCCTTTCTATAAAACAACAAAAATAGTATCTTGTATCTAAAAAAAGACATTTTTCTTTAAACAAATTTAAATAACTTTGTTCTTTAGGTTAATTGCCACCTTGGTCCAAGACGATTAATTAAACCGTAAAATTGTTAAATTTAAAATCTCGCTTCAATATCTGCAGGAAACTAAAAAAAAAAAGTAAAACATTTAAACTAGACCAAAAATCAACAACAATTAAAATTCTGAGAAGTGACTGACAAACTGACGTTCAAGCCAGGACAACAACCATTTGAGCTGGTTCTCTTGTTTCTGCTACAGCAGTCGAAAAAGCAATTACACTCGTACATACATTGTTTTACTTTTCAATTATGTGTAGGTTGTTCTCAAACTTCACTTCGAGACTCGCAAAAGTGGTCAGCCTAATAACATAGTTTAAAAATTAATTAAATTAAATGAAAATTAATTTTGGCATTCTAAACGCAAACAACGACTAACTATAAAATCGCATGCACACTCGGTCATGTATGCAAATATATTAACGCAACAACAATACTCGCAATAATGCAAAGCTTGTAAATAGCTGCGTTTATAGATTGTAAACCGAACAACAAAAATGTCGAATATAGATTAACGAGACTAGACACTGTCCGCTGATATTGAAGTCCGATTTTGTTCGGATCGCTTTTTGGGACTAGATCCGTATCGATTTAAGCCAACTAACAAAATTAATGTTCAAATTGTGTTTTGAACCAGTTTGGAAGCCTTTCGAATACCAAATATTTCAGTTACAAGTGTTTGGAAACTCGGTTCTTGTAATAATTGCCTTGGCTGCAGTCATGCAGTTTGTATGCAGCGCGGCTGTTGTCGGTGTAAACTTATCATCAACGGCAACACTTCTCCAGTGCTGCAGAACATTTTCAAATGAAAATCAAACCAACGCTACACTCAGCCGTGTACAATTACTGTTATCGCGCGCGTGCGCCAAGGAGCCGAAAACTTTAACTTAAAAATCGCTGCTGGCCCGCATTTTAGTCTAAACGGCCAACAACTGACTCAGCGACTTGGTTATTATATTTCGTATTAGTTTGTGTGCTTTAAATTTGGCCAGAATAAGTTAATTGGCTTTTAACAGAAAAAATATAAAAAAATGCTTTAATGGCACACGGTGGGCTATTATTAGTGGGTGTGGGTACGGCACCCGCGGCTATTAATGAGCCGCCTGTTTCCATGGGAAGCTAAACTGGTATACAAAGGAATATGTTAACGTTACTTTGACGCTTACATGGTAGCAAGTGCATAGAGATGTCAGGTTAAATGCTCGTTTAAAGTGGATGCCTACAAAATTAAATAAAATTATTTTTTTAAAGAATCAATTTAAGATATTATTAAATATTATAATTGTTTAGAACAAAATGAATTTTGAAATCTTTTAATTAAATTCAGGGTAGGCTCCACCTGACCTCATACTCGGAATACATAGAGTTCGAAAAACCTCCTCAATATCTGAAATCTGCTGATCCATTAGACCGATTTTCATGAAATAATCACCAAAAGATTTGATGATGTTTCGATCGTTACGCGGCATCAATTTTGCCACTCCCATATCTGAAGCCGTTACAGAAAATTTACTGCTTCACGCAAAAGTAGGCAACTTTTACGCCCACTCGTCAAATTTAAACTATAAAAGGTCGCACCAGAACGAAAGATATAACGACCATAAGCAACCTTTTGAAATTGATTAGCTTTTAACGCCGGGCACTTTAAACTTGTGCGATAATAAAATGATAGTCCGAGACACTGCTGAAATAATATTGAATATAAGTATTCATCTTAGGGATTTCTTCTTGTACCTAATATTACCAAATTAACTTATAATCTCTTAATCTATAGCAGGTAATACTGAGTGAGCTGGTAATATGCTTACCTTTAATAGTGGACTGCATGGGAGGGAGCCTTCCAGATTTCTGTGTTAATAAAAAAGTTGTTGGGTTTATTGACTTCTAAGAAAATAAACTGCTTATAAATTGAATTTATTAAACATTTTATTAGATATTAATTGTATCAACAAAGTCGAATATGCCCCTTAATTCAAACCAAGGGCGTATGGATGTGGACTACTGCTTTAACACTTTTTAATCCGGCACCTTTACTTTTTTCTATTATACATATTTCGAAGTGGAGATCTGCTTAGGCGCAAATTGCAGCAATCATTTTGGGCGTCTTATTTTTCGGCATTAAGCCATAAGTCAATGCGATAACCTTTAACGCTCACTTTCTAAGTTGAAAAATTAAATTCGAATAAAAAAATAAAATACAAAAACCGATAGATACAGGTTCGCGTATACCGATACAGATACAGTTTGATTCGATTGCAAAACCGTTCATTTTTTTCTAAAACCAAAATCGAAAATTAAAAGTTTACGTTGTTTTTGTTTTGTTTTGAAAATGCTTAAAACAAGGCCCGGCTGGCATAGGCATTTCTATAAGCGGCGTAGCGAGAACAATGCTGCCCGCTGCTGACACACAGCAACGCCTTTCGCAGTGCTGGTGGCGGCAGCGGCTGCGCGTGACCTCCTGAACTGATCTGTTTCTCGACCCTCCCTCCTACTCGATTGCACCGCATCGCATCGCATCGACTGAATGGAAAAGTTTACATCGAGAAAAAAGAAACAAAATTAAAAAAAAATTGAGAAGAAAAAAGTTAATGCCCAAAAAGTTAACAGAGCGCATAAAAGGCTTTTTGTATTTGCCAAACTTTAAACTTACTAAATAAACGAATAAGTCGGGCAACAGAAAGACAGACAGACAGACAAACGGACAGCTAAACAAACGCTCTAATTGTGCAGGCGGCTAAGCGCTGCTTAAGCGTAAGATGAATTACTGTTATTTTGTTGTTGTTTTTTTCGTCTGGTTTTGACCGCGCTTTGTGCCAAATTTTCAAATTTTCGATAAGCGTTTGTTTAGGTCGCTTTGTGAGCTTTTGTGGTCATTTTAATTAACTTTGCCCATTTGGTTTTGGGGAAAAAGTGCAAACAGCAACAACAACAACAAGAGCAACAATGACATTTAAATTGGCTTGACTCATAAAACCGTTAAAAGCGTGACTTTTGTTGGGCGGAGACAACCGAAATTTTTTCTACAACACATTTTGATATTTTTTTGTTTGACAAAGTGCGTCAAATTTTAAGCCATTTTCTTCTTTTTTTTCGTTGTAATTTTTTTGTTTTGTTGTAATTTTTTTCGAGCGTTTTTTAATTCGCTTGAGCGTTTTATTTAAGAGCGAGCGCAATTGTTAAGTCAAATGACTTTTGATCAAATTATGAGTGTGTCAGGTTGAGGGTACATACCAACTTTTTTTGTTTACTGTTGGCAGTTGATTTTTTTTTTGTGTGTTTTTTGTTTTTTTTGGCAGCACAACCTTGACTTACATTTTTTGACAGTAGTCGCTGCTGCTGTTATTATTTGCTTCAATGGGATTAGCTGCGCAATGCAGCTCAAGTATTTTTAATTTAAATTGTATTAACAAAATGATAATAGAAATTAACTTAATTTACGGTTTTGTATTGTTTTGTTTTGTTTTGTTTGTTTATTTGTTATGCGAGATTACGAAAATGTACAGGGTGTGTGTGTGTGTGTGTAGTAAAAATTCCAAAGCAATTAAATTTTTCAAAATTCCATTTTTGTTCTTTCATTAAAATCCGTTTTTTTTTAATAATAAACTTTATTTATAAATTTAGGTATTAAATCGAGGTAAAGCCTTTATATTATATTTAAAGCTGTGCACAACTTTCTATAATTTTTTACAAAATTAAATTTTTCAGTTTGAGATTTATAGCTCCTTAACTATCATGCATTGTCCCAACCCAGTTTATTTAGACCATGTGATCTCTCTCATATCATTTGATATAACCTAAGTAAACTTCGGTTAAAAACAATTCTCACATAAATAATTACACAGCAAAAGTCGGAATATGTTATTCAAGAATCCATTAAACGCAGACATTTCCAACAGAAACTTCAAATGCAATTTGACAATTCAAAGCGTTGACCGCCTCCTGTCGAAGCTAAAAAAAAAAACAATTGAGCAGCGCAAATGTAAACTTCAATTAATCACAATCAAAAGTTATGGTCAAGAAATGCAAATTAGTGCAATTGCATTGTCTTACAGATTTTGCTGCTTGTGGTGTGTTCTTGTTGTTGTTGTTGTGGGTGCGTCAGAAAAATATGCTGGACAATCTCAAGTTCAGTCACAGTCAACAGTGGCCGCCGTGCCACACAGCGCGACAGCGCAAGCGGCAAAAAGTGTTGGAAAAGTTGAGGCATTGCCTTTTTCAGTTAGGACCGCTATTTGTCAAGTCAGGTTGAATTTATGTCACCGCACGCCGTCCCTCATTAAATGTAAAATGTAAATGCGGCAGTCGCGCACCAATCTGACCGCCATACGGGGTGGATTATGAGAGGAGGAGTGAATGCGCGCTTAAGTGATCGCAAGTAACAACAACAACAACAACAACGAAAAAAGTACTTAATTTATTTAGCTATCTTTGTAGTTAACTGGATCATCAAACGAGCAACGTTTAAAACTTATTTTTAATGGCTATAAACTGTAATTAGAGCATTTGAAGCAGACCCGCCTGAAAGTGTTGCAAGTTCGTCTCGGCGCAGAAAAACGTGCCACTTTTATAAGAGAAAAAAATCTATAAACATCAATAAAAAATAGCCAAGTTAAAACAAGGTGCGAAACCGATCACGCTCCAAAATGATTGTTTCGTTTGATTTGCGCTATACAAAACCGTCTTAGCCGATGTGTACGAGTACTTTAATTATTGTTTCGCTCGGTTTCGGTTTCGGTTTTAGTTTTGCTTTTGCAATGAACTGAACCGACGGATTTTTATTATTAGCCAAGGTGTTGCACTAATTAAAATTTTTGCGTGCAGTAATGTTTTTCTTTTCTGCTTTTCGCGTTTTGCTGTTGCATTTTTGGCCCAAACGCTAACGAAACCGAATACAGCTGCAAAAGTCAGTCTAATCAAATAATTAATAGCAAAATACTTGCCGTATTGATTGGCATTTAATTAACTCGAATTGAAATAATTATTTCAAGGAAATTAAATTTTATTTAAGTCGGAAAGTTAATGAAAATGTGTTAAAGTCAAAATTTGATAAGCTTCGAAAAACTTTTAATCGAAAATTGATTAGTTCAAAAATTTATTGTTTGCCCACAGTTTACACGGAAATTAAGTCAAGAAGAGCCCAACTTGATTTGTTTTATTATTAAATAAAATCAATATGCGTTAAAAGCAAAAACAAAAATTTCCAAATGTTTTGCATTCTTGAGCTAAATGCAAAAATTGTTTAAATGCATAATTCGAAGTTTTAAACTGTTTTCGTCGCAGTTGAGCAATATCGAGACTTAACAAAAGACCACAACAAATTACTGGCAAAAAGGGCTTGGTCGCAATCGCTGTCGACTGCGACCGTTGCTACTGTGCATGACGCTGACATCGGCAATTTATTGCGGCACTCGTTGCGATTCAGGCCAGTCAAGTAGTCGTCGCATTCGAAGTCAAGCTGGGATGCAGCTACCTACACAATAACATAAGCCACACATTCATTCAACAGTTAAGTGCAATTAGGTTTCTAGTGTGCAGATTCGTTGATGTTGCTGTTATTGTTGCTGTTGTTGTTATTGTTGTTGTAGTCATTATAAGTAAATGTTGCAGAACTCATGGAAAAAAGTGATGATACAAAAATGTCATAAATTGAGGAGCTTTTGATCAAAAACCAATAAATCGAACAAAAATATTTTGATATTAAATTTCGTAAAGAAAATCATTATAAGAAGGAAATTTATAAATTTAAGATGGATATAAATTCGGATTGCTTTAAATTATTAATAAATTATAATAAATAATATTATAAATATTTGTTGTTCTGAGATAACTGATGTAAAATGTAGAATCAAACCTAACACCTAAATGTATCAGTGCGTTCGACAAGTATTCAAAAAAATCAATGTTAATTTTTATGGTTTAAAAAATTACTATCATTTGACTATATATCAATTTGTTCGCTTTTGAAGTGAAGCTCTTCAATTGTAATTTAAATAAAACGAAATAGTTTGTATTTCTGTATTTCTGCTAGTTTGTATTTCTGAAAAATGCGGCACTGCTACGTTATTTGGCTTAATTATGGCTTTAACCATCGTCATTGCGCATGCGCAGCTCATTCATCAGCGTTGTGCATGCGTTGCAACTGCAATTCCAATTGTCTATTGCTGTTGTTGCTGCTGCTGCTGCGATTGCGCGTGTGAGTGCGCATGCGTGTGATCTTTTTCCTTTTGACTTTATGCGGCGCAGTGCAATGCAATAAACCTACAAACAACAAATATAAAACAAAAAAATATTAGAAAACAAATGCGTCGTATTGCAACTGCTGCAACAAAAATGCAAAAATACAACAACAAAAAATGCAACAACAAATCACATATAGATATAAATGCGTAGACTGCGATTTCCACGAAACCGTGCAGAAAAACCAAACCGAAAAACTACAAAAATTAAAAATCAAAAATCACGCAGCATGAATATTAAAGTGCCAACAAAACAACAGCAACAGCCGCCGCAAAAGAAGGAGAAGTAGGAAGAGGAGGTGTTTCCGCCAGTCGACCAGCAACGCATTAATTTTGTCGAAACACGGTACTCAAATTTAAACATCATGTTGACGCTCGCACTTAACTCGATTCGTTATTCGATAATTGAACGCGTTAAATCGCGACGTGCACCTGAAGAATTTCTATAAACATTGAATGAAATTGATTAAAAACGCGGGGAAAAATTGACGACTTAAACCATTTAAACGCTCATCCAAATTGCAGAAAACAGCAAAAGTTCGACTATATTCCGCATACATCCCAGTGTGCGACGGCGCTCAATTATGTCGCAGTCGCATGCATGAATCACTCGTAAGCGGCAACATGACAAAACAAGCAACATGTTGCTGCAACATTTCTGAAAGCTAGGCCACATGACGGCGGCAGGCGCATTTACTAGACTATTTAGGTTAACATTTATTGCCATAAATTCCGCTAAATGACCTTTTCGCACTTTGCTTCGGATTTGCTCAGTTATTGGGCATATTTTTTTTTTGGTTACATTTTCGTGCTAAGCGCGTATCAAAACCGAAAATAAGACATTTCTACAAAATATATTTTGTCGGTTTCAGCGCTGCCAAACGAAAATTCTGTTAAATTCCTTGTGCTTTTGTGTAGGTATGTGTGTCTGTGCCTGTTTGTGTGTGTGTGTGTGTTTAACTAATGCCGTGGCCCATGGCTATAAAATGCCATAAAAGTAAATCGTCAAAAAGGCAGTCAAGTCGACGCGCGCAACGTGACCAAGCCTTGTAAACGTGGTGGACGTTTTTCTTGGCCTGTATCGATTGGACGGACGTTCGTTCGTTCGGGTTGTGGCGGCAGTTGTTCAGTCACGAAATCTGTATCAGCGCCTGAAACTGTCCAAAATAAGAATTATGAATGAGCAAAATAACTCATTCTGTGTTGTTGTACTTGTAGATAGGCAGATAGTTGCCTTAAAAGAACCAACAAAAATATTGGTTTTGAAAGTTTTTTTGAAAAAGGATCGAAGTGTGTTTTTCGTTGTTGTTGTTGTTGTTGTTATTAATATTTTCTTGTTGTCTTAATAATTTTAAAATTATTCTTGTGCTTGCATTCAGTTGAGAATACAAATTAATTTTTAATGACGGAAATAAATAGAAAATCCAATTCAGCCTAAAATTAGTTTGAATAAAAAAATATTTAAAAATAATTCTAAATTTTTAATAAGTTAAACTTTAGTTTTTAAATAAAATTGTTTTAATAATATTCATTTTTCAAAGTAAAATTAAAATTTTAACTTAAGCTCAAATGACTCAATCCTTAATCAGAATTGATATACTCGTATAATTTCTTGATCTTATGTCAAATTTATTCAAAAGTTAATAGAAAAAAAATATGATTTCCCAGAATTTTACCTGCTTATCACAACCTACAGCCTTAACGCTAAGGCCACAAGTGCCACTACTCGATAGTTATCAAATTTTTTAATATTTGCTTATTAAAATTGCAGCGACGGTTAAACCCGCGATGCCAACTTAAAAAAGTTTTATAGTAAAATTGTTTTTGGTATTTGAGTGCAATTATTGTTTTGTATGTTTGTTTGTTTGTTTTTAAGATTTTTTATGGGTTTTCGCTTCATAGTTTTGACATTTATTCGAATATTGTCAAGGTTTTCGCTTTGACAAACGATATTGAAATCGCATGCAGCAGCGTTCGTTGTGGTGGGTCCGACCGGCACATATCGTACCGGAGTTACGTTTTCGTTCGTATGTCACAAGTCTGCAATTATTTCATTTTTTGTTGTTGTGCCTTTGTTATTGTCAAATTTTGTTTGTTTGTTTTTTATTCGAATATGACAGAATTGTGGGAGTGCACCGGCGACTGCAACTAACAATTAAATTTATGTCTGCCATTGTTTGGTGATCTAAAAGAATTTGTTTGGAGGTAAAAACCAACTAAATTTTAATGTTGCAAATAATTTTATCAAGAAATCAAAACAAATCAAAAATATTTTATAGTCATACATTTTTATAATCAAATAAACAATTCTCCTGATTTTTTTTATTTAAATATATATAAATATTTCGAGTAATTAAAATTACAGTTTAGATCTAATATTCGAGAAAGACAAATTTCACTACTGAAGAATTTCAAAAATGCCTCCCCACCGCCACCTGCAATTGTCGGTTTTTCACAGCTTCAACCACATCAAACTGCAGCAGCGTCAATTGCCGTTTTATGACTCAGCTTAACTGGTTTCACAAATTGCTTAATTCGTTGAGCCCAATAAAATTCCGTTTTAATAGCGTCACCACAAAATTGAAAGAAACACAAATTTATAGCCCAAATAGAAAAAAAAGCTAACTGAAAAGAAACGCCAAAAACAAACAGCGCTAATTCACACCTCTACAGCGGCGGCCGGCGCCTATCGCTTGCATTCGGTCGTTTCAAGTCAATTCCGCTTGCGGCCGTTTTGATATAAAGATTTGCGGTTATCACTGCTGCACAGCGGCCGCCGCGCTTTTAACTGCCATTCACTGCAATTCATTCATTTCCATTTTCATTTCCAAAGCGTTTAACTCTGCAGTCGTAGGCCATTTTACGAATAATTTCAATTGCGAGTGCTACCGGCCAATTGCGGCCACAAACACAATAATTCACTCGGTAAATGCGCCGAGCTGCGCAGACGTTAACGTTAACGCAAATAAAAATAAAAATAACGCTCGCGCGCGCGCGCACGCCAAAACGTTTAACACTTGAGCGTCGCAACGTCGCATTCGTTCGTTGCTGGCCAAAGCGTCTCCTCTGGAAAAGTGCATCTATGGTAGTAAGTTTGTTGCTTGAATCTTTCGTTTTGAGTTGACTGCAAGTGGATGCTACCTCACTTGCTTCTTCTTCTTCTTCTTCTTCTTCTTCTTCGTCGTCTTCTTCTTCTTCTTCTTCTTCTTCTTTACAGTCGACTGAATATACAATTTGGTGTCTCCTCTCAATTGTAATTCAATGTATGCAATTTCTGCATTTGACGACTTAACGTTGTGTCGTCTTTGAGTTTGTGTGTGTGTGTCTGTGTTTTATTACGTGTGTGTGTGTGATAATTGTTATTTTATTATTTAATCATTTGTTTGCTGATGCAGTTAAATAATTTATTTAAAAAATTACTTCTTTTCGTGTATTTTACTTGGATTCAGTTTTACCGGTTTTTTTTTATTGCATGGATGTTGTTGTTGCTGGTTTTTTTGTTGTCAGATAATGCGTGTAGGGAAATTGCAACATGATTTCCGCTTAGGTTGCTGGCTTGTTATGAATTTTTGCAGCTTTGAAGTGATTTCGAATATGAAAAACGAAAGACTTATGCTATGAACTTGTTTGCATCTACTTTGAAATTTGCTGAGTTTACCAGATTTACTGTTACTTTATTTAAAAAAATACACTTTAGAATAAAATTTAACAGTTTAGATAGTCAAGAAAAATTTGTATTTGTTTCAAAATCTAACAAAGTCAACAACTTTTTTACCATTATTGATCGGATTTTTACAAAGAATTAAACATTTTTTGTATCGTAATATAAATTTTACATATAAATCAAAATTGTTAAAATGCATCTTAAACTTGCTCTTCCACATGCAAACTTGCCTCAAATATTCATAAACAAAAATTATAATAAAAGAGCGCTTTTGAAAATGCAGAATTTTCACATAAAGTAAATGAAAATGGCGACAAAGTTTTTATTTTTTTAAATATATTTTTTTATAGCATGCGTTAAATTTTTACAGACGTCTGACGTTGGGTTTGTCTGTCGTCTCTGCTTGCGGCAATTTGCGATTGTCATTGTTGTCACTGGCTCTTGTTATTGTTGTTGTTTTTACTGTTGCTGTTGTTATTGTTTTTGTTACTGTTGTTTGTTGTGACATGTGAACTTTGCGCCGGGAATTGCGCGAATTGCCAATTTTGAAGTTGGTAACAACATGTGACAAAGGCGTTATTGTTGTTCCTTTTGCTGTTTCTGTTGTTGCAGTAGTAGTTGCCATTGTCTCGGCGTTGTTGATATTGCAGTTTGTTTCTTTTTCAGCAACCGCTGCTGGCTCAAATGCAATTTATGACATTCAGCTACAACAACAACAAGAAAAATGTTTCTATTGCACTCGAAATAGCAACGAAGTACAAATTGCGCGTTTTTTCTTTTGTTGTTGCTGTTGCTGTTGTTGTTACTGTTATTGTTATTTTTTTTTGGAAATTTTCACCAGCGGCTTGTTTGTAGTCATGTTTGCTGTTATTATTGCTGTCGTTGATGTTGTTGCTGTTATTGTTGTCGCTGTTGCGATTAAAACTGTTGTTTGATGTCTTAAGCCGTGAACCAATTCCCGAGGGAAATCTTGTCTTAGGCTTAGATATGAAATTAGTCTGTCGATTGTTGTTGTAGCAAATGATGCGCACGGATTTTAAATTTTTAGGTTTTTCCTTTATAGTTCATTGTCAATTGTTGTTTGCATTTGTTTAACATCTTTTGACAAATAATTTATTATTTGTTTTACAAAACAAATTTTTCCCCTAACATCCAGTTCGTTTCTTAAGTCTTTCGATTTTAAAACTACAGTTTTTTTTATTTACCCATTTAAATGACAGTTACGAAATTTTAAATTAGCATTGAAAGTACTACCAACTGAAAGCCTAGACCGCTGTTGACTTCATAGCTTTGTCGCAGATTTTTCTAAACTTTTCACCTTGTAAAATTGAAAATTTCTTCAACTCACTTTGGACCAGTTTTATGGCATATTTATGAGGCATTTAAAAGGCCGTTCCGAGGTGTGTTTAATTGTTTTTAAGTAACTGTTGCCAAGTAAATTGTGACATGTTAAATTAAATGGAATTACATGTTTTAAGCGTAATTAAAACCATAATTGCGATATACAAGCCAATTGATTTGCGGAGAACGCTTAGCATAAACTTAAGCAGGGAAAAAAATGTGTTCTAATAGCAAAATAATTGCAGCGGTCATGTTGGCCATGTCAATTCTAATAACAATGGTTAAAAGAATCAACTAACAACTTGGAACATTTCCGCTTTTTTAATAACAATATTTATAAAATTAGTTAAGTGCCCCCGTAACTAAGTTACGAACAAATGAACGCACAACGTTTTCACCCGATTACGACCGAAACGTGGCGTAAAATTCCAAATTACGCAACTTTTAGCAAAAGGCGGAAATCGACAATACTCGAACATAATAAAAAAATAACTACCGAAAAAAATTCATTAATTTTGGCAGCTTTGAGTTTGCGTTCGCAAAATGCATTTAAAAATTCGATAATGTGTTGTTGTTGTTGTTTCAGCGCACTTGGCTGAATCCGCACAATGAAAGGCGGTCTTAAGCGCGACTAGGCCAAAGTGTCACTTTGCATTTCCCTTTTTGGTTTGTGTGGCGTCAGCAGTGGCGGCAACTACACTCGATTTGACGCTTATGTAGCGCGACGTCGCGTAATTTCCCGCTTGAGCGCTGCACTCGACAAGTGACGTCAACGCCGTGGCCGTTGCCGTTGCTGCTGCTGCTGCTGCTGAATTGTGTGTTTAGATACTTTGGCAACGCAATTAAAAAGAAGGCCTAAACGGCGCGACGCTTCAAAGAAGTGGTTGGCCACTTGTAGTCGCGCCGCTTGTCATGTGATTGCATCAGCGTGATGATGCATTAAGTTTTTACATTTTAATAAATATTTTCATATATTTTTGTTAGCCTCTCAAATGAATGAATGCAATAGGCCGGATGGTGATGCAAACAGTAGCTCAACATTTGTCATTAAACTATTTTTGCGAACGCTTAAAACGAATCTCCTGGGTTAACCCGATAATTTAAAATTGTGTACACGTTTAAAACAATTATAAGTAATACCTTATTCAATTAAAATTCTCGAAATACTCATTTAAGCTGTCAGTGCAAGTTGAGCGCGTTTGTGGTTTTACATTCTAAACGGATCTAGCGCTAAATACTGTCACAAGCGCTGCCTAATAGGGCAGCGTTTGTTTTTCACAAATGCGCATCACTTAAAATCGCTTAAATGGACAATTGTGGGTTGGACTCTGTGAGATTCTATCGCTGGTTGAAGTATTTTGCAGTGAAATGCATTTTATTTGCTCGCTGGCGTTGTACAGCTGCAGAAATGGCGCGGCAGCAATTTGTTTTGACACTTATTTGTGAAATGTGATACTTTTTGTCACTACTGGAATTAGCTAAAACCGTTTGAAAATGGTAAAATCCTCTTAAGAACACAACAAGTTGACACTTATTCGCCATAAGCAGCGCATGAGTGGTGTGCAAAACGAAAGACTTACGCTAGAAACTTAAAAGGAAGTCGAATAATATAAAAACAAACAAAAAATCGCTGAGAATTATTGTTTGTAATAAACTTTCGCTTAATTCCCAGATTTTTCAAAAAGGCATATTTTAAACTTTGGAGTTCTTTGGAACCCAACCATAAACGCCGCATATATACAAACAAATATACTTATGTTGTTTAAGTATTTGTATGAGTACTTTCTAACAAGTTTAAAGCCTTTTACAAACGCAAAACATTTAGTTAATTTGTTTTGATAGTTATGTAGTCATTTGCGCCCACTTTCCAGCATTTCTCCAAGATTGCACTATCAAGAAAGGCTTAATTACCGCTTTTATCACTTTTCAAGGATTTTATTACATTTTAATATTTATTTTAATATTTCTCTTTTTTTTCTTCTTTGTTATGGTCAAGTTTTAACAAGCCTGAGAATGCATAAATTAAACCGCGCATGCGCACCTTTTTTCAACTTTTCCTAAGAAAAGCATTTTTTTTCGCTAAGCGTTAGTATGACATGAACTAAGTCGTTCATTTGAGTTGAACTAGTTTGCGGTTTATTAGCATTTATAAGTATAAGTCTAAGTTTTATGATTATTGTTATTATAACTATTTTATAAACGGGTATTATGACAGAGAATGCGAAAACAATAAACGCCAGACAGAACAGAGACTGTGAGATATTTTTTCCTTATACTTGTTAGAAATACAACAACAAAAATAACAAAAAAAAATCTCGTTTCTTGGCAATTCGAAAATAATTGACAACTTGTTTTTGTTGCTGTCAGTTTTCAAGAGTTTCAATAGTTTTGCTTTGGGGGTTGCTTTGAGTGTTCGAAGTACTCGCGAGTGCGATTTTTATTGAACATAAAATTAAATAATACTGAAGTGCAGTCTCATGATTTTAGTGATTACAAAGAAATAAAATAGTTCTATGGATATAAAGTCAATGTTTTTTTTAAAGAAAGTTAGGAAAAATTTGTTACTTAAACTTTCAGTGCTATTAAGAAAGGAAATTTACACGCCTCATAGTAGCATATCAATAATTTTGTGAGCTGATCTGTTTTTAGAGTAATCATATTAGTCATACTCATTCAAACTTGTTTTACCTAACAAATTTATGTCTCGTAAATCAGCTGTTTTAATTTTCGATACCGAAACAGAGCACAAAGTTGAGTTCATAAAATTGTGTTGACAAATGTATGAGGCAACAATAATACGATAAAAATTGATTTAAATGAGTACATCTACTATGCTTAATTAAAATTAATTACTTTAACTTTGTCCAATAATTCTAGTATTATATCAATTTAATTTATTTACGCCACTGCAAAGCTACTTCAAACAGAGCAAATAATTGTTCAAATAAAAATTACTTGCAGTAAAAGAATCTCGTGTGGGGGGATTCTTGCAAGTTAATCTCACTTACAATTTGTTCGTTAAAATACTTTTTCAAATGACTAACTACAACTACAACTAAGTGCAATACAATTTTTTACAGTTTCGCTAATAAATTATATTGATTTCTGTTCATTTACAGCAACAACAAACAGCTGCTATCCTAAGCCAACTACTGCAACATGTAAACCGCTTAAAGATTTACAATACCATACTAAAAAAATAAAACAAATTTAAATAAAAATGTCTGCGACTTAATAATAAATTAACTCATTTAAAATAAAAATAATAAAAAAACTAAATAAACAAATAATCAAAACAGTTAAGCAATAAAAATACATCAAATGTGCAAACGCAACAACAAACGTCATATGGCCGTTAAAGTTTAGACTCAAAAATAAAAACGAAAACAAGAGCATAAACTAACATTTCCAACTAACAAAACTGAAAACGTTCTAAAAAGAAAACTCCATAACAACATTCTGTGATAGAAAAAACCAAAAGGTAAGTCGGCGCACAATGGCGCAAACTGTCTGTCGCACAGCGCTAATAAAATAATTACTTTATCTTAATACAATTTAGCGTTATCGCAGCGTTACTTTCAGCGTTTAAGTTGCTTTTTTTATTCATGGCTAATAGCTAACAAAGTGCTTGTTGCTGCTATTACGAGAAAATATAGTGAATGTTGTTGTGACTCGGTTGGTTGGTAGAATGTTTGGCAGTGGGTGTGCTGGTTAATTGCAGGCGTCAGTCAGTCAGTCAGCGCGAAAAAAAACTCAATAAAAAATATGAAATCATGCTAAAATTCTTGTGATAAATGCTTGTAAAGTCGCCGACCGACAGACAATTTAATCACGCATTTTATTGACATTGCTGTCAACACCTTGCGGCAACATTACATTCTCCCCGCCGTCAGGTTTCGCGACGTCAGCGACAATTTCTTCGCTTATGTTGGTACATTTTCAGAGCAATTAAATTCGTACGAACAATATGCAAAGGACGGAGTGATAGTGATAGTGATTTATCACCATCATTAATAAAGTTTGGGAAAAAAAAATTAATTTGTATGTAAAATGTTTCATTTAATGAAGCTGTTTACAAGTTTTAATGAAGCTTAAATTTAAATGATACAATTTATTAAATAATTAAGTGCAGGGTACAGTGCAGGGTACAATGCTATTTCACAGCCTTTTACGCAGTGAATATTTTGAAATTTTCTGCGATATTTTTCGCATTCGCATTCGCAAAGTTTTATCCTTAGATTGTTGTAACTTGAACAACATAGAACAAACAACAAATTCCTCGAAAATGGTCTTAATGTTACTTTGTTGTATATAAAGTTCTTTAAAAACCAAAATCAAAATATATTTAAATTTTTACAACCAAGAGGAAGCAAAGATGAAAACATAAATTGCTAAGAAAAGTTTCCCGGCATAGTCGCAAGTGAAACTTTCAAAAGAAAATTGAAGAGTTGCTTGTCACCAAAAGTGCTTAGTGTAAAAGAGGTTTAACTGAGTGTACGATTCATATTTATATTTTTCCTCAATCCTAAGACTGTTTGTCTTCCAAAAATATCCCATTTTACCTTACTTAATCATTGTTGGACTCTGACCATTTCAAAAGCCACCCAACATCCCTTCACTTTTTTAAAAATGACACTCATTTCACTCTCTATCACTGGGCGCACTTATCGCGTCGATATCTCCGAAATTTCGGACACAATTAACGTGAAATTTCACAGTTCCCAAGTGACGTAAATGAAAATCGATAATGAAAGTCAACAGCGAAATCCAAAACCAAAAAGACCCAATTAAAGCAAATGAAACAATTAAAAACAATGAACAGTGACGCGAGTAGATCGCACATTTACGAAAAAAAAAAACCGCATCGTTTCCGTAACTGAAATTACTTACAAGCCATAGAGACATAGAAAAGCAAATACTGCTGCTGTTTGTTGTTATTTTTGATTGTCATTTGCATGTCGACTAAGTACGTCGAGGAGTAGGAGGAGGCGCGCTGCTGATAGTGGGTGTGGGAGTGGCAACAACAACAACAATTACAATGACAGCGAGAGCGACTACAACAACTTTATTGTGTAAAGGTGACTTTTGCTACAGTTAACGATTACTTTTGTTGTTTTTTTTTGTTTGCTCGATGGATTTAACGTGCAAAGTGCGCCGCGCGCATTCGAAATGCAAATCAAAAACGACAAATAAAAATCAAATAAAAAATACAACAAACAATTTGACAGGGTGGCGTCACGCTTTTGTGAATTATTTCCGAGCGTGTTTTTGTTGCTTTTGTTGTTGTGGGCGCAATGTGAAATTCAAAACGCTTCAACCAAACTGAACTGAACTGTTTATTTATGCAAAATCCAATCAATTCCCTTTTTTGTTTATTTGCTTGCAATTAAAATATTTAAAAATAAATTCGCTACAACGCCGTTGTTGTTGTTGTTGTTGTTGTTGTTGTTGTTGTTGTTTTTGTTGGCGTTGTCAATTGCTTTGGCAATATCGTTGATGTTGCTGTCATTGTTTTAGCTGCCGATTTGTCGTTTGCGTTATTGCGTCAACACTAGAAAGCCTAGCAGTGACATAAAACATTTGTACCCCTGAGCGTAAAACTTGAATCTGCTTACTTAAAAAAAAGTTAAAGATTTTAATAAAAATTGAGCTTATAAAATTGATAACCAAATAAAATTCTGTTAACTGGCTGTAATCTTCGTAATTTAAGTTGGACTTGGACTTAAAAGAGCCACTTTAGCATTTATAGTGTTAATTCGTTGAGCTTGTGTTTTGCTGTCCAGATTACCACGCCCCGAACATACCACCAAGAGACACACTACAACAACAGCAGCAACAGCAATAGCAACAGCCGCCCCGTGGATCAAATGACATTTTCGTTAGCGAGCAACAGCAACATTTGCACTTTATCGTTGTTGCGCATGCGCGCGCGCCTGTCGTCGTCTGTTTGTACACAGCACAACCAGCAACAATAACAACAACAATAACAGATGAACTAAATCGATTTTGTTCTGTTTTGTGCTAGCTAAATTCCAGAAATGTTGTTGTTGGCTGCTGATCGTTGGGTGTCGTTGCAAAGTCGCCGCTAGTGGCCACTCAGTAGCTTGCAGCGCCGAAGGAATTTGATTGACGCGCTCGAACTAAAGTCGCACACGTTAAGCTCTCGTAGCTGAGCGCATTTTGACGCTACATAATATTCATGTTAGCCATATTCGATTACCAACTTAACATGTTTTTGTTGAGCGAGTGACACATATTTTTCTTGTGTGCATTTTTTCTAAATTTAATTTAATTTTATTATTTTTTTTTTGAATGTTGCAATGTTTCAACACATTGCGGCGATAAAACAACAACAAAAACAGCAACAAGAAAAGTGGCTTATCGTTTGCATAAAATCTGTGCTAAGAAGACAGTGGAAAATTGTCTATCGCTGGCGGCATTAATTTTAAGTAGCAGAAATGTGGCTTGCAGATTGGGACTTTAAAATACAACAAAAAAATTGAGATACTTGTTGTGAGTATTTGGGATTGTTTTAATTTTGAAATTATTTTTTAATAATTATTGTTTTGTGCATTTATACAACAATAATATTAATAAAATATTGATTCAAAAATCAAAAATTTTTATTCCGAAAAATACTGAAAAATTTTAAAATTTCTTGAACCACATTCAAAATGTTTCTTGGTCCTGTTTGCGCGCGTGCTTTGTTGCCATTTCTTATAAATTGCCCAAAAACCGAATGTTGGCAACATTGTGCTTTTAGACGTTAAATGTTTTTGTATATAAACTGTAACTGTTTTTGTGGTGGCAGTTAACTCTTTGGCGCAACACTTATGGGGCAGGTGATAAATAAGCGCCCATTTTAGTGTTAATCAATTGAAAGTCTATGGAAATAAAACGCTTAAAAGCAAGCAGTGATTTAAAGCGATAGCATTAGGCCAATGATTACATTTTAAAGGCAATTATTTAAATAGCTTCAAAAAATACCGCAGTTTAGGTTTTTTGTTAACTAAACTATTTAAAAATGGCAAACATTTGCATATTAGGTTACGTGTTTTGAGTTTATTATTGCAGTTGCATTTATCGCATTTACCATTTATGTAATTTGTAAAGAAAAAAGCAAAACTCTAAATAGTTTACATAATAAAAAACTGCATAAATTAGCTACTTGCAAATTCCGCTGATCATTTGTCACATTTGCTCAAATCAGTCGAGACTTAAGCATTGCATGCTGCCGCTGTCGCCGCTGATCGGCCCAGCTCAGCAATTAGCCACAAATGCGATTTAAGCATCGAACGTGCCGCAGAGCATTTACAGACTGTAGAGCAGCTGTCGCATTTGTTGCATGAGTTCAGCTGAAGTTTTTGCGCAAACTGTAACGCTTAACACATGCGACAATTTAAACGTCTTTTCATTTGCATTTCTCATATTGACAAGAAAATGCGCCAACGTCGAACAGTCGAAACCAAAACAAACAACCGAACAACATGACAGATACAAATACACAGATACAGATACATAGTTGCAGAGATACTCGCCATGATGCACGTGCGAAGTGCCGCTCTGCTCTGCTCTGCTTCTGTTCGGCGGTGATGAAATGCAAATATTGTGCACTCGTTTTTTTGTTACTATTGTTGTTGTTGTATTTTTTTGAGTTATTTGGTAACACCTTTTTAGGTGCTACCACCAAAGATATTCACTCCACGCCATGTCACGTACACGATACACAAACGATCTGATCTGAACATACAAACACACACACACACACAACTCAACCGCAACATGAGGCGCAATGAGATGAATGCGAATTTTTGCGATATGGCCTGAATGTGGTGCATTAATACAGAGCAACAAAAACAACTACAGCAAAAAACAACAAAAAATCAGTGGTAATGGGAGTAAAAGCGTGTTTTTGTCATTACGCGTGACGGGCGAATGTGATCGAAATGTGTGATTTCTGTGCTTTACGAAAAATAAAATTAAAAGTCAATATCTCAACAAGTTTGGTTGAATCTTTTTAATGGAACATTCGAGCGAAATAATCTTTATTGAATATTTTTAAGTTTTAATATAGTAAAATCAAAAGTTTTTCATTGTTATCTGAAGTCAAAAATATTTATCAAGTCTTGAGTTGAGAAGTGTAAAATTTTAAAATCAAAATGCAATTTCAGAGATGAAACATTGAAAGCTAGAAATGAGTAATTTGAATTTTGGCCAAAATTGATTTTTAAATATGTTAATTCAGTTAAGTTAATCTGACCACTAAAAAAAAAATTTTCTATGAAGTTTTCTTGGAATACGTAAAAGTTTTGCATTGATAATAAAGGATTATACTTAAAACTTAAAAAGTCATTAATATAAGTAAAAATTGAGTTTATACGCAAGCTTTTTAAATATCTCAAAAATTTAGTTTTTTTTATCAAGAACCGATATTTTTGAAAACTTTTTTCAAACACTGATGAATCCAAAATTTTCAAATAAAAAATCCATATAACCAAATATTTTTGGCCAATTTGTGAGCCTATTGAATATAAAATTGTTTTGCTCCTTTTTCACCAGTTTATTTCACTTTACGTAAACTTGGCTAAGAAGTAAAGGAAAATCTTTTTCAATCTGTCTCAAAATGCATCTTATGGATTCCGCTATTTGTAATTTACAACAGTTCAAATGTGTTCAACTTTCAAACAAATAACCATTTTATTTTGAAGTTATTTGTCATTCAGTTTAAAACGTATTTTAAATTGATATTAACAATTTTAACAAAGCAATATTTTTCTTGGTAAAATACTTATGAAAAATTGTTTATGCTTTTGGCTTTTACAAAACAAAAAGTAATCAATTAAATTTTGACCAAATGGAGCAAACCAGTCAGTCGAATGGTCAATTGTAAATATTACCATAAGATAATAATTCGCAACACGTAACTGGGCCATCACTTTTGCTTTCACGCAGCGACGGCGACGTTGGGCGACTGTAACCAATTGGCTGATAGACAGACGACAGCCAGACAGACACTCAGATACATGCGCGCGCTTACTCACTTAACTGCCACTTGTTAAGATGGATAGTTTACATGCGACTAGCAACGCCGCGCACAGAATTTTTAGTCTTTTTTTTTGGATTTTACCGAAATTCGTCGAAACAAAAACAAATATAAAAAAATTAAAAAAAAAACTATATCGAATTTATTTAAAATTCCGTTCATTTAGTTTTAATGAAAAAAATTTGCTTTTGGCGCAAAATGCATGCGGCGTAACGTACGTTACCTGGTTACGTCGTACCGCAAATGGACACTGACAGAATTCCCAATTACCATTTAACAAATGCTGACAAGGCGGGGAGACAGCAGCACCCGCTGTCAGCGAACGTGCGCGGGCAGTGCGCAGTGGGCTGCAAGTGCAGTTATCGTCACAAACGACGAAGACGACGACGACGACGACAAAGACGCAGCCAAAGTTTCGACAAACGTACCGTTAACTCGCCACATCCGTTTCCTAAAAAGGTTGACTGCGGCTGCGACAGAATCTGCGCGCGCTCTATCGCTCGCTTCAATTACAACGCTACGACTCAAAGCAGTCAAAGTTTAAATTGGACTTTTTTGTTTGTTTGTCTTGCTACGGCGAGTTGCGAATTGAGATGTTTGGCGCATGGGCACACACACAACCACACACAAACACACACAATAGGCTTGGCAGGTTGCGCGTGTAGACGCTGCACTGTGGTTTAACGTATTCGTTTTTATTTTATAAAATCAAAATTTAACATCTCCGCAGTATGAAAAACAAATTAACAAAATTTTCGAGCCATAGTGCACACTGTCCGTCACAGTGTCTGTCTGGTTGTTTACCAATCGGGGCGCGCACTCGGCTCAAAGAAATGCAAATTGGCAGTGTTGTTTTGTGTATTTTGTGCTTTTTGTTTGTGTTTACTAAATTTATTTTTGTTTTTGTTTTGAGTGTACGATATGCCGATTTGCTCTGTCCAAATTACCAAAAACTAAATGTTGGTATACAATATATAGGAAACAGGGCGCACGCGGCGGAAAACAGTGAATACACTTTTGCGAGTGTGGATGTTTTTTTAGAATGTTGACCTGTCGTACTTTCTAATTTTTGAAAAAAATATATATTTTGGCGCATAGAAAAATTGCCATTGTTTAGGCTTTTGTTTTAGCTGTAACTAGCCATCAACTATTTAGTAGGAAAATGCTTATCAGAGCATGCTTAATATGCGGTCAAAAAACTTAACAAGCGAACGAGCCGCGGCGCAACTTTTCCAACTGTCAAATTCAATTCAAACCAAATTTTCGGCTATGCAAAATCAGTTCTTGACATCCTGTCGTATTGTCTGGTTTAGCCAAATTATCAAATTAACCACATTGCGTTGACATTTCGACAGTTCAGTTTTAGTTTTTTTTTTCGCTTTGCGTATAAATTTCAAAGTTTATTTGCGCTATTAAATTAATTTCCAATATATTTTGGATAATTGCACAATTTAGTGACAATTTGACACTGCGCCCCATTCATTTGAAACTCGAAAGAATTGCCAAAAGGTTTGTCCGCACAGCATATCGCATGTCATTCATTAGGCTTGCATGGATACACACGAACATTCAAAACAGAACGATCGAAAGATCGATTTAGGCAAAAACATTCACACACACACACACTCACACATAGTGTAGAGTGCCCAACCCAAAATATGTTAACGCTAAATTTGTAAATCTAGTAAATTTTCAATTTTCAAAGTTTGAACTTTTATTTAAGCAAATTGAATGCAAATTTAATTTGCAAATTGTTTTGATAATGGAAAATTGCTTTTGGATTAACTATTTAACTGGTAAAATAAAGAATAAATTTAAAGCAGAATTTTAAATTTTATTCGATACTTTACATTGCAGATATAAAGCCAAGATTTTTCTCAAAATTTAATGCAAACAATTTTTAAAGATTACAAAAATTTTCCCATAGCCAAAACCGAACATTAAAAAATGTTCCACATACAGAATCGAATTAAATTCGCAATTAAAAGTTGCCATTTAAAAATTTCACATAAAATTTGAAATCCTCCAACTTAAGCACCCAGCGACAAGGACAAAATCATAAATCAAAACAGTTCGCGATTTCGCAGAAAACGCCTAAAAAATTGACAACTTGCAATAAACAAAGTTTTTTCATACAAACGAGAGTACACTGAGAAAATTATCATTTGTGTATTAATTAAATTATTCGAAGCATAAATGTTTAAAATAATTAAAAATATTTTTTGCTATAACCGCGCGCAACTGCTGACGCTAATTACAAAGAAACGCGTGAAAAACCGCGCGCTCTTGCACACAGCGCAAAACGCGCCAAAACGTACCGAAATCATAAATTAAAGTGGCAAACATTTTGATTAACAAATTGAAACGAAAAAAATGCGCAATGCAGTTGATATTTCTGCCTCGAAATTGAGGTAAAAAAAATCTAAATTAAATAAAATCCAATTCGCCCCGCGCTGAACGTCGTTGGACAATTTCAATTTAATGGTGAATGAGCGCGCGCATGCGCAAAGGTATTTATTGCGTTGTGTTATGTTGTTGTGTTGTTGTTGTTGTTCGTAAAGCAAATAGAACAGCAACAAAAAGTGTGGCAATAAAATGCATAATAACGGTAACTATAGTAGAGGAGCTGCTGCTGTTGTTGTCGGTGGTTACAGTCAGAGCTAAAAGTTAGTTCGACTTAAATTTAGTTAATCAACGTGATTTGTGCGCGGTTTTGTATTTGTATTTGACGTATTTTTTTGTTTGCGGGTGTAATCATAATTTGCTACCATAACAAACGAAAATCGCACATGGACAATAAAACATTTTTGTTGTTGTTGTGCTAAAGGTGTGCTAAACCCATTGGCAATATTTTGTTGTTGTTGTTTTTTTTCTAGTTTTTAATTTAATTTAATTAATTAATTTTGAGAAACATTTTTGTTAATTTAAGTCATATTTTTATGAACGCAAAATCGTGTGAAAATAATTTTAGGAATCGTTTTGAACCACAGCAAAATAAAAGGTTAGTTGAAAACATTTGTGAGCGACAAAGGTGTAAATTTTTAGTTTTAAAAAATTTTAAATTAAAAGTAATTGTATTGAAATTGTTATTAAACAGAAAATTAAAACATGGAAAAAATGTAATGGCAGCTTTAATAAGAATTAACAACAACAAGTAAGGAAACTTTAACAAACTTTAATTGAAAAAATCGTTCATCTTATGTTACCATATGAATAATATATGACGTACTAAAATATGACGTCATGAAAACGCGATTCAAAATTATTTTTATATACGAATTATTATTTTAATGTTAATTCAAATATTCCAACAGTTTTAATACCAAATATTGATTTATTTAAAATTTCACCTTTCAAGTCATGGACTGAAAATGTTACAAAATTGAAAAAAGAAAATTATTTCGCAGATAACTTAGCCTTGGTTTGCTTGAATTCACTTCACCACTTGATTACCCGCATTATAAAAGTCATGTCTTCCGCCTTTGCGAAAAATTAATACAACAACAATTTTAAATATATATCCACAATATCACACTGACGCAATTATCCACCACAAACTAAAGACTCAACCGTCCGACGAACTCACCGACAGCAGCCAACAAAAAGAAAAAATAAAACAACAACAACAAAACATAATCGCAGCTATCAGAATAAGATGATCTGCAAAATGTCCATTAAAATTATTTGACTATATTTCGAACTGTTGCGCCACCAACAACGTCCAATAAATATCGAACAACAGCAACATACAACAGAAGAGACGGTCGGACAGACAGACGGAGGGACGTATAGACAGCCCAACAACAGCGCCCAACTGGCCACAGCTAGTGTACCAGTTATTGTAATCGAATTATTATATTGTAGAAAAAAGAAGTAATTTTGTATTTTATTGGGCGTCCGCCGCCGCCGCCGCCGCCACCGCCGCCGACATTCGTTGCAAATGTTGCCGATATAGATACGACACAGCAACAGTAACAGTAACAGCAACAACCAACAGCAGCTACGGCGCATAGCTGCAATTAATTAGATCAACAATTTCATTTGTTGCTCGAAACCAGTTTAAGCAATGCTTTGCATCAATAGACCATGGACGACGGTTTCGGTTTACCAAAACAACAACAACAACAGCAGCAGCAACAGCAACAAACAAAAAATATAAAACTACTTTTGCACGATTCTTTCTGGCCAAAATGAATTTGTGTCTGACTTGTTGCTGTTGATTTTGCTGCTGCTGTTGCTGTGATTGCCTTTATTGCTGCTTGCTGCTGCTGCTGCTGTTGTTGTTGTTACTTTTGTTGTAATGTAAATGTAAACCGACTAATTTTCTAGCCAATTCTATCTGCCACAAAATTTGGCCAATGTTGGCAGCAGCACCGTTCGGCATACTTCGCACTGACAAGTGCGCCTCTCTGCATGTTGCCCCCTACAGTCCTAGCAACACAATTTTTTTATTTTTTTCTGTGCTTCTTTGAATTTTGGCTAACTTTTTGCAGAATAAGTTATCAGCGCTTTTATGTTTGTTGCAATGCGTTGCCGAAATTGGTCTTTACCAATTTGCAACCTCGTCGGCCGCTTGGTATGTTCTTATATTTTTATTTTTTGGTTGGGTAAATCGTCTGGCCTGGCCTGGTCTGGTCTCTCCGTTTTGATGGTCAAGAAGACATCATTGAAGACGACTTTGGCGTTGACTTTTTTGGGCATTTTTCATGAAAAGCTGCTGCTTCTGTATTTTTCATTAGCCAAGTTCATTGCGAAGCTAAAAAGTTGCGAACATTTATTTGAAGTTGATTTTTTTAGCTCGAGGTTAATTCATGAAGGAATTAAATGAATTTTAGAGCCACAGCCGACAAGTTCGGAATTTGTTGTGATTATTTGAATTTTTTATTATTAAAACAGATTTTTGATATATGTATGTACTTTCAAATAAATCATTTGATCAACAGATTCCTTTGGATTCCTTTGATTCCTTTGGAGAACAGAAAAAAAAAGATTTCTACAAATATCTTCAAAGGAATTATTCTTAAAAATGAAAAGTTCCTCATTAAAAATCAAATCTTCATTTGTATGTAAACTCTTTAAATCGGTTTACAACTGAAAAAAAAAAATTTTTTTTTTTCATTCACCGACACAAACAAGATTTTCAAAACAAAAGCCGATATGCCCAACCAAATCTTATTTCGCAATTTGTGAGCTAATTAAAAAGATATTTCAGAAGCGGAAAAATAAAGTTTGGAAATAATACTCGAGGACGTTATCAGTTTCTTGTCATTTTCCCAACAACGTGTCTAATAAATTTATCGGCTTTTAAGTTATAGCTTCTTATTTACTCTTACTTCTGAACTAAAGTTTTTTCAAAAATTAAATTTTGCAATGCAGACGGATTAAAAAAGTTCCATCGTAATATTCCATTCTACCAGAAATTTTTTATTCTTAAATTCTACCAGAAATTTTTTTATAGTTCAAAAGTAAAAAGTAGATGAAATGTTTTGACTTAATAACTGAGTGTAGCAACTAAATATTTCGTTGACAGCATTTAATAATTCCAAATTAACTTCAGAAAAATAAATTCGCTTTAAATATTGCGTATTTAACCAACTGGACCAACTAAATAATCTCAGCTTAAAAATAGATAAAACAAAAAACCTGCACATGCTTTTAAACTTTACGTTTTAAGTGGTGGATAGATGCAGGTATACTCCCTAAATTTTGCACATCAAACACATCATTTATCAAAACACAGTAACAGCAATAGCAAAAACAACAATAATAATAACAGCAGCAACAGCACCACCAACATAAGCTGCAATTCACGAAAACCCACAAAGTGGCAACACTAAACATAAAAATCAACAACACAAAAAAGCCATAACAAAACAATTGCCAAAGCCGTTAACTCATAAAGCACGTGCCCACACGATTAAACACTGAGACGGCTAACCAAAAACACAAACAAAAAAGAAGTAAAGTAATAATAAACAACACCACCAACAACAGCACTTTTAAAACCGCGTCGAATTCCGCCAACAAAGCCCATCCATCGCGGCTAATTACCATAAAACGCGGCGGCGGCAGCGGTGGCTCATCACGTTTTGCAGTTTGTGCTGCATGAGCGCTGCGCGTTTTTAACCTGGCTTACAGACAACATAAGCAGCAGCAGCAACTGCTCTTGCTGTTACTGTTGCTCTAAGCCAACAAAAGTCAGCCACGCTTAACGAGGCGGCAATTTAGAGTTTGCATAAGTCATTCAAACGACTAAAAAAAATTCTCATTAGCTTTATTTCTTCTTCTTCTTTACTAAAGTGCAAATCTTTTGCGCATCTTCTTTTTTTTCATATCTCTTTTAGATGAAGTCGTTGGCCTTGCACTTGTTGGCGCTGCTCCTTCTTCAGCTGAGCTGTTCGACGCTGCACACAACAAACGCAAGCAGAAGTTACAGCAGGCTGACATCAGCAACAGATAGCTCAGCAGCAACATCTTTGGCGCAGCTGCTGCCAACAACAACACTGCAGCCGCCTTCGTTGCGCGCACCAACCATAATAACGATGCGACCAACAACGGCAGCAATAGCTGCTTCAACATCAGCAACAACAAATACAAAAACAACAACGACAATAACAACGGCATTGCCAACAGCAACAGGTCGAACGCCAAGACAGCCAGCAGCAGCAGCAGCAAGGCGAGCATCATCGGCACACGCCAACTCCAATTCAGCTGCGGCATCAGATGCAACGGCGACAGCAACAGGCGTGCGCCAAAATCGCAGTTTGCAGGGTGCAATAGCAACAGCACAACGCAGCAATAGCAACAGCAATAACAATAATAACAACAACGACGGCGACAATGCCGACATGCACAAATACAAACGCTACGAGCGGCGCCACCATTTTAGGACGAATGAGCACAGTGGCACAAATGCCGAGCCTCCAACGGCAACGGCAACAGCGAAAATAACATCTCTGACGACGCCAACGACGCCGCCATTGACAACATCAGTCGCCTCAGTCACTGCAGCAGAGGAACATCAGCATCAATCGCTGTCAACATTTATGGCAAATCATCGCCAGTCCAAGCAGTCACTGACATCGTTGCCGTTAGTTGGCGGTGGTGGTGGTGGCGTTGGCGTTAGTGGCCAAACGCCGGCACAACAACAGACGACGACGAAGAACAACTCCGCTGCCAAAATGATGCAGACACCGAAAACGTGAGTTACCATTTTTGTAAACAATTTACGATGTTTGCGGCTGTTGCTTGTGCATAGTGTGGCATAAGGTATCTATGTATCTGGCTGTAGCACGTCATAAGAGACTTAACTTCTTGGATGCAACTAACTTTTTAAAAAAATTTTAGTTGACGGTTGTTGGAAAAGTGCCTCAAATTTATGAGGCTAATTAATGTGGCAGAAAGAAAAAAGGTTAAACCTGTGCTCTAAAAATAATTCAGTTTGACAGAAGAGAGATTTTCCCGATATTTTTCATTGGGGAATTTAATCTCCGGAAAGGAGGTACGATTAAGAAAGTTGTTCCTTGAGAGGACAATTTTGAATATTTTTAATATATGGTTTATATACATACATATATATGTATATACTCATACATATAAATGCTTCGAAATTACTCTATTTTCGGAATTCTGTCTTTGATATTTTCTTTTCGATCTTAACATGTTAAGACCGTTTTACTTAAAATACAAAAACAAAAATTTTGACAAAATTTTAAATTATTAGTGAATTAAAGACATTGTTTTCTAAAAATTATTTATAAAAGAACATAAACTTTTATTAGAAATTAACTTTTACAATTTGTACAAAACTGAGCTGAGCAGTGTAGAAAATGCAACACCTCCGATCGTACGGACCAACTCTTGAACACGGCCCTAATCAATTGTTGATAATTGATTTAACGTTCGTCATTTTATGAAGAATTGGCCAAAAACAGTTTACCACACCAAATAAAAAATTAAACGGAAAACATGACGTCTACACGAAATAAGTGCAAATAGAGTAAGCAGCACCACTGCAGCACGTTTCGGTCATGGGATCAAATTATTTTGGCACCATTCAGCAAAAGCGACTGAATTGAGCGCATGATTTTAAATTTATTGTTGTAGGAATTACTTACAGTACTTATATATGTATTTAATAAAAGGTGTGGCGCACATCTAACCACTACCTTTAATTGCACAAAGTTTTAACGAGTTTTTTTTCTATCCCACATATAGGCCTCGCATGATACAGCGTCTAGTAGCAGGTCATATACAAAACGCAGAAGGACGTTCGACATATCAGGTATCCGCTGTCTCAACGAATAGCAGCATCTCGAATTCCAACACCACAATAAAGCCGGTGCAAGCGTCATCATCGATATACTTCCGACGTAAGCAACCTATTTTAAGTAGTTCCTACAGACATGGCAAACTAAGCACAACCCCGAAATCAACGTCCACTTTTGCTGCGAGTACTTCTGTGCCGCTAGGCATACAAAGTAGTTACGATTCAGCTGAGGATCGCGATGATCACGATGATGATGAAGCACTTTTAGATGATCCTGGTGACTTTGATAACTGGGACAATGGTATATTGCGATTAAGTGCCGGTGCTGGTAAAGAAAGCTCAACAAAGTCGAAAAAGAGCGGTAAAGAGGACTCAAAGAAGACACTTTCGGATCAGGTGCGTGATGGCAAGTATGGTTTGATCGAGAAGGAACTCTTTCGACGTGAACCCAAACGACCGGGTGTCTTGAGTTATCTTCCTAACAAAGAAGTACCAATCGATAATGAACGTAATTTTGGTGGTTTGCAAGAAGAGGATATCTGGCTGGCCGAAGATCATTTGTTGGTTATTAAAGGTGGTGGTCTTAATGAAGGCGAGCTGAATGAACCGTGGCCTCCCATCGACGATTATGATGCACCGGGCCGACAAATTAAAATTCCGTCCCATCCAAAAGTTCCGCCACCATTTCCTGTCCAGCTCGAAGAAAACGGCCCCGTTCAGTTTATCGGAAATAATAAATTCACGGTCGTCTATCCGGTCGCTAACGAATCGATACCAGTTTATACCGCCGGCCCGGAAACCAACTACTCGCCGGCCGAGAGTGACAGTGACAACGAGAAGAATCTTCTTACCCGGCCGGGATCGACTCAAGATCCTACGGAAGGTGGGCCGGGCTACCTCTACCCGGCGCCCTATCCACCGTGGCTATACCACAACCAAACGTTTGTCAATCCGTTCCTAACCAATGCCCGACCCATTACATTTCCCTGTTTGGGACCCTTTCCGCCGGGCCGAAACGGTTCACTCGACAATTCAAATGGCACTGATTACTTTGATGAAGACGATCCGTCATTATACTATCCACCATCTTATAGCTTTGTCTATAAAAGTAATTATTCGAATCCAGTGCCACCAGGTCCTTTAGTGCCTGGTATAGTATTACCACCGCCCGCCAATCAGTTCACTCATTTAGAGAGACCAGAAAAATCAAGGACAACAACAACAGCAACAACTTCAACTTCTCCCCCATCACCTCCGCCGCCAAGACATCGTATATATACAACTACTTCCACAACTTCGACAACCACAACGACAACATCAACTACTACGCCAGTACCCTTCAGACAAATCATTACCAAAATATCAGAATACACACCGAAAACTATCAATATTACTCCAGCTCCTTCTCCCTCTTTGCCACCTCAGCGAACCACATCATCACCACAAATCGAACCAGTGCCCGTGCCAGTTGCAGTGCCCGTTCCCATCTATCCAGCCAACAACTATCCGACTTCACGACCAAACGTTCTCTCATTTGTGCCAACAACTTCAGCGCCAGCCACCGAAACATTCTCCAAATCGAACCCAATTTACTATGAATACTTCGAGGCCAAACGTCAACCTCAACATGCCACGCCAAATGCTATTGATGACTTCCTTTCGACTACGGTCAAACCAGCATTAGTTGCGCAGAAACCCATCAAGATATATGCTACAAGTAAGCGTCCCTTTAAGACAAATGGTCATCGCAACTACCTGCAACCAGTGCAACCACAACGTCAGTTCGTACAGGATAATATTGTCTATATCACGCCCAAGCCAGAGATTCGCTACAAAACACCAGCAGCTCCACAGGTGCCCATCTTTAAACCACGACCTTTGGAGAATTTCGAGCGAGAAGTTAGTGCTATACGCGAAACGTTGCGTTATTATCAAAACCAGCAATTACGAGACAATAGCATACCGCGCACGCCCAAGGCCAAACCGTTGTATGAGTACAGCTATGATGAAACGCAACAACAGCAACAACAACCGAGCAGCTTTCAACCGCCGACAGAGTTTGATGAGCAGCCCTTCAAGCCAATGGTAACATACAGTCCACCGGTGGATGATGAAAACGCTTTTCACGCGATTGCCTACGATAAGGTCGACAACGAAGTGCCAGCGGCAAGACAACAATCACAGCCCAAATATCAATCCACAACGACCTTGGTGCCGGTACAACCCGATGGACAATACCAGACTCAGCAGGGCAGACAAAAGAAACATCGCTTGGGCGCGAAATATTTACAACAACCCTTAATTGCAGCGTATGAACAACAGCAGCAGCAGCAGCAACAACAAAGATCACAACTGGAATTCCAAACGACGCCACGCACCATACTCACCACACAAACGCCGTGGATATCACTGCAGGACAAACAAGAGCTTAATGAATATCATACGCAGCAACAGCAACCGCAGCCACAGCAATATCAGGCCGAGCGTCTGCAATTGCAGCCACAAGTGATTGCGCCAAGAAATCGTGGTTTTGGCGGCTATTACTATGGTCCACCAGCGGGAGGTCAACCGCCTCCACCACCTGTTCGTCAGAACAATCGTTTCTACGATGAACCTTTTCATAGTCCCATACGAAAAATTATCAATTATCGGCCACAACAGAACTTGCCACCACAACAACAACAGCAACAGCAGCAACCCAATGTCTGGAGTCTCGAAAACGACACGTATGTCAATTATGCGCCCAATCGTCCGCCACTCAATCCCGATGCGGAATTTATTAATCCTTATCAGATTAATCCAATAAATTCCTATCATCGACCACGTCTACCCCAGCAGCAGCAACAGCAGCCACCACTGTCGCATCAGTCGCAATATTATGCGCCTCCACAGCGACTGCCACAACAACACCAGCATCAACAGCAGCATCATCAACAGCAGCAGCGACAACAGTTGCCGCTCCATCGTGACATCTTGGTGAACTAT